>JAPFBL010000335.1:0-190000 GCA_026182355.1 Hermatobates lingyangjiaoensis
ACAAGTGCATTAAGAATCTTTAACGAGTGCCTGACATCGTACAGGCTCGGGACCGACGGCTTAACATCCTTAGTTGTATAGTCGAGAGGCCGAAGTACATATAAAGGGTTAAAAAAAAACTTAACTTGTCACGTCATAATAAGTTTTACAGACTAGGGAACCTTTCAACCAGTATCTTCATGACATTACAGAGGGTTGATTTTGCATAAAATTCCTACATTCTGCTTTCCTTATATTATATATATATATATATATATATTAATTTTTTTTGAGGGTTGAGGTCTAATGATTTTAAAACTAGTCCATTTGCCGACGTTTCGACATATATTTATGTCATGTTCAGGGCTGCAACATGATTGTTTTACAATTAGCACTACTATTACTACTATAATCAGTTATTTCGACTACGGATTTTTTTTTATAAAAGTTTTTTTACAAGTTTATTGCAACGCAACCATGTTGTAGCTCTGAAGATGACATAAATATATGTCGAAACGTCGGCAAAAGGACTAGTTTAAAATCATTAGACCTCAACCCTTTAAAAAATTACATCGTATAAATATTGGGTCAAGAAAGCAAATCATTATATATATATAATATATAATATAATAATATCTCTGAAGGCCAGTAGCAGTTTGCTTCTCAACGCGAGTACTTCGCACTTCTTCCGATGATGACGGATGTCGAAATATCGAAGTGAGTTCTGTAGTGTCTTCTGTGTTCTTTTCTATGTGTTAAAGTACATATATATATATACATATATATACATACATTATATAATTTATACATATATATACATAATATAAAACTTGTCAGTCATAATAAGTTTACAGATAGGAACCTTTCAACCAGTATCTTCATGACATTACGAGGGTTGATTTTGCATAAAATTCCTACATTCGCTTTCCTTATTATTTATAATAAATATATAATATATATATAATATATTATATATACATTTGTTAAAAGTTGGAGCAGTTCTTCTTCAATAAATACTTTTAAAAACTGGATGTCTGTTTCCACTTTGAATTAATTTTAAGTTGAGTTCTGAGTTGAAGAAAAATTTCGTAATTTGGAAAAATATAAGACAAAATTAAATCAAGTGGAAACAGACATCCATTTTTTAAAAGTATGTATTATATATATATATATATATTATATAGTTCAATATAGACAAAAAAACATAGAGAAATCAAAAGAACACACTTACAGAGTCTAATTTTCGGTTTCAACCGTCTTCAGGAGAGATAAGAGAGGGAAACCAATCGCACTGGTTCAGGGTCTCCAACCGTCTCTGAACCAGTGCGCTTGGTATTCCTCTCTTATCTCTCCTGAAGACGGTTCAAACCAAAAATTAGAGTCTGTAAGTGTGTTCTTTTGATTTCTCTATGTTTCTTTGTCTATATTGAACTATTTTTGTCCGTTTTGGATCGCATTTCGAACGAAAAAGTGTGTATATATATATCAGGGACCTTTAACTAGATTCTATAACATTAATTTTATCTTTCTCTTAGCTAACATACTTAAACTAAGATTTCAAACAAGTACCTGACTTCGCCCATGGTTATAATCAATGTTTACCATTCCCTAAGGTTGTTTTATATTAAGAATCCAAATAATAACTTTCTCCTAAGTGATTCTATTTTCTGCCATTGAAGCATATTAAACAAAACATTTAAACATGTTTTGTGTATTTATCTGATCTCATTACCATCCTTGACCTTGGCTAATTAATTAATTACTGATATTATAATTGAAGAAAAACACCAGCCGTCAGTTTTGTTTACTTTATCGATTTCGATAAATCTTGTGATAATTTTATTGACAAGGAAAGAGAAATCTGATATGAGAAGCTGCTCGACTTTCATTTCATTTCTCTCACTCTCTCTCTCTCTCTCTCTCTCTGCCTCTCTCTCTCACTCTAACTCTCTCTCTCTTTCTTTCTCTCACTCTCTCTCTCTCTCTCTTTCTCTCTCTTTCTCTCTCTCTCTCTCACACGCGCGCGAGTGCACACGTACGCCACACACACACACACACACACACACGAGTGTGTTATATGTTTGTCTTAGTTTCCAAAAATATTATATTTTTTGTCATTGTTTTACTTTTTATTATATTAAATTATTCTTTTTTATATCTGATTTATTTCGGCGTTTATTTTCTTTTATTTTAAATTATTATTTATACAACTTTAGTTTGTATAATAATAATATACAAATAATAATAATAATACTTTCATTCGAGAAATATTACTTTAGAAATATCAACAGTTTTAGAGGTCTATATCAAATCATATCTCTACACAAGGTATGATAGATAAGTCATCATGAAATACATATATACATAGATAGTCGTATCATACTCGTATGTACAGCAGCAAATGCCAATCGAAAAATGAATACATTCTAACAACATTTTAATTTATTCATTAGAAATTTATTTTTTTTTTTATTAGAAACAACAATAAATGTTCAAATCACAATAAGAAATGAAAAAAAAAGACTAAGATATTTCCACAGTAAGAAGCGTTAGAGTGGTCATAGTCAAAAACCCAACTGATTTCTTATTGTGGTTTGAACATTTAATATATATATATATATATATGATCAACCCACAATATGAAATGGGAAAACAAGACTAAGATCTTTCAACCGTAACAAGCTGTCATCGTCAGAGTCAAAAACCCGAGTTTTGACTCTGACCACTCTAACGCTTCTTACTGTGGAAACATCTTAGTCTTTTTTTTTTCATTTCTTATTGTGGTTTGAACATTGATTGTTATTTCACGTGTTTATGTGAAATCTTTATATATATATATTATATATATGCTCAAAAAATTGTTCTTGACCTTTTCTATTCTTATCAGATATTTTTTCTTGACCTCTTCTATTCTTATATGACCTAGCTCTCAAAAACAAAAACCTACCTAATTCAATATACTATATATATATAATAAAATACAAAAGTTCCGAGGGCTTTTCATTTATAGTTGTTAATTAAAATTGCTCATTTATGTATTCTTTAGTAACGAGCAAATCGAAAAATCGAAAAAGTGTTAGAATGTATTCATTTTTTTATTCGCATTTGCTGCTGTACATATGATATCTATGTACATATGTATTCTATGATCACTTATCTATCATACTCTGTATAGAGATATGATTTGATATAGACCACTAGAACTATTGGTATTTCTAAAGTAATATTTATCGAATGAAAGTATTATTATAAGATAAGTGAAAGTTTTTTTAACTTTCCAATAGAAAGAGTTTTGTAGATAGATAGATAGATAGAGAGAGAGAGAGAGAGAGAGAGAGAGAGAGAGAGAGAGAGAGAGAGAGAGAGAGGAGGAGTGAGTGAGTGAGAGGAAAGAGGAGAGAGAGAAGAGACTTAGAAGTAAATCATATTACTTTTATAAGCAAGTATTATCATGTGCCGTTAAGTTTTAGAATAAATAATACACGCAAAATACAAATCGTAAAACATTTCGTTTCGTGATACAGTCTTATTTAGCATTGACTAGACAGTTGAGAAATAAGTACGTTCTAATTCATCATTAGCACGAAGTTATATCGAAAAAACCGGATAACTTTCTTGTTATCTGTTCATATTCCATGATGGGTATAATTATATTATTTAAATTTATTACAGATTTAATATTCATAATACAACTAAATGCGTTTATGTAAATGAATGTATGCTTGTAACATTGGAGGGGACTTTGCCGATGATTTATAATATTAATATTAACTGCAGATATCAATAATATATTATAATATATAAAGAGAGTGAGGGAGAGTCAGAGGGGGATGGAGAGAGAGTGAGAAAGAGATGAAGGCTTCAATTATATATATATATATATATATATATATATATAGGTTCAAAATTCAAGAAGAGTAACACACAGAGTAAGGAAACACACTTACAGATTCAAATCTTCGGGTAATCCGTCTTCAGGAGAAAAGAGAAAGGGAGACCAAGCACGTTGTAGACGCAACGGCAAATAACCCAATATTACCGTTAACCCAACGGGTTAATTGCCTTGCGTCTCAACGTTCTTGGTCTCCCTTTTATCTTTTCTCCTGAAGACGGATTACCCGAAAATTTGAGTCTGTAAGTGTTTTTCCTTACTCTGTGTGTTATTCTTCTTGAATTTTGAACTCGTATTGTGAGGTGTTGTTTTCCATAAATTTGGTGTCATTTTCAATAATGTGTGTGTCAAGGAAGGACTGCTACCAAAATTTACGAATATATATATATATACAAAATTGTCACAATAACACGTGATATAAATATTCAGGTAACTCACCACATGAATGAAGATAGTCGCTCTGAGGCCTTTCGTTTTCACGTCGTCAGAGAGCAGTGAATACATACCTAACCTGCCTACAATTTGTAATCACTTGCTCTCTGACGACGTGAAAACGAAAGGCCTCAGAGCGACTATCTTCATTCATTTGTGGTGAGTTACCTATTATATATATATATATATATATAGAAGGTAGCCATCCAAAAGAGTGACATAATTTGTCTGCAAATTATGTCACTATGTTTATCATTATGTTTGTCTGCAATTGTATGCAATTCAATGCTTTTGAATTTTCGTATTTTTTATCACTCTTTTGATAATGACTATATAGAAACAAAGAGAGAGAGAGAGAGAGAGAATGAGAGAAAGAGAGAGAGAGAGAGTTTGCTAAATGTTTTATTGGACTTAAAATTAGCAACAACAAAAAAATCTAATAATAAAAGTTAAATTTGATTTCTATCTATAGTCTAATTGATAGAAAAGATACGTTTAATCATGAAATGCATTAATTTAAAATCTGCAATGTCAGTATGGGCTCTGATTTGTGTACCGAACCAACTTGAGTCAGCATATTAACACACTCGCCACTCTAACGACTGTTTGTAAACAAACCTAAAAATAATGCTAAAACATTCCATATAAAAAACAATCGCTCTTCACTTTATTAGTCCTTGGTTGTTATCTAATAAATATCACGTACTTTACTGAACTGAAGTTCCATGTTTTAACCACACCAATTCTATTTCAGCTATTAATAAAATTATTATTCAAAAATTTCTTCAAAATATTTTCAATAAACATGTAATTTGTTTTTAATTTGAGCATATTTCAACTGTTATTCAATAATGAATTAGTCAAATACACTGATCTTTTACCTGAGAACGACATTTTGTTGAACTATTGTCGTGAATCTCGTTTTGAACTGTTTGTATTTCTTATCTTTATCTAGCGATTAAATTAAATCGACCAACAGGCTTTTAATTAAAAAAAAAAGAGAGTTAAAACGAAGGTAACATAGATACAGAAACAGGCATAACTCACGGCTACATTTCAACCGTCATCGTCATCAGGAGGCAAAGAGTCTCGCAGGAAGGCAAAGCACAGACTATATATGTATCAATGATCAAACCACAATAAGAAATGGAAAAACAAGACTAAGATCTTTCAACCGTAACAAGCGGTCTTCGTCAGAGTCAAAAATGTTTTTGACTCTGACGAAGACCGCTTGTTACGGTTGAAAGATCTTAGTCTTGTTTTCCCATTTCTTATTGTGGTTTGATCATTGATTGTTATTTCACGTGTTTATGTGAAATCTTTTTATATATATGTATATATCAGCTCAAAAACGAAGTAAAGCAATACACAGAGAAAGAGACGACACACTTACAAACTTCAAATTTTCGGATGATCCGTCATCAGGAGAAAAGAGAATGGGCGTCCAAGCACGCCGGAAACCTGTCCTGCCGTTGTGTTTCTGGCGTGCTTGGTCGCCCATTCTCTTTTCTCCTGAAGACGGATCATCCGAAAATTTGAGTTTATTAGTGTGTCTCTTTCTCTGTGTATTGCTTTTCTTCTTTTTTGAACTGATTTGCGTCCTTTTTGGATCGTTTTTTCGAATTTTGAGTGAAATATATATATATAAAACAAGATTTTACATAAAAACGTGAAATAACAATCAATGATCAAATCACAATAAGAAATGAAAAAAAAAGACTAAGATCGCTTGTTACGGTTGAAAGTCTTTCTCCCTTTTCTTTTTTGTGTTTCATCATATATATATATATATATATATATTATATATATATATATATATATATATATATATATATATATTATAGGTGTATATACACCTATTCTATCCAACGGTTGATATATTATTGAATTTGTTATATATATATATTGTTTTATTGAGTGGAATAGGAAGTCCTTGAAGTTTTACATTTGGTCAATCATTTAGCCATCAAATAGGCAATCAGATATCAGAACTAGACAACTTATGTAGATTCTAAATATATAGATATACACTTTTAAAAAATGAAACAGTCTGTTAAGACAACAAATTAAACGATTGCAAAAGAGGAAAAGAATAATTCATTTGTAACTGATTCAATAATGTCTTTTTTTTTTGTATCGTTTGATATATAATATTTCAATACTACATTCATTTTTCTTATAATAATTTTTTTATGAATATTGTTGTGTTCTTATTTTATTGTTTTCTATTCTTCATTGAATAAAAAAGTGTAAAAAAATACAAGGAAACTAGAAAATTGCGAAAGAAAAAAAAGATTATTTGTATGAATAAATTTTTATCAAGCATACTTAAAAGGAGGAATGTAATAAAAATATTTAAATATATATTTAGCTGTATAAATGTTGTTGTAAACTTTGATTTTGAATTTCTGAATTTCAGCCAACTGAACTTCAAGTCGAAAGTGTTGAGAGTTTGTTGACAAACTCTCTAGTCTCGCCACAATAGAAGTTTGATTGTTGGTTTAACTCATTCGGAATTAATTCTACAATGTCATTCAATGTAATGACCATTACCGTAATTAGTTTGTTTTTATTGAAAAACAATTTGCGCCTTTCATATTTGACAACCTTTTAAAGATGAAAAATTAATTATTAAAAAAAAACAGTAAACAAAACGAGTAAGATAATAATTTTCACTTTGTTTGCAGTTTGTTATCAATTTAGTTGTGTATTGGATGATTAAATCTAGTGACCTTGACAATGGGAAGGAGATTAATTGCAGTTTTACAATTTGTTTGATTACCTTTAATGATAAGCGATATAGCGAAATTATTGGCAATGTCATCTTCATTATTACTTTGATATAAACATGTTTTAGTAATTATGAAGAAATTCGTGTCATATAATATAATGATGTCGGATAATGACTTACTATGATCTTTTACTCATTCTCGTAATCGAACACGATACTATAATTAAACTTGGACAATTTGCATGTCATCTTTATATCAAACTAGCTGACTCGGCCAACTGCGTACCGTCAATCAACATCAGCTTAACTTTATTTCGTATGAGGCTCATTAATTTATCGCTCATAATTTTAAACGTTTGTTTCTGAGACTCATTCCACCTAAATATATATATATATATATAAATGGTTGTTAGTTGGGTTTTTGACTCTGACGAAGACCGCTTGTTACGGTTGAAAGATCTTAGTCTTGTTTTCCTATTTCTTATTGTGGTTTGATCATTGATTGTTATTTCACGTGTTTATGTGAAATCTTTCTATATATATATACTTAAGACATAGAACGACCAATCGCTCGTTTTTTGTGCAGGTATAACTGCAGTTTACGTTAAGCAGTAATCAAAATGTCGAATAATTTTTCTTTTATATAAATAAAAATGTTTGAATATTATTTATGTAGAAACAAAACATTTTGAATTGAAATTCAAAAATACGCAAGTATTGAATTAATTTATAATAAATGTATTCAGATATAAAATTTAAATTTTTTATCGAAATGGTTTTATGAAATCAAAAACTTTTGTAAAATATGCACTATTTAACTTATGCTCTATAAAATGCTACTGAGAAATATATATACACATATAAAACAGCTCAAAATTGAAGATAGGTAGCACAGAAAGTAAAAGAAACACACTTACAGACTCAAATTTTCGGGTAATCCGTCTCCCTTACTCTTTTCTCCTGAAGACGGATAACTGTAAGCAGTCCTTCTGATAGCATTTCGTTTATTACTTATATAAATAAATTATTAACTATAAGAAAGCGATCCACAAAGGACAACAAACGTTTCAGAGTAAACTATAGGTATGGCTATAGCTATAGATAGTTACTATTTACTATAGCAAGTTATGGCTATAGTAAACTATTCACAGTAAATAGGAAAACACACTTACAGTCTCTAATTGTCGTTTGGGTTTCCAACTGTCACTTCGCAATTAAGCTTGGTGTCCTCATCTCTTCTCCCTTGATCAGGCCTATCGCTTAGCTAGAGCGAATCGCCGTGGGCTCCACGCAACCGCCCTGGTCTCCGCGCTTGTGGGATGGATCTGCAGGATGACGTTAGTGACCTCGAACAAATGACTTGTTCACTGGAAAAATCTGTAAACATGAAAATATCATTGAAACCTCGTTTTATTTCTAATACCAGCTTAATGTAACAATTTTATATATATGTATAATAATTTTTAAATGGGATAGGATACGCTATGGTTGAGTTACCATAAATTACGTGCCCCGTAACTTCCTAGGGTCGTCTCTGTTTCTGATGACGTTTAAACAGATATATATATATATATATATATATATATATATATCATGATTTAAAAATCATTAGTTGTGCAATCCGTAATTGTGTGGTATTTACTCATTCTGAGGTAAAATGGATAAACCAACAAATCATTTGTGTGAGACTTTTGTTGGTTTATCCATTTTACCTCAGAATATCATGATTTGTTTTCTTGACCCAATATTTATATGATGTAATTTTTTTTGAGGTTTGAGGTCCAATGATTAAAACTAGTCCTTTTGCCGACGTTTCGACATATATTTATGTCATCTTCAGGGCTTGGAAATCTGTTTATGTTGCAGCATTCTTATTTAATACTGTTTCATGATGGTTACTATTTGTTTTCTGGGAGGTTTCTTTTGAAAGATTTGAAAAATTTCATTTGAAAAATTTCGACATAAATATATGTCGAAACGTCGGCAAAAGGACTAGTTTTAAACATTGGACCTCAAACCTCAAAAAAAATTACATCATATATATATATATATGTGTGTGTGTGTGTGTGAGTGTGTGTGTGTTTGTATCGGTCGGTGAACGCATTCACGTCTCCGCTCCTTCATTCCTTCTCCTTTTTCTTTTTCTCTTGTCCTAAAGACGGCAAGACAGCCGAAATGATCGAGAATCGTGAGTATTGGTCCTCTTTTTTGTGCTTTTTGTGTTCTCTAGTTGTATCTTTAATAATATTTATATATATATTATTATATATATACCATATAAACGAAAAACGGTCCGGCAGGACAGATTACACTTAAAATAAACTGTGACACATAGACTGAAACATAACAAAGACTCACTTTTCAATATTTCGACCGACATTACGGTCGAAGTGAGTCTTTATGTTAAGTATATATATATTTATATACTTAAAATAAACTGTAACACATAGACTGAAACATAACAAAAGACTCACTTTTCAATATTTCGACCGTGATGGCGGTGGTCCTCAGGAGAAGAAGTGAATTGACGGAGGGACGAAGGGAAGGGAATTGAATTATGGTCGAAATATTGAAAAGTGAGTCTTTTGTTATGTTTCAGTCTATGTGTCACTGTTTATTTTAAGTTTTATCTGTCCTGCCGGACCGTTTTTCGTTTATCATGGTGTATATATTTCTACCAATTAGATGAAACGATTCTTCGAACTGAATAAACTAGAATTTTCAAAAGAACGCACAGAAAAGAAATCACTGAAACTCACTACTATATTTCAATGCCCTCGTCGTCAGGAGTAGAGGTGAATCGATCCGAAGGATGATAACGACTCATATTATATATATATATATATATATATATACTTAATTTAAATTTGGTCTAAAAAAAATAAATATTTTATTCTAAGTCGCCTAATGTTTTTTTTTCTTAACGGAAGAAGGAAATCATTTATTGGATCAAAGATTTGTTTATGTTGGACATTACTTTGACATCTGGTTATAAATAAACAATACACAATGTTTTCCTTTAATAAAAAAAAAAAATGTAAACAATGAAGCAATGCAGTCAGCTGGTTGAAGAGATAAGAATGTTATCAGGCAGTCAAGAGATTAAGTAGTAAGAGAACTACTGAAGATTACTTCCTCAAAGGCTATTATCTTGCTTCCTACGGAAACAAACAAGATAACAAGCCCAACCAGAGCAGAGCAGAGCAGAGTGGTGGTACCTCTCGACCTACTGAACAACCACAACACACACTTTCTCTCTCTCTCTCTCTCTCTCTCTCTCTCTCTCTCTCTCTTTCTCTCTCCTTTTAACTATATATTTATCTCTGTCTTTTCCCCATTACTCTCCCATCCCTCTTTTCTTTCTGACTCTCTCTCTTTAAATTCTCAATCTCTTCCCTCTTCTTTATCTCTCTCTCTCTCTCTCTCTCTCTCTCTCTCTCTTTCTCTCTCCTTTTAACTATATATTTATCTCTGTCTTTTCCCCATTACTCTTCCATCCCTCTTTACTTTCTGACTCTCTCTCTTTCACTCTCAATCTCTTCCCTCTTCTTTATCTCTCTCTCTCTCTCTCTCTCTCTCTCTCTCTCTCTCTCTCTCTCTCTCTCTCTCACCCACCCTATATGAAACCTTCCATGTCAACCCCCCTTTCTCTAACAGTTAATCACCTCACTCTTTCTCCTTCTCTCCCACTTACTTCCTCCATTCTTTATCCCTCAGAGAGGGAGAGAGAGCGAGAGAGTGAGAGGGTAAAATGTGGGCGGAATGAAAAGAGAGGTTGAGAGGGAAGAGGATAGATTGAATAGGTAGAGAGAGTGAATTGGTGGAAGAGGCGAAAAAGGTAGAGAGAGATGGGGAGGGAGAGAGAGAGACAGAGAGACGGGGTGAGGTGGTGAGGGAGAGAGAGTGAAAGGACAGAAAGAGACACAGGGAGAAGGGGAGAAACAAAGAGATAGAGTGAGAGGGGGGACGGGAAAGAAACAGAGGGTGAAATGGTAAAGGTAAGAATAGAGAGGTTGAGAGAGAAACAGAAAGAGGGAGGGCGAAGGATGGATAGAGTGGAAAGAGAGAGTGAATTACTGGAAAAGGAGAAAGAGAGAGGGAAGAATGATAAAGAGGTAGAGAGACAGAGGGAGATTGAGGGAGGGAGGGAGACAGAGGATTGGGTGTGAAGGAGGAGAGGGATAGAGAGAGTGTGAAAGGGATAGAAAGAGGCAGAGGGATAGGGAGGTGAGAGATATAGACAGAGTGAGAGAGAGGGAGAGTAATAAATATGAATATGAAATAACGGTGTAAAATATGGAAATATAACTAGATTCCTTATAGTTTTTCTCATAATGTCTTCAAACTGCGAGCCAGGTTAACTCAGTGGTTAACGTACTCCGCCTCTGAACTAGTAGGTCCTGGGTTCAATACCCACCTGGCCCTCCATTTATTCACGCGGGAGGTGAATAAATCTCAGCACGTCGTCCCTCGGAGAGACGTTAAGCCATCTGTCTTGAGCCTGTACGATGTCAGCTACTCGTTAAAGATCTCTACTCTAAATACACTTGAGTTAAGTAAAATTTAGGACTCCCAATATAGAATCAACAGGTCATGTGGCTCGCTCATTATTAAAATGGATGCCAAATAATAAGTGAGCCACAATTCCGCTTCTAGAACAGCACTAGGTGAAACAGTTATAAGGTGAAAACCTTATAAGTGTGGGCACTGGAAAACAAACATAATGTCTGCAAACTTTTTTCTTAAATATAATCGATCAAGCATATAATATCGATGTATCAAAAGTCGAGTTGTTTTCCTTTTTGAATCAATTTTTTTTTTTGAATACACGAAGACCAGTTGCTACCTGCCTCGAACGGATGTTTATTCAGCTGTAACTATGTTAAACTGATGGAAAAAGAAAAAAGAAAACCAATGTGTCAACATTTTCATTGAATAATGTCTTTCAAAAATGCTATAAAACAATGAATGAATTAATGAATGAAACAATAGCAGGGTGATTAATGCTTTCAGCGACCTCAATATGATGCCAAACAGTTGGAAAGCGTTACGTTAATTTCACGTCATAGAAGACGGTCTATAATTAAACACGAGACGTTTGTTTGATTGTAGCACTTGGTTTGTATTACTAATAAAAACATAACGGGGCTCTCTTTATCATTCAAGGCGCTACAGCTCCCGTAGAGCCTGCGCCTGCAGCACAGTTTCCTCCAGAGTTGTCGGTCCTGGGCCAAGTTTCTCCACCTTCTCACACCCATACTTCTGAGGTCTTCCTCCACCCCATCCTTCCATCTTTGCCTTGGACGTCCCGCTCAACCGTCTACCTCTCGGATTATCTTGGTAGATCATTTTAACTATTCTTTCCTCCGACATCCTCTCCAGATGGCCTAGCCACCTTAAACGAACCCGTCACACCATGTCGGGCCATCCAGATAGATCTTCCTAAGTCCTAAGAATGTTATAAGAATCGAGGCACTACCCGTATTTTTATAGTTGAACATGTTCCTCAGATCTAGATAAAATAGTATTACTTTACTATAAGAAAAGTATAGTGATCGAGAAAAAATTCATTCTCGAGATTTTGACGGAATTATATGTTTTGAGGTCCCAAAAGTCGATTTATGTTGTTTTTTCGATGATGTGTGTGTGTGTGTGTGTGTTGTGTGTATGTTGTGTGTGTGTGTGTGTGGGGGGGTGAGTGTGTTAGCATTGCTTGTTACCACGCTACGGTCCAGAATCTTTGATGGATGAAGTTGATATTTTACACAAAAATGGGCCCCATAGTATAGATGATCCCCATTGTTTGGAAACATCTCCCATTTAGACATTTATATTATACCTAAATGAAACATTACTTATTATATACCCAATAAGTATGATACTATGTTTTCTTATAGTAAAGTTGAGTGTAGGCCACTTCAGATTTCTTTTTATATTTAACATTTTTTTTTCATCAAAGCAGTAGGATGAGAAAGAGCTAGACACAAACCTTTACAACTACAGCTCTAGTTGAAATACAGTGAGTATACCAAGAATACAGTGTGTAAACTGTTTAGTCAATATGATGGTGTAACACTATAAGGTGGGTCAGCGTAGCCCAGTGGAAACGTGCTTGCCTCTCAACTAGTAGGTCCAAGGTTCAATACCCACGCGGGAGGTAAAGAAATCTGAGTACATCGGCCCCGAGTCTATACGATGTCAGGTACTCGTTAAACATCCCTTCTATAAATACACTTAAGTTAGGCAAAATTAAGAACTTCCAATGTAGAATCAGTCTTCTTTGTGTGGTATCACAAAGGGCCAATGTTCTGCCTACGTGTGTTCTCTTGTAGGACGAACATTGCTACCTAATCAAACTTAACACTATTACAAGTTATTCCTATCTACAAGTTATTATTACAAAACTATTACAAAATCTATACATTACACTATAGTACTATATAACTAAAGTACTCTACTGCATACTCTATTCTATAGTACTAACCACTCTTTGTATAGTATATAGTGCACACTGGCGTAGCACCTATTTTGGCAATCCAGGGCTGTTTTAAGACCAACTATGAAAAAAATATCAAAAATTCGACAAGCATAGCAAATGATCCCTTAGTCTAGGATAAACAAACTGTTTTTTAGCTTTATTGCACTTTGCCGTGATTGAAATTTCATGAATTTTTTTTGAATTGTTAATTTTTTGTTCCATATTTGGTCAAATAATTATAGTTTTTAAATAAACCGTTTGGAGTCAAAAAAAAAAAAAAAATTGTGAAAATAGAAACTGTACTATAACGCCCCTTTGGTGAAGGTAATTATGAAAAAAATTATCTTAACCCATACTCCACATAATGTTCTATTTTTAGGTGGTATAGTTTCATTGTGATCCGTAAAAAACTATGTGGCTTGTATCGCTCTCAAAACCTTTGAGATTGAATTATACAAGGTGTGTAAATAAAGTAGTGAGACTGATTTTTTTTAAATTTTCTATTCAAATATAATTACAATGTGATATTGTCACCTTCAAAATAGTTCTCTTCGGAACCCACACAGCGCTGGAGACGGTCCTTCCAATCATTGTAGCATTGCTGGAACTCGGATTCTGGAATGGTCTTCAGCTGGTCGGTTACAGCAGTTTGTATGTTTTGTAGTGTCCCGAAATGAGTTCCCTTGAGGTGATTTTTCAATCTCAGGAAGAGGAAAAAGTCACAAGGACTCAAGTCTGGTGAATAAGGAGGCTGAGGAGCAACAGGAATGTTTTTACTGGCCAAAAACTCGTTTATTGAGATGGCAGTGTGACAGGGCGCGTTGTCGTGATGCAACACCCACTTGTCTTTGATGTTTGGCCGCACACGAAGGACTCTTTTTCGAAGTCTTTCAAGGACCTCACGGTAGAAGTGCATTCTTAGAAGTCATTCTGACTGTCAAGCGTCGATCTGAACGCACAAGGTTCCGTACTCTGTTGACATTTTCATCGGTGTTTGCACTTGAAGGCCTTCCGCTTCGTGGTTCATCTTCAATCGACTCTCTTCCTTCTGAAAATTCCTTAAACCACCGAAAAACCTGTGCCCTTGATAAAACACGTTCTCCATAGGCCTCCTGAAGTTTTTCAAAAGTTTCGGTTGCATTATGTCCAAGTCTGAAGCAAAATTTGATTGCACACCGCTGCTCAACTTTGAGGTCACTCATTTTTAAAACGCTCAAGAAAAAACCATTTCACGAAAACCAACGCTACGGACAAACAAATGACTGTGGTGAGTTCAGATTCATACTGGAGGCGCATCACACGTGCACCTGACGCTACTCAAGGCCACGCGTCTCCAGCGTTGCCAGATCGAAAGCGACGTTGCCAGTCTCACTACTTTATTTACACCCCTCGTAAGTCAACATTTTTACATTTTATTGAAAAGAAAATATTTCCCGTTGTTTTTTAAAAAATCTGAATATATTTTTTGTTTATTGCATTTGTAACCTCAAATATAATGCCAAATTCTAGAAGTAACAGTTTAGGAGAAAAAAAAATGTTTCTAAAAACAGACAAAAATTGGCAATTGGCAATTTATATTAGCAAAAAAAGTGACTTTCCCGTCATACATAATTCCTCCCAAACAATAGGGATCATCTACACTGTGGGGCCCATTTTTGTGTAAAATATCAACTTGATCCAGGAAAGATTCTGGACAAAGTTTGTCCAGCGTGGTAACAAACTTTGGATACATACTCACCCACCCACATAGAGACATCATCGAAAAAACTTCATAAAACAACTTTTGAAACCTCAAAACAAGTAATTCCGTCAAAATCTCGAGATCGAATTTTATCGCGATCACTATACTTTACTTATAGTAAAGTAAAAAAAAGTTAAAAAAAATTGAAAATAAAGTAATTTTTAATTTGTATATTACAGTTGAAAAATCCGTTTAAAAACAGTATTACACTCATAAAACATTAAAAAAACAATTACGACCTTAAAAACTCATTTTAGTATAAAATTGCAGATTTTTTGTAGCTTTTTATAATTTTTTTTTATTTTGTATTTTTCCCCCTCAAAATGGCGTCCCCTGGCACTTTCCGTAAGGTAAGGACCACCCCCTCCCCTCCTCTCTTGCAACGCCATTGATAGTACATAGAGACATTTATTTAAAATGTATGGCATTTTATCATATATGGATTATTTATAAAAAGATTTCACATAAACACGTGAAATAACAATCAATGATCAAACCACAATAAGAAATGGGAAAACAAGACTAAGATCATTCAACCACAAGTGGCCTTCGTCATAGTCAAAAACCCAACTGGTTTGATCATGGATTATTTACATTCTAATTATAATTAATGTTTCTAGATTTACTCGAACAAGCGTTTTTGGTATAATAACTGAAGTATAATATATTATCCATATTTTTAATCATACCAAAACTAATTGGGTGTTTGGCATATCAGAAAATATATTTGCAAGATATTATTAAAAACCGTCTAACGGTTTGACTTAAAAATTAACTACGGATACCCACCCAGTTACCCCACATAAGCAAACATCATCAAATATAGATTGAGCGGGTCTCGAAACCTGTAATCTGTTAGCTAACGAAATGTGTTTCTCTCATCATCACTATGTTTTATAAATCTAACAAAACAAAGGAGCATATGTCCTTAAAGAGTATTGCTAAAACAGATATTATTCTGCACCATGATTATAGACCATACTATACTTATAGCATTCGTATATTTCAAACGTATATATATTAAACACGTGAAATAACGATTAATTTGTTACTAAGATCAAGATCTTAGTCTTGTTTTCCCATTCTTATTGTGGTTTAATCATTGATTGTTGTTTCACGTGTTTATGTGAAATCTTTATATATATATATAGGTGTGTTCTCTAATCGGGGTTCGGTCAATTTGTTAATACCACTGAGGTTAGTATGATTTATATTAGAAATAGGTAAAACCGGAGTAGGTTTGTTCCGATCGAAGATGGACAACGTCCGAAAGAGCTTCAACTCCAGGATCATGTTACGAGGTATGACAGTTTGACCTATTTCTAATATAAAACTTACATCGTTCCTTGGAGAGGACGTTAAGCCGTCCTGTATCTGTCAGTGACCGTATCTGACAGTACCTGAGCCTGTACAGTATCAGGTACTTGTTTAAATATACCAACTCGAAATGCATTTGAATTAGGCAAAATTTAGGACTCACAATGTAAAAATCTGTAGAATTACCGATTCAAATAAAAAAAAAACTGCTAAACGGCTGACGTTTTTAACCCGCTAGGGGATCGGTATAAAAAAAATAAAAAACAAAGAAAAAAAAAAGAAGACTCCTACTGCAAGCTAACCTAGCCTAAATATTAACGTTGAAATTAACACACGCGGCCAATCAATACTAACATCTGGTGCCGCATTGATTGCAAAATCATCCTCTAAAGATTCTTAACCATTCAAAAGATATAAATTTCCCCATTTGAACCTATATTTGGCATAACCTTTTCCTAGTTTTACCATTAAATTCAACCATATTAAGACTTTCTAACGAACTTTAGCAATTATGATGTCCATTTATACAACTCCCTTACCCCTCCAAGGCCCCCAAACAGCTTTATTACTCAATCTATTATAAAACCTTCGTCATTTTCATTAGAAACAGCTTAACAAGCCTTTATGTATCTTTTAATAATGTCTTGTGGTTAGAGAGGTGGTTAGGAAGACATTAATAAATGTCTTATGGCATTTACTCTTTCCATAGTTATCCAAATGGAAAACAATCACAAAAACCTAAAATAGAAACTGAATCACCATTGACTATTGTAATTTGACATCTGTAGTCCCCATTATACCAAAATGGAGACATGAAATCATTTTTAAGTAGTCATTATTTGAAACCAAAAAAAAAAAAAAAAAACTTTCACCGATAAAACATCCACAACTGGTCTTCCTGAAAAGTTTATTATCTCTTTTTAATGACTTCCTTGATTCGAGAAGAAAAAATTACAAGTAGTCTTTTTTTATTTTAACAATATTTTACTTATCATTTCTAATGTACAATAATAAAGCAAATCACTACAGTTAAAAATAACATCCGTATTAATATATATATATATATATATATATATATATCAATGATCAAACTACAATAAGAAAATGCGAAAACAAGACTAAGATCTTTCAACCGTAACAAACGGTCGTCGTCAAAGTCAAAAACCCAACTGAACTCTGACGAAGACCGTTTGTTACAGTTGAAACATCTTAGTCTTGTTTTCTCATTTTCTTATTGTGGTTTGATCTTTGATTGTTATTTCACGTGGTTATGTGAAATCATTTTATATATATATATGATCAAACCACAATAAGAAAATGGGAAAACAAGACTAAGATCTTTGAACCGTAACAAGCGGTCTTCGTCAGAGTGGAAAACCCAACTGAGTTGTCAAAAAAACACACACACACACAAACAGAGATACATACATATACATACACATACATGCTTTCTTATATATAGCAGCTAAACAAACTTAATAAAGTCATGGCTAGGTTACCTATCTGATCTGTTGATTCTCTCTATGAAACACAGTCCCTTATGTTATCCCTAATATGTTATATGTTATCCTTAATAATTAAATGTTATCCTTAATGACTAAAATCTTTTCTTTTACAGCCTGGTCGAGTTGCAACACTTATCCAAGACAAAGAAGTAAGTGCTCTTTTTCTTTAATAAAACAAATTACTTTTCTTTGATTTGAAGAATAATTACCTATGGTATATAAAAACTTTATATAATTCCTCATATTTATGTTATCAGTATCATATTTTCAAAAAATAATGTTTCCCATATCATACACTTATTATTTTACTATAAGTAGAGTATAGTGATAATTAAAAAAAAATTGGTTAATATGCAGAATAAGGAGCCCTGTCATGACTTCCATATCTGCTATTAGTATTGTAAGTATCTGTTTAAAATAGGTTTGTACGTGAGATATTATATATTAACCAATTAAATTAAACGGTTCCACGAACTAAATAAACTATATTCACAAAAAGATCATTCAGAAATGAAACAGAAACTCACTACTATATTTCGATGGCCTCGTCTTCAACTGTAGTATCGTAACAGACTGTACGGGGGGCCAGTTTAGCTCAGTGGTTAACGTACTCGCCTCTGAACTGGTAAGTCCAGGGTTCGATACCCACTCTAGGCGTCGATTTATTCACGAGGGAAGTGAATAAATCTGAGCTCGTCGTCCCTCGGAGAAAACGTTAAACCTTCGGTCCTGAACCTGTACGATGTTAGGTACTCATTAATGATCTCTACTCTAAATACACTTGAGTTAGGCAAAATTTTAAGACTCACAATGTAGAATCACTGATCAAACAAAAAGTCCGTAAAGCGCTTACGTTTTTTACACAAAGGGGTTTCACAAAGGGGGTTTTAAACAATAAAAAAACTAACCGTATCCGTATAAGATAGGTTTTGTGCAGAATATACTATATTATGTATTAATATATATTATATAATTGTATAGTAAAAAGTTGATGAAGCAGTCTTCAAATATAGTAATTTAATAATATGGACCACGTGTTTCGAACACATTAACTAAGGATGAGGGACTGAGATGATTGACTTGACTAATGACTGAAGAAGAACACTACATGTTCGAAACGCGTAGTTCATATTATTAAATTATTATATGTGAAGAATATTTCATTAACTTTTTTACGATACAATAATTAAATACCACATAATAATTGATTGCACTACCTTAGAAATATATATATATATATATATATATCGATCGACAATATTCAGTCGTGTATAACCAATCATGTATAAAGGAAGGACTGCTACCGAAGTACACTAATATTCGCCTACACGACGTAGCAGCAAACAATGAAGGCTTCACTCGGGAATTCCAACGGAACCTAGTGGAACGCCAAATATCGACCGCTCAAGTTGCAATTGCAAGCCTAAAGGACGACATCAGCAGCCTACGCCATAATCTACAGGAGAGTACTGATGCCACTCTGTACCAGGACCTCATGTGCGGTCTCTCCGATATCATAACAAATCATGAGCATAAAACATCTCTCCGCATCAGTAAAAAACTCAGTAAGCTATACCAGGGACATGCGTGCCTACCGAAGTCCAACGACTTTTTCATCAATCTCTCAAAGACCGAATTAACTCAACACCAGACTTCTCTCCTCAACCTAGGCCCAAAGTGCCATTTCTCTAGCAAATTTGATAGAGACACTAAGGCGGTTGAGCTGGAACAGCTGTACTGTTCACTGTTGAACTTAAGCGATCATTCCTTGAACCGTTGTTCTCACAACGAAAAATTAATTTTCCGCAAACTTGAAAAGTTGGAGAAGAGGATCATCGATCGACAATATTCAGTCGTGTATAACCAATCATGTATAAAGGAAGGACTGCTACCGAAGTACACTAATATATATATATATATATATATATATATATATATATATATATATATATATCTTACACAATTTCTCAAGTTTGCGGAATTCCTTCCTCGTCTCTTCATTAAAACTACTATAAAGCTTATCACCAATATTGCTAGTCGACATGTTTCGAATGTACCACATTCATCATCAGGACAATAATGAGAATAATAGTAGGATTGTTAGTTTATATATATAGAGGTGGATTAGTATATAGTATATATAAACTGACTAACTCACTATTATTCTCATTATTTTCCTGATGATGAATGTAATACATTAAAAACATGTGGACTAGTAATATTGGTGATAAGCTTTATAGTTTTAATAAAGGGATGAGGAAGGAATTCCGGAAACTGGAGAAATTGTGTAAGAAACAGATACAAGTCAAATATGGTGCGATATTTAACAATATATGCTTAAACGAACGACTTTTACAAATATATATATATATATATATATATATATATATATATATATATATATATATATATAACAGATTCAATAATATATCGACCGTTTGATAGAATAGGTGTGTTCTCTAATCGGGGTTCGGTCAATTTTCCAGGATAAAAAATCAAACTCTCGTTGCCAACGTTTCGGTTTTATTTAAAACCTTTAAAATTTTTATTTTTATTAAAAGGTTTTAAATAAAACCGAAACGTTGGCAACGAGAGTTTGATTTTTTATCCTGGAAAATTGACCGAACCCCGATTAGAGAACACACCTATATATATATATATATATATATATATAGTTAAAATTAAGACCATATTTAGCTCTAACTTGGTGTTAAAAATTAGACCATGTTTAGCAAGTTTCAGCTAAATATGATCTTAATTTTAACAATATATATATATATATATTTGTAAAATTCGTATTTTCTTAGCAATGTATCTATTCAGGAAGGACTGCTACCAAAATTTACATATATATATATATATATGCTGAATGCCAGATTAGAAATTGAAAAAGACGAGCCAATCCCTGTTGCGTATTACTTTGGACACTTCTTATTGGTTGTGGGTGTTTTTTCGTTAAACACGTTTCTTCTTAGCACACTCCGTCTGCTTGGCCGCCTCAGCCTTCACTCCAGGAGAGGGCTCGCAGTCCCTACTTAATTTTCCAATAAAGTTGGATGAAGGTCTTGGCGTCTTGGCTTGGAAGTGTACCTCGTCGAACTCGGTGTTTACTATGGGCTTAGTGGATTTCATTAGATACTGGTTGTTGGTGTTTTCTGTAGATTCTATTGTTGTGGGTGTATGTAGAACCTTTCCTCGTCGGTTTCCTCGTACGCTTGGCCGCATCCGCCGTCCTTCCTGGAGAGGGCTCGCAGTCCCTACTTTAATTTCACAGAGGGCAGGAATGGCATAGGCGTCCTCACGCAGAAGAGTTCCTCGTAAGAATCTGGTCCGGGCTATGGGCATTATGAGTTGAAGTTTGAGTGTGTGTGGCGTTTGTCGTTAGACCCTTTTCTGCGGTGTTTTCTTGAAGAAAAGGGCTTGTTGTTCTGCATATTAACCCAAAAATTGGTCACAAGGTTTAGCAGATTTTATGTTATATAATTTTTTTTTGTTTTAATGAAATGTCAGTTAAAGAATGAGGTCAAGTTTCAATGATACTTCTTTTTTGTTTTTTGTTCTTTGTTTTTGATTACTTATGGGGTTTTGTAATTTTAAGTTAAGTCAATTGAAAATGACTTTTGTTGTTTTTTTTTTATTACGAAAGAACACTCTTATGGTTAGTGAGGGGTGAAGACCACCCATTGAGCTACTTACTAACTATATAGACTACTACGACTAGGCTCTGACCTACACAGTCATTACCTAGTTGGGAGTCCCACCTGTCAGACCGTTATGCTTTCTATCTTCACATCGCCCCCCCCCCACTACTAAACACCCCCCTCCTCAATCAAAAGTCATTTAAAGCCTAATCACTGTCTAAAATACCCCCCCCCCCACACACACACACACACACACACACACATACACACAACTTAAAAGACTCTCAAATTTAAATAATTTTCAAAGCCCCTCCCCCACCCCACCAATCTCATAAGGTAATTGAAAAGAAGAAAACAAAATTGACTATTTAGAAAGATCAATAATCAATGCTATGGATGCCTCCTCGAGAAGCCGATCGATCTACTATGTGTTATCTTAATGTTGAATAGCATCTACCTTCCATAGGGATTGGCTGTAATTAGATTAATGATGCTCCCTTCTTTTTTTTTTTTTTTTTTTTTTTTGATAGTGATCTTCCATCTTTTATAGAGCTAATCAAATACTGGTGTGTTTCATTGACATGCTTCTAAAAGTACTTAACAAGTACTTTAGTAAGTACCAATTGTATATAAAAGTGTCTGTATCTAGATCTATCATCAAGTTCTATCTATTCATTTTAAGTTTTATTTTGAAAAGTCTGCCTTTAAACACCTTACAATAACTAATATGTAGGCATATATTATTATATTTATATATATATATATATATATATAATATAAATGCATGTTTTGTTGAACGACCTTTGTACTGTGGCATGAATCAATTTCATAGTCGATTGTATGTGGCATAAATCATGCCACAGTACAAAGGTCGTTCAACAAAACATGCATAAAAGAAGGATTGCTCCCTAAATTTACAAATATATATATAAAGATTTCACATAAACACGTGAAATAACAATCAATGATCAAACCATAATAAGAAAATGGGAAAACAAGACTAAGATCTTTCAACCGTAACATCAGTTGGGTTTTTGACTCTGACGAAGACTGTTTGTTACGGAAGATCTTAGTCTTGAGTTCCCATTTTCTTATTGTGGTTTGATCATATATATATATATATATATATATATATATATATATATATATATATATATATAATATCAGCTCAAAAAGGAAGAAAAGAAACACACAGAGAAAGACACACACTTACAAACTCAAATTTTTGGATGATCCGTCTTCAGGAGAAAATAGAATGGGCGACCAAGCATGGCGGAAACACAACGGCAGGAAACCGTCCCGGTCACCTGGCTTTTCTTCGTTTTTGAGCTGATTTGCGTCTAGTTTGAAAGATAGAAATAGACATTATCAGTATCAAACAGTATCAGAAGTTTGATACTTTGAAATAGATGTGTACTTAACAACTCTGATTATAAAATAACCTTTTGTATGTATCTGTTGGTCTCAAAAATTTGTGTTAGTTCTCTATGTGAGTTGTAGATTGTTTTGGTAAATGTATTATAGTTCTTACTCTAATTTTAGCCCTGAAGATGATGTACAAATACATCGAAACGTTGGTCTAGGAAGGAGTTTATTTTCTTTTATTTGACCTAGCCCTCAATAACAAAAAGTAGAATAGTATAGAAGAAGTCAATAACAATTTTTGGAGATTATATATATATATATATATTCTATGTTTTTTGTTATTGAGGGCTAGGTCAAATTTGACCTAGCCCTCAATAACAAAAAACATAGAATAGAATAGAAGAGGTCAATAACAATTTTGGAGTTATATATATATATATATATATATATATATATATATATATATATATATATATATAACAGAGGTAAAAAAAGTTTTAGAAAATTAGAAACATTTTCTAACAAATTAAATAATGTGAAATTGGACATTCATTTTTTAAACGCATATATATATATATATATATATATATATATATATATATAGGAATAAATAGGCAGCAGATCCTCTTTTAAACAAGTATCATTAAAATTAACCGCAGTCTCGGCATTCACGATCTTAAGACTGAGAGATTCGATCCTACGAACTAACCTCCTGCTAACAGGGTTCAACTGGAAAAGGATTTGGCCAAGTGACATGTTAAATTAAAATCGATGACTCATGCTTAGTCATTGCTATAAATAGATTAAAAGGATAGTACAGGTTAATATAAAGAGAAGGTCAAAGGTCAATAATGAACAAGAAACAAGCGGTTAGAATAAAAGAGTTGAAAGGTCAACGGTATAACTGGACTAATAGAGAATAAATAGATTAAGGAAATAATAATAATAATAATGTTAATAATAATTAAGATTAATAGTAAACTAGAAAAGATATATTAAATAAAGAGTTGAAAGAGAGTTGAATTAATAGGGAAGGTATAGTTAGTTAGAAAATAAAGAAAAGACTTATTTGTTAATATAACAAAATAAAATTTGATTAGGACTCCATCACATCTTCAGGTTGAAATTAAACTGTGATTGCCAACGTTTCTTATTTGTTGTTGTTTCAGGGTGTTGCATGGGGAGTATGTTACTTGGCAAGGAGGCAGGATGCCTTGTCTGAATTAGAAGAACGAGAACGACATCTCGGCGGCTATAGGACACAACAAGTCGTATTCCATTCAGCCGACGGTGGTCCTTCTATCGAGGCTCTTACATATGTTGCCTCGGAGGACTCCCCATACTGGTTGGGACAAGCCGATAATTCAGTTATTGCCAAGGTACTACTTCAAACAACAAATATTTATAAATCCTTAAAAGAATAACATCTCAGAATTCATTCATTAACTGTACAATATTTTATAATGTGGTATTTAACTATTAAGTCTCCATAGAAAAAAAAGTTTAATTATAAAAAAAACTATGTAACGTGTTTCCAACACTTGATTTTCTTCTTCAGTCCTTGTTTGGCCTCACCCACTGAATAACCGCTCCAACAGAGCAGTTCATACCCGAAGAAGAACATCAAGTGTTCGAAACGTGTTGTTTATTTTTTGTATAATAAACTTTTTTGTCTTGAGACTTAATACTTTCTCCAATCTTAAAATTCATCTTGCAAGAATCCATTCTACTTCCTTGTTCAAGATAAAACGAAACACCAATATTTATGAACGTTTAAAAAAATCTTACAGTTTTTGTATGAAATGAATATTGGTGTCCAAACAAATATATTAAATTCAAAAATAAGAATAAAATCTTTCAACCAAAACAACAACGCGTTTCTAAGAACACTACCATTCGAAACGCGTTGTTTATTCTATTAAATTTCCACATGTGGAGACTATTTCATTAGCCTTTTACCCTAATAACTGATTACAATACCTTAGAATTAGATTCATATATATATGTGAGATTGAATTACGGCCTATTGTTTTTTTAATTAATTTTTTGGATAACTTTTCCAAAGCCCTTAAGAGTCTTTTAAATTCCCCAGGAACTAGGTACATCAACTCACCATACGTTTTGTTTTCAATGATTATATTCCTTCCGACGTTTCGGTCGTCTTTGACCATCTTCAGGGTGTAAAACGTATATACAATATCTTAAAACCTATTGAACATTTTAATAAAACACTTAAATATAACACTCAAAGTTCATAATGAACTACTAAAACGGAACTACTAAATGATCGAAAGTCGGAAGAAATATAATCATTGAAAACAAAACATATGGTGAGTTTATGTACCTAGTTCCTTGTGAATTTAAAAGACTCTTAAGAGATTTGGAAAATTTATCCAAGAAATTAATTAAAAAAACAATAGGCCGTAAATTCAATCTCACATGTATTAACGAAGGACTGTTTCCTAAATATATATTATATATATGATGAAAGAAATGCAATCCAGAAGGACTGATAACACGTAAAATAAACTGTGACACATAGAAAGAAATGTAACAAAGGACTAATTTTTCAATATTTGGACCACTATAACTATGGAAATATGGAAAAGTGATTCGTTTATGACGTTTCTTTCTATGTGTCACAGTTTATTTTAAAAATATATACGTATATAAAGATTTTACATAAACACGTGAAATAACAATCAATGATCAAATCACAATATGAAAAGGGAAAACAGTACTAAGATCTTTCAACCGTAACAAGCGGTCTTCGTCAGAGTCAAAAACCCAACATTTAGGAAACCACAATATGGTTTTCTCTCTTTGCCGACGTTTCAGTTTTTATTTAAAACCTTTCTCATAGGCCTTGAAACAAATGATAATAAGAAATCATATACAAGAATCCAACAAATAAACAACATGATAATGAATTATTAGAATGTGTGGAATATTACTTCTACTTATAATATTCTAAACATTGTAATAATTCATTATCATATTGTTTATTTCTTGGATGCTTGTATATGATTTCTATTTATCCTTTGTTTCAAGGCCTATGAGAAAGGTTTTAAATAAAAACCGAAACGTTGGCAAATAGAGTTTGATTTTTGAACCTAGAAAATTTGACCGAATCCTAATTAAATAACACATCTATTCCATCAAACGGTTGATAAATTATTGAATTTGTTATATATATATATATATATCTTATAAACAGATAGAAACAGGAATGAAAATTATACAGTAGGAATCACTTTCAATATTTCGACCCTATTAATGGTCGTCCTCAGGAAAGAAAGTTAAGCGGTGAAAAGGCGAAAGCTAACTTGACAGTTTCACAGAATATGTGAATATTCACAGATATATATAGCTCAATGTGCATAAAGAAACATAGAGAAATTAAAAACACACACTTACAGTCTCTAATTTTCCGTTTGAACCATCTTCAGGAGAGATAAGAGAGGGAAACCAAGCGCACTGGTACAGAGACGGTTGGAGACCAACAATATTACCGCATACCCCGCCCAGTCATAGAGAATAAGGTAGACAAGAATGAATTTATAATTAAATTAGGAAATATGAAAAAATAATAATAAATAAATAAATTCTTAATTTAATTATAAATTGATTGTTGTCTACCATATTCTCTGTGACCTGGCGCATGTGCGGCAACATTGTTGGTCTCCAACAGTTTCTGTAGCAGTGTGCTTGATTTCCCTCTCTTATCTCTCCTTAAGACGGCTCAAAACGAAAATTAGAGATTGTAAGCGTTTGTTTTTAATTACTCTATGTCTGTTTGTCTACACTGAACTTTATTTATCTGTTTCGAATCGTATTTTCATCGAAAATGTATTTATTTTTAAAATATTTATTGTTATTATTCTTTATTGTAAAGTTGATAATATTTTTTTTCTCCATTTTTCAGGATATCCTTGAAGCAAGTGGACCTGCAGGCAGTAACCTAGAATACCTCCTTAAGTTAGTACAGTTTTTTCGCGATAATGCCCCATCAATAGCCCTAGATCAACATCTTTTAACTTTAGAACTATTCGTTACAACCGCTTATAATAATAAAGGGATTGATTTAAAACCATCATATCAAGTGATTAAAAATAAACAATCCAGCACAAAAAAGAACAACAATGGAAACTCATTACATTCGAAGGACAAGAAAAACATCCCTCTATTCGTATTCAAAGTGACTCAGCAGAAAAAAGTAGCAACGAAATAAATTATTTAAAAAAAATTCTACACGGTATCACCAATCACTTAGAATAAGATTTTTTACGTGTATTTTATTTATTTATTTTGTTAAATATAAAAATAAATCCATCTTGTAGGTTGTATGAAGTGTTCTCTTATTAGTACTATATCTGGTCTATTTTGAAAATTAATTGTTGTATTTACATTAAGATTTCACCATCAGGATGTGGGTGGTGGAGTAGTTTGACCGACTTCAGACATTGTCCATCTTTAAAACTGTTAACGTAAACCTTTATGTAGCCTCCTGTTGACTAGTGAGTTCATCGTTCTCACACGCATACCAGTGGCGATGTCATTCAACTGGTTTCGGACATTGACCATCTTTAAAACTGTTAACGTAAACCTTTATGTAGCCTCCTATTGACATAGTTCTTTCACGCATGCCAGTAGCGATGTCATTCAACCGGTTTCGGACATTACATAACTTCATAAACTGTTCAATATACCTTTAGTATCGCCCCATTAGACTAGTTGAATTTCAACGCATCCATAGGTGATGTCATTTCAACGGTTTCGGACATTGATCCATCTTTAAAACGTTAATATAAGCTTTATGTGCCTGCCTTGAAATATGTACATCTAAATAGTTGAAATGTAGCTTCAAAAGCCTCCCTATTGACAGGGCATAATCTCAATACTGGTTGATGTCATTCAACGGTTTCGGACATTGTCCATCTTTAAAATCGTAAACCTGCAGCTTTATGACTCCTTAAAACTATCTCCGTATGTAGTTTCATAGTATCCCTATTAGCCGCATGACCATATAGATGATATCATTCAACCGGTTTCGGACATTATCCATCTTTCAAGTTAAATGTAATTTTCATGATATTCCTTTAATGTACCTCCTTATGACTGTGAGTTCTCGTTTCAACGCATACCAGTACGATATCATTCAAACTAGAAGATTTCAGACATTAATCAATCTTTAAAAATGTTAATATTAAGACCTTATGAAGCCTCCTATTGTCATGAGTTTTTTCAACTGCATGCAGTGGACGATGTCATTAACCGGTTTTCGGACATTATCCACATTCAAAACTGTTAAACGGTTAACCTTTATGTAAGCCTAAATGTTGACATAGTGAGTACATCAGTTCTCATACGCATCACCAAGTGGCTGATGTTCATTCAACTCGTTTCGAGGCATATGTCCATCTTGAATGACACTGTTCAATATAAACGCTTTATGTAGCTAAATGTTGACTAGTGAGTACATCAGTTTCAAACGCTATAACCATGTGATGTAAAACATTAATTGTTTCGACTATATGAGTAAATACCACTGTAATAGACTGCTTAACTATAAAATATTAACTAGCCTACGTATTGTACTATACCGTTAAAGATACTTTGCCCACGATGGCCAACGCATATAGATCATTCTAACGTTTCGGACATTAATCTTCTAAAACTGTTCATATAAACCTTCAAATAATGTAGCCTCAAATTATCTATATATTCAATTATTCAGTTCTCAACGCATCCAGTGTGATGTTTCAACTGGTTTCGACAAAAATTACCAAACTCTTTTCAAAAAACTGTTAATTAAACCTTTATGTAACAACTCCTGTTGACTATATTCTTTCACACATACCAACGTGATGTCATTCAACTGTTTTCGGACATTATAAAACCACTAAAACTGTTAAATAAAGCTTTGTATCCCCTTAAGCTATTATTTCACATCCATAGGGATTCTTTCAACCGGTTTCGGACATAAACCATACTTAAAACCATCAAAATTTAGCTTTATATCCTCCTTGAATTGACTAATAGTTGAATGTGCTTCAAGCTCCCCATTACGGTGATAAATTCATTTTTAATCGGTTTCGGACATTGTCCATCTTTAAAACGTAAACTAGCTTTATGCTCCTTAAACTGTCTAAATGTAAATGTAGTTTCATAATCCCCTATTGCTGCTGATTGATCCAATTTATGATGTTTATTGAACCGGTTTCGGACATTACCCATCCTTCAAACCGTTCAAATGTAGTTTTCTGTGATTTTCTTTACACTGCTACCTGAATATATGCTGCCTATTCCTTCTGTTTAAATATATTACAAAATTTGGAAAAAACAACTTAAAAATTTAAAATTTAAATTAAGGTATGAAATATATTTCTGATTTTTGAATTATTTGAAATGACAATGTCGAAACCTTGAAGATTCCACCAAATTAAAAGTAAGAGTTATTTCATATCTGTAATTTATTTGAATAAGTGAAGGCAAATTATACTTCAAAAGGGTTTTTATACTTTACAGCTTTTGAACCTTATGTCTAAATCGTAAAATGGGATTTGGGACACTATTTCCCCAATCAATCAACTTCGCCTTTCTGAGGTAAATGTACTTGATGATGAACACAAGTGTTCGAAACGCATAGTAAAATAAAAACCATTGTGGTAAAAACATAATATATTTTTTTTCACTATTATGAGTAAATACCATGTAATGACTGCTTGCATACTTTATGAAATAATATTAACTAGCAATACGTATGTACTTACCGTTAAAGATGAACTTTAGCCCAGAATTGGTCCACCATAAGATACATTCTGAAAAGATAAAAGAATTTTAAATATTTCTAAATACACTTCATATCAACTTCAAATAATTGTCTTCAAATTATTTATTATTATTTCAAAAATTATATACCAAAGTTACTAACACATTCCCCAGTGTTGACCTTTGTTCCTTATGACAAAAAAAAACCAAAACCTCTTTATCCAAAGAAAATGTATTATATTTTTATATGAAACAAAAATTTGTTAACTATTTTTATAAATAAAACAAACTAAATATAAATGTATTTTTACATTATTTCAAAAAAAAAAACTTCTGAAAAAAGTCTTTGGTAAATTTAAATTATTTTTATGAATATATTATCGTAATATTTTGAATTGTTTTTGTTTATAAAAAAATTATTTTGAAGTATATTTTCAAAAACATTGTTCTTTTTTCTTTTTCAATAAATATTTTTTCTTATAAAAAACTTATTTTGAAGTATGTTTTCAAAAATACTGTTCTTTTTTTTTAAAAAAAAATAAAACAATATAGAATGGTAGAAAGTATCAAAGAAATGCTGAAAGGTGCATGTTCATTTTCAAACAACTGCTACCTTCGACAATTTCTATGAAGACCAAGAAAAAAAAGGTTACTTTGAAAATCGTAGAGTATCGCTATACTATTATTAGGTATACTATTATTATTAGTAGTATAGCTAAGTGTATCGCTATACTATTATTAGGTACACTATTATTATTAGTATACCTAACTGAGTGTGTCGATATACTATTATTATTAGTATAACCAAGTGTAGCGCTATACTATTATTAGGTACACTATTATTATTAGTATATCTAACTGAGTTTGTCGATATACTACTATTAGGTATACTGTTATTATTATTCATATAGCTAAGTGTATCGCTATACTATTATTAGGTACACTATTATTATTAGTATACCTAACTGAGTGTGTCGATATACTATTATTATTAGTATAACCAAGTGTAGCGCTATACTATTATTATCAGTATAGATAAGTGTATCACTATACTATTATTAGGTACACTATTATTTTTAGTATACCTAACTAAATGTATTGTTATACTATTATTAGGTATACCCTTATTATTAGTATACCTAACTAATAGGATCGCTATACTATTAAGGTGTACTATTATTATTAGTATAACTAAGTGTATCACTATACTATTATTAGGTACACTATTATTGTTAGTATACGTAACTAAATATATTGTTATACTATTATTAGGTATACCCTTATTATTAGTATACCTAACTAATAGGATCGCTATACTATTAAGGTGTACTATTATTATTAGTATAACTAAGTGTATCACTATACTATTATTAGTATACTATTATTATTAGTATGGTTAAGTGTATTGCTATACTATTATTAGGTATACTATTATTATTAGTATAGCTAACTAACAGGCTTTCAGATAAGCATAATTCATTAATTATGTTATAATTTTTTTTATGGATGACGCTTAGTTATTTTAATTAATGATTAGTAAACAAAAAAAATTAAAAATGCTGACTAAGAAGAAAACACTTAATCGTGTTTTATGAATAGTGACTCATTAAATAATATGATTAGTGATAAAGACAAGAGGTAGGGTGGTAAAGAATGTGAGAGAGAGAGAGAGACAGTATGATGAGGGGTAAGAATGTCATGATAAGGAATTATAACGAAGAAAAACAAGGATGAGTCACAAGAGTACAGTAGAACTTGGCAATACGTGTTTAAATTGTTTCCAGACCGAGCTCGTATTGGCATTTACTCGTATTACTATAAACAGTAAATTTTCGCATAGTAGTTAATATGAAAACAAATTAAACAGAAAAGACGCAATTCAACAAAATAAACAACAGTATACATGTTATATGAATACTATTTACTTGAACAATAAATGCATACAAGAGATAATCATGTTTTATTAATCTACTATACTTAAAGTGGAGATTACCTAGGCATGATAGAGACGGTTGATCGTACTAGGAATTTTTACTCGTCATACGAGACGACAATTCTTACGAATGGCTGCTCGTAAAGCGAATAGCTCGTACAAGGGGCCACTCCTACTATCAGGTTCTACTGTATAAACCATATTTCGAGCTAACGGAATAAACAAACATCATTCGTAACCGATTATTACATAAAAAAATTGCCTAAAAAATTCCTGAAACAAGAATGTAAAATATTTTTTTAAAAACATGTATATTATTTATTTATTTATTCTATAATTTTCCTAAAATGGTTAATTTATTTCTTTGTTTTTTTTTATTGAAGTTAATCAAAACATAAGAACAATGTTTTATAAACAAAATATACCATAAACCAAAGAAAAATAGAATCCACTAATAATTTTTTTTAAAATGTTGACTATTTCACTTATGTGCACTTTAAATTAAAAAAATTACATTAAAACTCTTTCTTGTACCAAAAATATAGTATAGAAAGAAATATATATTACTCAAAAAATAGAAATTATATTATTTGTTCTTGAAGTGTTTATTTTTTATATGATTATATAAAACATAACTCAATATCATAAAGATTATATATATATATATACTTTTTCGTTGGAAATTCGATCTGAAACGGACAAATATAGTTCAATGTAGAAAAAGAAACATAGAGAAATTAAAAGCACACACTTACAGTCTCTAATTTTCGGCTTGAACCGTCTTCAGGAGAGATAAGAAAAGATGGTTGGGCCTCCAACCGTCTCCGAACCAGTGCTCTTGGTTTCCCTCTCTTATCTCTCCTAAAGACGGATGAAAATTAGAGTCTGTAAGTGTGTGCTTTTAATTTCTCTATGTTTTTTTCTACATTGAACTATTATATATATATATATAATATATATTTAATATATTATATTATAATTATATTTTCTATTTATTTATATATTATACTAATATATAAGTTTTTAATATGAAAAGGTTTTAAATAAAAACCAAAACGTTTTCAATGAGAGTTTAATATGAACCTGAAGAACTGACCGAGTCCTGATAAACTTTAGTTTTATATATATATATATATCTTCCTTATCTCGACCACATATATTTAACACTATTTTTCTTTTTTATTGAGGTTTGGTCTAGTTTCAATAATTCAACACATTTAAGCTGACGTTTCGTCTATATTTGTAGACATCTTCAGGGCTACATCCTAATTCCTCACAATAGAAAAATACCAAGGTAATTTTGTATATTAATTAAATAATGTAATATAATTATGTTTCATGTTATTGTAATTAAATTCTGTATTGATGTAGCCCTGAAGATGTCTACAAATATAGACGAAACGTCGGCTTAAAGGTGTTCAATTATTGAAGCTAGACCAAACCTCGATAAAAAAGAAAAATAGTGTTATATATATATATATATTATTATTATATATATATATTATATAATATATATATATATTGGTTAAATTTGCAGCAGCTTCAGCACTCACTAGCTTTGCGCTGGTGGCCTCGATCCTTCGGGCGATTCTTCTTTCCTCTGGCTGCAGTTGCCATAACATCTGTCCTAGAGACATCGTATATATATATTAATAAATTCAAAACGAAGGAAACACACAGAAAGACTGCGGGACTCTTCGCTCTTCACACCTCCTGATGACGACGATGGTCGAAATATCAATGTGAGTTATGTCTGTGTGTTTCCTTCGTTTTGAATTTATTTTATTTAAAAAAGTCCGCTGGACGTTTCTTTTAGATATATTATATATATATATATATATATATTATATTTTGACAACAAATACACAACAGTAAGAAATCAGAAAAGTAACTAAGATCTTTCAACCAAAACAAGTTGCTCTTCGTCAGAGTCTAAACTCAGTATCAGTTTGGACTCTAACGAAGACCACTGATGCAAATAAAAAAAAAATCATGAAAATTATAAAGAAAAAGAAACTGGAATACGCTGGAACAAACCTCGTTAAAGAAAAATAGTGTCCCATTAAGAAAAATTGGATATATATATAATTTTTTTTTTGTTGAGGGTTGAGGTCTTATGATTGAAACTACTCCTCTCGCCGTTGTTTCGGCATATACTGATGTCATTTTCAGGGCTACACCACGTTTTTTTACAATTATCACTACTACAATATTGGTTATTTTTTACATGAAAGGTATAGAGAGGCAGTGATCCATTACCCTTCATATAAAAAATTTAAAATGAAAACAATATCCAATATTTTATTCAAAGAACAAAGACCCTCATGCCCAAAATGTAAAGATGTGTTGACGGTGGCCAATTTAATTGAAGAATGCCCACAATTAGTATAAGAGAGGATGTCCGCGAGCATACAATGAAAATTGATAATAGCACTAGGCCACTGATGATAAATATTCCAGTGAAGTGACATCATACCTAAAGGAAATAAAGCTATACAACAAAACATGAGGTACTGGAGAATCGAAGAAAACCAGACAGTGCTAATGTCCTAGTAGACGATGCACTTATCAACTATATATAAAAAAATAATAACCAATATTGTAGTAGTAATAGTACTAATTGTAAAAAAACGTGTTGTAGCCCAGGAGATGACATTAATATATGTCGAAACGTCATCGAAAGAAGTAGTTTTAATCATAAGATCTCAACCCTCAAAAAAAAAAAAAAAAATATCATATGAATTTTGGGTCAAAAAGTCAAATAATGATAAATATCCATATATATGTAAAAGTTATAAAAAGTCCTTCTTGAACACATATATTTATAAATTATATGTCAGTTTCCTCAGATGGATTGAAAGTTTTTAGAGTCTTCCAGTATAATTTATGTTATCCTGAACTAAAAAAAATTCTTTGACAGACAAGAAAAACTTCCAAACCGTCTCATGAACGCCAAGCTGACATCTTTTACATATATATACCATTTATGTATATATATATATATATAAAATTAAATAAAACGTCCCAGCGGAATTTTAAATAAAAACTAATTAAAAAGAAGATAGCACACAGATAGACATAGGAGTAACTCATTTCTATATTTCGACCATCGTCGTCATCAGGAGGTGAAGAGTCACCGCTCTGCCTTCCTGTGGGACTTTTTGCCTCCTGATGACGACGATTGTCGAAATATAGAAGTGAGTTACTCCTATGTCTATCTGTGTGCTATCTTCTTTTTAATTGGTTATATATATATATATATATATATATATATATATATATATATACAGGTTTGATTAAATAATACGCCATATTTACGGTTGATTAGTTTCCTTGTGTATTTCTCAAGGGATCTGAATAATCTTCTTGTACAAACATCTAAATTGAATAGAACATCTCCAATGGTTCCATTGTCTTTACATGTAGTTGTCCATTGTCTTTATGTTCTATTCAATTTAGATGTTTGTACAAGAAGATTATTCAGATCCCTTGAGAAATACACAAGGAAACTAATCAACCGTACATATGGCGTATTATTTAATCAAACCTGTATAAATGAAGGACTGCTTCCTAAATATACTAATATATATATATATATATATATATATATATAAACTGTAAACTATAATACATTTTCAATTTACTTATTAAAAAATGTTTTTTTGTATATATTATGTTGATATATTTATTTGTTATATATTTTTATTATAATACGAGTAAAATTAATATTTCACCTTAGATCTTATTCACGTCCTGATGATGAATATTGATCATTCGAAACATGTCGACCATAGGAGATGTACTTTATTGTGTAGACGAAATAACGAGAGTGTTATTTAGGAACTTGTTAAGAAACAGGTATCAGCTAAATTTGGTGTCATTTTCAATAATGTGTGTGTCAAAGAAGGACTGCGACCAAAATTTAGGAATATATATATATATAATCCTTCCTTTACTTTCTTCCTCAGAAAACGCACCTACTCTACATCTTACATGACTTCTGATGTACCTCTGATAACTGCGTTTACCGTTTGGATTGCACCGAGTGTAATGCTTTTTATGTAAGGTTTGGCTTCCACCAAGCTAAGCCTGCGTATGAATAATCACAGGTCGTCTATTGGTAAACGCAGTGACCTTCCCGTTGCTACTCATGCCAGTTCTCACGGACTCAGTTTTAATGACTGTTTCCGTGTACAGGTTCTGAGACAGATAACTGATAACAATTCAAAAGTCATTCTGTGGGCTACAGAAGAAGCTCTTATTAGTCTTCTGGGCGGTAGATCTGCTCCCGGGCTTAACCTCAACTAAACTAAAGTTAACCCGCGAATAAAGTATAGTATAGTATATATATATATATATATATACATTATTAAATTTCTTCCCAACTTCTCTATGTATTATTTTTCGATACAGTTTTTCAAGATTTCGGATCTCACATTTCCATTTACTTAGTACTAAGTACAACAGTTCACCAAAAGATTTTTTCGTACAATCCATTTAATGATGAAAAATTACAAATAAAAATACAGACCAACGTTTCGGTCCTCATTGACAATCCTCAGGGTTTGATAATAGATAAATCCAAGATACTCACTATACAATTAAAATAGAAAACATAAATAAAAGTTATACATAACATTTTTCTATGAGTTTAAAGTTAACAATCGATACAATAGTGCAATTTAGTAAACATAACATAATGACAGGTTACATTAGGTTTTACACTAACTTTGATTTATCTATTATCAAACCCTGAGGATGGTCAATGAGGACCGAAACGTTTGTCTGTATTTTTATTTGTAATTTTTTCAACATTAAATGGATTGTATGAACAAATCTTTTGGTGAACTGTTGTACTTAGTACCAAGTAAATGGAATGTGAGATCCGAAATCTAGAAAAATTGTATCGAAAAATAATACATAGAGAAGTTAGGAAGAAATTTAATAATGTTGTATAAACGAAGGTCTGCTACCTAGTTACACTAATATATATATATACGTTAAAGTACCTAGAGATATAAATATCTTAACAGAAAACGTATTTTATATATTTGTATATACTATTATTATATATTTTATTTATTATAAAGTAAAAAATTGAACACTAATTATGACAGCAGCAATAGTCGAACTGAAGACTGCAAATGTTTCGTCATCATTTAAACAAAACTAAATACATTTTTCTTCGAAATGACCTCTGAACTAACCTTGTAAGTTGTCTTAATTAATTTCCTTATGTCCTTTCAATGTTGTATTAGAATCACCTTGTAACTATTAACTTTATTCGATTAATTTAAAAAAAAAAAAAAGATTGAAATATTATCCTAAAATTCTCTTTCGCAATATTAAAGTCAATAACAAGTAATTATCAAAATGGTTGGAGTTAAAAAAGAAAACAGGCCGTTTAAGTAAATTAGATTAAAAGGAAAAATCAACGAAATCAAAAACTCACTGTGGAAGAAAAACTTTCGTAAATTATATGTTAAAAGAATGCTTAACTTGGTACTATTTGACATCAGAAATTACTTTATAAAGTAGGTTTTTTGGTAAATTTAGGTGGAATTAAAATATCAAAGTATGGGCACAATAAACTTGTTTTAATATGGAAATTACAAATGATTATTTGGTTGAATGCAATTCTATAATAACCGTTTAGATGAAAGAAACAAAAAAGAAAGAATGATTTGTTAAAACGTTTCGACAGACTTTTATTAAAAAAAGAAATACGGATGCAATTCAGAAATTGCCTATTGGCAATTATTGATAATTGGCTTTATTTGCACTTGTCATTTAATTTGCTAAAAGGTCTGCAACACTCTAAAAGAAATCCGACCCGATAATAATTATCTGTCGTTTTGTTTTAAACTGGCTGCATATCATTGTGTGATTCCCTGGGAAATGTTTCGACTACTTTTAAGCAGTAAACAAATTTAATGATACCAGCATTATTATGCAGTAAGTAATTGAGATACTTCAAACTTGAAATTTCTTCAAATTTACCTATATATGTATTTGATATTGTATAACAACTGTAATATATCTTATTGTCATTTATTTACAATTAAAATATAAATAAACTAATTTAGTTATTGAGGATTAGATTGAAAAATTAATCACTTCTGATTACAAGCCGACGTTTCGCTGAAATTTGTTCAGAATTCTCACAGTTAAAAACAATTTATTGAAAATATTAGTAAATTACTAATACCGTAAACAACACTGAAATCAACTACCTCTACGAAACATCGACTAAAAGTAAACAAACATAACATATATATATATACCCGACATATAACTTGCCCACTATGAATTAAACTTGCTTTTTTTTAACACTTGTGAGTATTTATAATAGATTTGTTACTTTTATTGGAAGTATCTATAATTCAATTTGGATTATTAATGAAATAACTAGACTAAAAAGATGTTATAACCATGTTTATAACACAATTTAATTGTGCAAATCATTATTATAATTAGTAATTATATAAGAGTCATTTGAATTAAATTTCAGTTCATTCATTAAAATATATGAGCTAATTTAAAATAATTTACAAGTAGTTTCAAGTAATTAGTAAATGTTAAGTATTCAAATTAAATTGATATAATTAAAAATTATTGCACATGAATCAATTTGTCCATGTAGTTATTTATAATTACTAATTATAGATTTGTCATCACAATTAAACTTGTATTATTTAATTAATGATGGGGAATTTCAAAAATTACTTTTTCACACAAAAAAGAGTTAATACCAAAACTAACAACGCGTTTCGAACATTCAGTGTCTTCTTCAGGTTTACATTTAAAAAAATATACATACCTATGACCTTTAAGAACATGAGAGTGAGTTATTTGAAATTGAATGTAATGTACTGAATTAATGTTTTTAAATATTAGTTCTCATGTTTAAAATTATGTTTAGATTATCTAAAAAATATGTATAGATATAGATATGTTTTTTAAAAGTTATGCCAATTTTTTGAGTTTTTAAAAAAAAAGGAAAAAAAATGGATATGAAGAATAAATCACTTGGCGAATTGCTTTATATCTTACCGGAAAGGTGGAAAGCGATATTCAGAAAGTTCGAAAACTTCACTCGCAAAAGGACAAAAATAAAAATAAAATAATATAATCTTTTATCCTTCATTTACTTTAAGATTCTTAATCTATTTATTCTCTATTAGTCCAGTTATACCGTTGACCTTTCAACTCTTTTATTCTAACCGCTTGTTTCTTGTTCATTATTGACTTTTGACCTTCTCTTTATATTAACCTGTACTATCCTTTTAATCTATTTATAGCAATGACTAAGCATGAGTCATCGATTTTAATTCAACATGTCACTTGGCCAACTCCTTTTCCAGTAGAACCCTGTTAGCAGGAGGTTAGTTCGTAGGATCGAATCTCTCAGTCTTAAGATCGTGAATGCTGAGACTGCGGTTAATTTTAATGATACCTGTTTAAAAGAGGATGCTGCCTATTTATACCAATATATATATATATATATATATATATATAGGTGTGTTATCCAATCGGGATTCGGTCAAATGTTCAAAAATCAAACTCTCATTCCCGACGTTTTGGTTTCATTTTAAGACCTTTCTCATAGGCAGAAATAAGAATTTTTTGACTAAGAAAATGAAATTTACTTTATTTAAAGGAACAATAATCTTAACCGGACAAACCTAGAAAATTTGACCGAATCCCGATTAGATAACACACCTACATATACATATATAGTTACAAAGTTGGATTTCTTGAGGATTTTTGATTTAAAGAAATTGTACTCCTGTTAATACGCCGACTTTTCGCCAAAAATTGTTTGGCAATTTTAAGGCTATAAACAATTTATTATCAAAAAACCCATCTTTGAACTTTAAAAATCAGTGGTCGAGAAACTATATCAGTATATAGTTACAACTAATATGTGTTTATAAACAAGTGATACAACCTATGTAGAAATTAATATTTTTAAATTTATCAAATTTAATTCTCATTAAATAATTAAAATGATCAGTGTATTTTGAAACCTCATTATCTTGTCATATCCATGGAAATAATTAGTAATTATTAATTAGTTGCACGAATTAAATTGGGATTAATTGATTCATATTAATTATGATTAATTATGATCATATGAGCTTGGTTCGTTTGTAGATTTAGTTGGAAATAATTTAGTTATACATTTATGATATACGTTAAATTTAAATATTTAAAATGCTTCTACGATAGTTATTGATGCTGACTAATTCTAGATAAAGAAATATAGTGCAGAATATAAATACATTTGTGTTTGAGATAAGAAACTTTGAATTATCATTTTTACTTGATTGATATGATTAAGGGGTTTTTCTTGGAAGTTAGGAGATTAGGTAAGATGTCAAAGAGATTAATAAGGAAGTTTTAAAAAGAAATGAGTTAAAAATAGATTTAATTTAGCGTTTTAATCCCAAAAGGAGATTCAAAGAGAAGAACAATATATTTGGTTTGTTAGAAAGAGAAGTTATATGTGAGTGAGTGAGTGAATAGACAATAGATAGTATCAGGCTTCAAAGGAAACTATTTCTAGGGGGTTTTCAGTTTAGAGTTTGTAAATGTAAACCAATGATGACAGGAATATCATGATGTGTGACAATCAGTGAAATACTGTTTCGTTGGACATCAACAATAGAAGCTTATCAAAAGGGGCTTGGCTATTCATATTACTCATCGAGTTTAATTACCTCTCATGACTCGAGTAAACACAACTTTGAACAGCTGACTAGAAACAATGACGTCATTGTCAACAAGTCTTACTTTCCTTTAATTAAATTAATTCCATTTAAAACTTCATCCTTTATAGATATGGCACCCATCAAAAAAAAAAATTCAAAATCTCTTTTTATTAAAATGTTTAAATTTAATGATTTTTTTTTATTATTATAAATTAATAAGTTTCATTAATAGGGGGGCCAAGTTAGTACTTGCCTCTGAACTGGTAGGACCGCGGTTCGAGACCCACTTGAACCTCGATTTATTCACGTGGGAAGATTAATCATACCTCGGATTAAACCGTCGGTCCCGAGCCTGAATGATGTCAGGTATTCGTTCCACTACTAGAACAGCACTAAAGGGTGAAAGCCTTATAAGTGTGGACGTTGGAAAACAAACAAGTTTCACTAATGGTAGTCTCATAGATTCATACAATAATAACGATTACATCATCAATAATATACTAATTAATAAAGAAGAAGGAAAAAACCGAAAAATTACTTTTTCATGACTAACATGAAGACCTTTATAAATTCTTCAAAGTACAGCTGTTTTGACTATAGGATAATAACTCTAGAATTCTCTATATTTCATGTTGTGAATAAATGAAAGTAAAAGTAAGAAAATATGATGAAGCAATAACAGATGATAGAGATAGACATCTAAGGAAGGTTATGTTGTTGTTATCCCGATTTTATTTTAATCTCAAATAACTTTAATTGGTGTTATTAAAAGTCAATTGAAGTATATCAAATTTCTCGGCAAGGTTTTATAATCATTTTAGTGTCAATTACAGACAGTCAGTCAGCGTTAGTGACAAGCAAGTCATCGTGACCCATCACTGCAAAACCCCTACTCTGTAATTACCTGTTACATGTGCTTTTAATACAATAATAACTATTACATCATCAATATATATACATTAATTATAAAAAAATTACATTTCCATAGCAATTAGTAAACCGCTTAAACAAATTACAATAAATCAATCACTAAATAAATAATCAAGGAATTTTTTTTGTAAAGAAATATTTTTAAATGATATTTTATTTTATTCTGCATATAATATTGATTAATTTTTCATAATAATCAGTAAAATTCCAAGGACATTGCAATTAATCAATTGCTTGAATTTATATCCACGAATTTAATACAGTTACAGTAAAATTGAGTGTAGACCACTCCGGATTTTTTTTATTGCGTTCTGTGTTTTTGTAAAGAAATATTGAATTTATCATTTACGTTTTTATACACGTAATATTGATTATGATATCATTGCAATCAGTCAAATCATTAAGCACATTCTAATTAATTACAAGGATTGATATCAATGAATATGATAATACGTCTACTGATAATATAGTTGAGTGTAAGTCACTCCAGATTTGTTGACTTTTTTTTTTGTAAAACAATATGTATAATTATATTTCACTTTCTTTCTTGGTGTGCAACAATAGTACCTGTTATATCAATAAATAATAATACAGTCACTTTTAAAAGAAAAAACAAACTTTCAATATAAAATATTGAATTTTTTTCATATTAAAAAAAAATCATATTTATTAAATAGCTACTGAGGACTATATATAGCATTTTGAATATAATAATATGTATGCTAAGATACATTGAAAATTCAAAAACATACATGTTTAATTTAAAAACCAACGATTGAATAGGGTTGCTTTTAATAGTTTTATGAGTGTAAGCCACTCCAAGATTTTTTTTCCTTTGTCTTCCTGGATTTTAAAAGTAAGTCACAATACAGATTAAGTCATATATTTCACAAGAGAACCAAAATAGTTAATTAGTTAAATAGTTAATTAGGTTGTTAATAACAGTTTTATGAGTGCAAGCCACTCCAGGATATATGTATTTGTTTTTTTAATTTTAGCAATTCTTGGTTCTCGTGGATTTAAAAGAAGTTAGAATGTAGATTTACCATATATTTATAAGACAGAAAAAAAAATTGGTTGTTAATAATAATTTTATGAGGGTAAGACTCTCTAAGATATTTTTCGGATATTCCTTTGTCTTCTTGAATTTAAAAATTAAGTTAGAATATAGATTTAATAATATATTTTATAAGAATGAAATAAATAGTGAATTGGGTTATTATGAGTGTAGGCCATTCCAAGATTTTTTTTTTAATTTTAATATTCCTTTGTCTATATAATAAGTTAGAATGTAGATTTAACATATATTTTATAAAAGAAAAAATAAAATATTATTTTGTGTTGTTAATAATAGTTATTAATATTTGTTATGATATTACGCACTATATGAGGGCTCCCAGCTGAAGTTGGCAGCTGGTCACTGGCTATCCTTCCCATGCCAGTTGAGATTTGTAGAGGCCGTCTCAGTAGCAGGTGCTGCCAACAGGTGAACTTACCGTGGGAACACAACCGGCTCCCTCCCACTCACTCACTCTCTCTCTCTCTCTCTCCCTCTTCATCTACTTAATAACCTTTAAATAACTAAACTCCTTCAAGGAAAGCTCATGATTAACAACCGCTTGGTCCTTTTAAGAAAAAAAATTGACTACAAGTACAAAATAATATATATATATATATATTTAAGTTGTAAGCACGTGCCTTCAAAAGAACCAGAAGTTAATTATTATGTGTCAAAAAATAATAAAAGAAAAAAACCAGTTCCAACTAAATACTACTTACAATCAAATCGACTAGGAGACTGTTTATTCTTAATTATTATTAGTGTAATTTGAATATTGACTCTTGTTTCACGTATCTATGTGAAATCATGTTAATATATATATATACTATATTGACACAAAGAAGGAGTCATTGTCTGCCTGCGGAGCGACTCGTTTCTATCTTTCTGATGACAAGGACATCGAAATTATAGTAATGAGTTTCTGATTCATTTCTGTGTGTTCTTTGTGTCTACATAGTTTATATATATATATATATATATATATATAGTTCAATATAGAAAAAGAAACATAGAGAAATCAAAAGAACACACTTACAGGCTCTAATTTTTTATTTGAAACGTCTTCAGGAGAGATAAGAGAGGAAACCAAGCGCACCGGCACAAAGACGTACTGGAGGGGAGTATTCACTTCTTCTCCTGAGGACGACCGCCATAACGGTCAAAATATTTAAAAGTGAGTCTTTGTTATGTTTCTGTCTAACCCAAAACTCAGTTGGGTTTTGACTCTGACGAAGACCACTTATTACGGTTGAAAGATCTTAGTCTTTTTTTTCCTTTTGATATTACGGTTTGAAATTGATTGTTATTTCACGTGTTTATTTTTTAAACGTGTCACAGCTTATTTTAAGTGTATACTGTCCTGCCGGACCGTTTTTCGTTTATCATATATATATATATATATATATATATATATATATATATATTTGTAAATTTAGGGAGCAATCCTTCTTTTATGCATGTTTTGTTGAACGACCTTGAAAGATCGATCTTTTGAGAAAACTTGAAAGATCGACTATGAAATTGATTCATGCCACAGTACAAAGGTCGTTCAACAAAACATATTATATATATATATATATATATATATATATATGATAAAGTATGGTAAGTTGGTAAGGTGGCTGCACTGCGTGTCATTGTATCGTTGTTTGTATCGGTCAGTCGACGCATTTACGTCTCCGTTCCTTCATTCCTTCTCCTTTTTATTTTCTTCTTCTCTCCTGAAAACGGCAAGACGCCGAAATGATCGAGATTCGTGAGTGTTAGTCCTCTTTCTTGTGTTCTCTAGCTGTAACATTAATTATATATATATATAAAATAAATTCAAAACGAAGGAAGGGACTCTTCGCTCTTCACACCTCCTGATGACGACGATGGTCGAAATATCGATGTGAGTTATGTCTGTGTCTTTCTGTGTGTTTCCTTCGTTTTGAATTTATTTTATTTAAAAAAGTCCGCTGGACCGTTTCTTTTAATTGTGGTATATTATATATTATATATATATATATATATATATATATATATATATATATATATAAATAAAATAAAAAACGAAGGAAACACACAGAAAGATACAGACATAACTCACATCGTCTGTGTCTTTCTGTGTGTTTCCTTCGTTTTTTATTTTATTGTAAAAAAGTCCGCTGGACCGTTTCTTTTAATTGTATATATATATATATATATATATATATATATATATAATATATATACGATAACGAGGCCATCGAAATATAGTAGTGATTTATTGTTTCTTTTCTGTGTAATCTTTAAGTTAATGTAGTTTATATATTGGTGTTTTTTATTATAGTCGTGCATATCATGAGGGGGATTGAAACAAATATGTACATATGTATGCTATAAAAATATATAAAAAAAATTAATGTTTTTGTGGTGGTGGGGTGGATGGTGGTGATTTGAGTGAGGTGGAATGAAGTAGGAAATGATGGTAGAATTATAGGTTTCATAATGAAGTCAATAAGGAATGAGGAGCGGTGGTGGGGGGAGGGTGGTATTAGTGGAGGCGTGTATGAGAGGATGGGTCTTTAGGGTGAACTGAAAGGATGAAAAGTTATAAAGTTATGTGAGCTGGGGGTAAGAGAGGTGAACACGACGACGACATCAACAACAACAACAAACATCAACATCAAGAAAACAACAACAAACAGCGGCAAACCAAATCACCACAAACAAACAACCAAACAAACAAATAACACAAACAACAACAACAACAAACACCGACAAACAAAAACCCATCAACAACCAACAACATCAACAAAACAACAACAAACACCTCCAACAACAACAACAAAAATGACAAACAAAACAACACCAACAAACAACAACATAAACAAAACAACACCAAACAAAAACAACACCAACAAACCACAACAACAACAACAACAACAACAGATCATAAGTGTCCCTAAACGTTTTTGAAACATTGTCATGTGTTTTGTTATGGTGAATGAAGAAAGAATAGAAGCGGGAGGCTTTAGCAAAACAGTCATAGAATAGGGCTGCCAATCATTTTTCTTAAAATCCCTCCACATCCAAATAGATTAGACATTAAAAAAAAATCGTAAAATAATATATATCTCAATATACAAGGGAAAAAAAACATTGCCAAAGTGTAAAGTTGTGGCTATATGTTCTGTTCTGTGTAAAGTGTAGTGATCATCTACTCTATGGGGTCCATTTTTGTGTAAAATATCAACTTGATCCATCAAAGATTCTGGACCGTAACGTGGTAACAAGCAATGCTAACACACTCACCCACCCACCCACCCACACACACACAGACATCATCGCAAAAACATAATAAAACGACTTTTGAGACCACAAAACATATAATTCCGTCAAAATCTCGACATCAAATTTTTTCACGATCATTATACTTTACTTATAGTAAGGTAAAAATCCGAATTTTAGGTCTCATCCAACGCACTTTTAGTAAAAGTAGGACTGCACAACTGAAAAAAGACATTAACCTGTGGTGTTATTTAAATTAATATTTTATAAAAATTATAAAAGAAACATACAATAATGCAATATCAGCCAAAAAAAAATATATACGATATTACAAGTAAAATAATAAACGAGTAATCATTAAATTAAGCATAATTTTTGCTACAGAATATTGCTGATTCATTGCATTAAATGATTATTTATTAAAAACCAGAATATCTTTAATCAAAGCAACACTTACAACTGAGAAGTAATTTTTATTTTTTTTTTTGCTGACATCACTGTATTTTATAAACTGTTTTTTTTTCAACAATCATCTAATTGGTAGCCATTACAAATCTCTTGAAAGGCAATTACCCTATTAAAACAGAAAACACAATCCCCCATCCCCTCCATTCGCCCCTCCCCCCACCCATTCAAAGCACATATACCATTCAGTTTTTAAAACAAGATAACTCTTTTCTTTCAAATGCTGACAATTAACCCTTTTCAAAACGTTTTATTATTATAAAACGAAAAAAAAAATTAAATCGAACTTCCAACGGAACCATTATTATTTTGTATTTCTCTCTGCTGTTGAAGCCACTTGTAATGACAGTTATTATATATCTGGAGCAATTTTAAGCAACTCTTATAAACGACTGTCTTATTTGTTTCAATGCAACTCACAGCAGATAGATCAAAATCTATAGCAAAGCCATAACTTTAGAAAGAAGGAATACCAATCATGACATTTGTCATATATATATATATATATATATATATATATATATATATATATATATATATATATGATCAAACGACAATAAGAAAATGAGAAAGCAAGACTAAGATCTTTCCCATTTTCTTATTGTGGTTTGATCATTGATTGTTATTTCACGTGCTTGTGTGAAATCTTTATATATATATAAACTTTAACGCATAGGAAAGAACACATAAAGACACTACAGAACTCACTTCGATATATATATATATATATAATTAAAATAAGCAGTGACACATAAACTGAAACACAACAAAGACTCACTTTTCAATATTTCGACCGTAATGGCGGTCGTCCTCAGGAGAAGAAGTGAATTGACGGAGGGACGACAGTCAACTAAAGAACTCACTGGCTAAAACAGTGCTGCCGCAATATATATATATATATATATATATATATATATATATATATATTGCGGCAGCACTGTTTTAGCCAGTGAGTTCTTTAGTTGACTGTCGTCCCTCCGTCAATTCACTTCTTCTCCTGAGGACGACCGCCATTACGGTCGAAATATTGAAAAGTGAGTCTTTTCAATTGATATATATTTATCAATGGATCAAACCACAAGGTTCAGGATCAGTTGGGTTTTTGACTCTGACGAAGACCGCTTGTTACGGTTGAAAGATCTTAGTCTTGCTTTACCATTTTCTTATTGTGGTTTGATCATTGATTGTTATTTCACGTGTTTATGTGAAATCTTTATATATATATACAGTCCTTTTCTGCCTACGGAGCGACTCGTTTCTATCATCCTGATGACAAGGACATCGATATACAGTAGTGAGTTTCTGTTTCATTTCTGAGTGTTCTTTGTGTCAATATAGTTTATATATATATATATATATTGTTGAAAGCTGCTTCGGCATTTACGACTTTCAAACTAAGCTGTTCCAGTCTCTTGAGAATCTTACTGGAACTGTCAGGAGACTGGAACAGCTTGGTTTGAAAGTCGTAAATGCCGAAGCTGCTGTACATTTCAACAAAATATGCTTCCAAGAAGATTTGCTGCCATCCTATGCTAATATATATATATATATACTCAAAATAAACTGAGATGCATAGACAGAAACATAACAAAGACTCATCAAACAAAGACCACCATTACGGTAGTCGAAATATTGAAAACTGAGTCTTTGTTATGTTTCTGTCTATGTGTCTCACTGTATTTTGAGTGTAATCTGTCCTGCCGGACCTTTCCGTTTATCATGGTATATATATATATATATATATATATATGTTAGTATATTTTGGGAACAGACCTTCATTTATACATGTTTTACTTTAATATACATGTTTAACATACTTGACATAATTGGCATACTTTTTAATATATATATATTGTTGAAGAGCAGAGCAGATTCTGCATTTACAACTTTTTTAAGTAGCTGTTCTTTTTTCCTAATTACACTTCTATGTTGCAGAGGAAATGCAAATGTACTTAAAACTTAAAATCTATTTAAAATTAAAATTTAAAGGTACTTAAAAACGTCGTGAATGCAGAATCTGATCTGCTCTGCTCTTCAACAATGTATGCTTGGATGAAGATCTGCTGTCAACTTATTCAAATATATATATATATAAATCAATGATCAAATCACAATATGAAACGGGAAAAAAGACTAAGATCTTTTAACCGTAACAAGCGGTCTTCATCAGAGTCAAAAACCCAACTGAGAAATTTACTACGGAGTTTCTGTTTTATTTCTGTGTGTACTTTTGGTCAATATAGTCTATTTAGTTCTGAGAATCGTAACATTTAATTGTGTATATATATGTGTGTGTGTGCATGTGTGTGTGTGTGTGCATGTGTGTGTACATGTGTGTTCTTCTTCAGGCATTAACCTGGTTAATAGAAATTCATTAAATTTCTATAAGTGGAGACCATTTCATTAACTTTTTTTTACTCTAAACTAAGTAAATACCATATAATAACTGATTGCACTACCTTAGAATTAGTTAAATTTCAACTCAGTTAGGATTTGACTCTGACGAAGACCATGTGTTATAGTTGAAAGGTCATAGTTATGTTTTTTTTCATTTCTTATTGAAGTTTATGAATGAGTCATATATATTTAACAGAAATATTAGTGTTTTAAGTAATTTAAAGTATTTGTCTTTTTATTTGTTATATTTATTAAAAACGAGGGTAAAATATTTTTAAAAAAAAATTTTGGATTGTGCGTATGGGTTGAGAACTGTCTTTCTCTTAGGCCTGCTTGATACATTTTTTGAAGTCAATATATCTTGTGAGTTAAAAAATTATAAACCCCCCCCCCCCACCCCAAATGCCTTTAGCCAGTAGGTAAAGGTGTTGAGAAGTTCTATGAAAGACAGCTATGAACGAACCTTCTTATAAAGGAAGCCGTTCAAAAATACCGCAGGTGTCTTCTCGTCAACTGTGTTTTAAAGCTGAGACCCTTCGTGGGAACCCGCCCACACTACTACCTGCAACCTGCAGGGGACGGGTCACTCTATAACCTTGCTACCCAACAAAAACCCACCCAACCTATCTGTAGAGATAATTAAAAGGGTGTAATTCACCCCTCCAAACCTGCTATTACTTGCACGTGACCCTGTTCCTGTGTTCAATTACTTTCATGAAAAAGGATTGTGATTTTCTTTTTCTTTCGGTGCCGTACCGAAATTATAATTAAGATGAGAGAGAAAGAGAGACAGAGAGACCTTCTTCAACTATCTTTCTTTCTTTGGGCATTTACTTTCTTTAATAAAGTCCACCAGAGACCACCAGCCCCTTTCTCAATGCTTCCCAGGTAGCTAGGCTCGATGTGACGCCAAAGCAACAATCTTATCTCTCCAACGAAAACAAGTCCTTAAAAATTTATTTCAAATATGAAATTTAAAAAATATATGTCCATTAAATGCAAAGTAATCTATTAGTTACAATAAAATGATTTCATCCAAAATGTGAGTATGTATGTGAGAGAAAGAGAGAGAGAGAGAGAGAATGAGAGGGGTGGACGAGAAGAGGATCAGAGATTGAAGAAAAGAACAGTGATGAATAAAGAAGATGAATGAGGAAGAAACATATAGATTGGAGCGAGAAGCAGGGAGAGATGGAATACAAATTTCATAGATAGTAAATCCTTAACATATAGTTACAACTAAGTAATCCACTTGAATGATAACCAGTAATCTTAAATGACTTGCAGGTATTTAGCATTTCTTTTGACAGTGTAAGCCTGGTCGCCATTAAAGACAATGCAATGAAAGATGGAGAGAGAGAGAGAAAGAGAGAGAGAGAAGTAGTGAGGGAGGGAAGGAGGGAGAGATAGAGGGAACGAGAGAGAGAGTGGGAGAAGGAAAGAGGGAGGGAAGGAAGGAGAGAAAGCGAGAGAGAGAGGGAAGAAGAGAAAAAGAGAGGGATGTACGGAGAGAGAGGGAGGGAAGGAGGGGGAGAGAGAGAGGGAGGGAAGGAGGAAGAGGATGAAAGGGAGGAAAGGAGGAAGAAAGAGGGAGGGAAGGAGGGAGATAGAGAGGGAGGAAAGGAGAGATGGAGAGAGAAGGAAAGACTAAGGAAGGAGAGAGAGAGAGAGAGGGAGAGAGGGAGATAAGGAGGGATGAAAGGAGGCAGAGAGGGAGGAAAGGAGAGAGAGAGGGAGTATAGCAGGGAGAGAAAGAGGGAGGGAAGAAGAGAGGGAGGATAGGAGGGAGAGAGAGAGAGGGAGGTTAGGAGGGAGATAGAGGGAGGTAAGAAGGGAGAGAGAGGGAGGGAAGGAGAGAGGGAGAGAGAAGGAAAGAGTGAGGGAAGGAGAGAGAGAGAGAGAGAGAGAGAGAGAGAAAGAATGAGAGGGGTGGACGAGAAGAGGATCAGAGATTGAAGAAAAGTGAAGGAACAGTGATGAATAAAGAAGATGAATGAGGAAGAAACATATAGATTGGAGCGAGAAGCAGGGAGAGATGGAATACAAATTTCATAGATAGTAAATCCTTAACATATAGTTACAACTAAGTAATCCACTTGAATGATAACCAGTAATCTTAAATGACTTGCAGGTATTTAGCATTTCTTTTGACAGTGTAAGCCTGGTCGCGAATAAAGACAATGAAAGATGGAGAGAGAAAGAGAGAGAGTGAGAGAGAGAGAGAGAGAAGGAGTAGAGAGGGAAGGATGGAGAGGGAGAGAAGGAGGGAGAGATAGAGGGAACGAGAGAGAGAGTGGGAGAAGGAAAGAGGGAGGGAAGGAAGGAGAGCGAGAGAGAGAGAGAAGACGGGAGGGAAGAAGAAAAAGAGAGGGATGGACGGAGAGAGAGAGGGAGGGAAGGAGAGAGGGAACGAGGAGAGTTAGAGAAGGAGAAAGGGAGGGAAGGAGGAAGAGAGAGGGAAGGAAGGAGAGAAAGCGAGAGAGAGGGAAAGAGAAGGAAAGACTGAGGGAAGGAGAGAGAGCGAGGGAGAGAGGGAGATAAGGAGGGAGGGAAGGAGATAGAGAGGGAGTATAGCAGGGAGAGAAAGAGGGAGGGAAGAAGAGAGGGAGGATAGGAGGGAGAGAGAGGGAGGTTAGGAGGGAGATAGAGGGAGTTAAGAAGGGAGAGAGAGGGAGGGAAGGAGAGATATAGAGCTAGAGAGAGGGAAGGAGAGAGGGAGAGAGAAGGAAAGAGTGAGAGAAGTAGAGAGAGAGAGATAGAGAAATGGAAGGAGAGAGGGAGAAAAGGAGGGATGGAAGGAAGGAGAGAGAGGGAGAGAGAAGAAAAGAGTGAGGGAAAGAGAGAGAGCGATAGAGGGAAGGAGGAAAGAGGGAGAGAAGGAAGTATGGACGGAAAGAGGGAGGGAGGGAAGGAGGGATAGAGAGGGAGTAAAGGAGGGAGAGAGAGGGAGTAAAGGAGGGAGAGTGGAGTTCCCTTCCAATATACTAAAGTAAAACCTTTTTTTATACACTACTTAACTGATTTCCATTCCACAAACAACACTAAGAACCAAACAAGTTTTCACTACTCATAATTAAAAAAAAAAAATACAGTTAACTCACAGTGCGAGTTTAATTCGTTCCCTGACCGTGCTCGTATTACGAAACATTTTTTTGCATTGAAATTGATATGAAAATAAATAATCTATTCTATTCCCAAAATGCCTGTTTTTAAGTTTATTTTTTAACAGAAAAAGTGCAATTAGAAAAAATAAACATTACTGTACGTGTAATATGGATAATAAATATGTAAACAAGAAGTAATCAAGTGTAATTAATCTAGTTAACTTAAAACGGAGACCATTTAGGCGAGAGGAAGACGGTCGCTCGTACTAGGAATTTTTACTTGTTGTACGAGACAAACATTCTTATGTATGACTGCTCATACTGTGAGTTGCTAGTACAGTGAAGCAATCACACTAGGAGGTTCTACTATATTTGGATCTAAACATAAATTATATGTTGGGGGTCAGGTTAGCTCAGTGGTTCACGACCAGCTTCTGGACTGGTAGTCCGGGGTTCGATCCTCACTCTGGCCTTCAATTTATCAACGCGGTAGGTAAAAAATCTGAGTACGTCGTCCCTCAGAGAGGACATTAAGGAGTCGTTCCCTTAGCCTGTACGCTGTCAGATATTTATTAAAGATGACTTTTCAAAATGCGCTTGAGTTTAGGGCAAAATTCAGAACTCCCAATGTAGAATCTGTAGAATCACCGATCAAACAAAAAGCCGTAAACATCTGGTATTATCACCCGCTAGGGGATCAGTTTAAACAATAAACTATATGTTTTTATAACTTATTTTGACTAATACCAACAATATTTTATATTTATATAGAAAATGAAAATGAATCGAAATAAAAAAAAAAAATAAGAATAAAAAGGATATAACAATGCTTTTGACCTCTACCAAACGCTTCATCAACCGATTTGATCAATATTTATGATAGAAAGCTAACTTAATTTAACTTAGTCATATAAACATTTCAAATATAAGGAAGACACATTCAAAGTTTTTTTTTTCTTTTTGAATGGTTACATATACCACTATTATACGTATTAATATTATCGAGAATTTCAAATACTTATTGATTTGGTTCTGTTTTATTCAGAAAATAAAAAGAAGATATATAAGAATGTTTTGAAATGATGTTGTTTATTATATGTTAATAGATGGTCACCAGATAAGACAGAAGCCTATGTTAATTGTTGAGGTTTTTTTTTGCCTCCGCGCGATATATTTCAGAAATTCCAAAGAAGAGATTATCATTCAATCCTTCCACAAAGATTTCAATACTGATATAGGTCAACCAATCTGAACTTGTTTAAAAAAAAAAATCAACATTTTTTCCTCCCCCCCCCCCCGCCCCCCATAATATACATTAAATAAGATTCGAAATCAAAACCCATTTTATATATATAAAGTATCGCTTTTTATTAGTTGAGAATCTTTACAGTTATTAGCAAAACAAAGGATAAAATAATCTTTTTTTTTGTATGTTAAGAATATATTTTGTGAAAGAATTTATATTTCATTTTCTTAAGGCGGATAGCTTTAACATGTATATAAAATAATATTTATATACAGTGATATATTTAATAATATTACGTGAGAGTAATTCACGTCTCTACTTCTTTGTTCTTTCTCCTTTTTCTTTTCCTCTTCTCCTGAAGACGGCAAGGCAACCGAAACGATCGAGAATCTCGAGTGTTAGTCCTTTTTTTTTGTGTGTGTTTTTTCTGTTCTCTAGCTGTAACTTTAATTATATATATATATATATATCAGCCGTTATATATATATCAGTCGTTATCAGCCTTTGGAGCGATTCACTTCTTTTCCTGAAGACGAGGACATCGAAATGTAGTAGTGAGTTCAGTGGTTTCCTTTCTATGTGTTCTTTTTTAAATTCTAGTTTATATATAAAATATATATATATATATATGAAAGTTTAATTTGAACCTGAAGAACTGACCGGGTCCTGATAAACTTTAATTATATTTCTACTTCATCTTCTATACTTTTGTCAACATTTATATGTATAAAGAGAGAGAGAGAGAGAGAGAGAGAGAGCGAGAGAGAGAGAGAGAGGAGAGAGAGCGAGAGAGAGATGGAAAGAGAATGAAATATTTGAAGGAGAATGAGAGAGCGAGAGAAAAAAACGTGTTTAAGCTGGAGAATATAATGAGAGCAATGAGAGAGAATGACAGAGCTTGATTAAGTGATTATGAAAGAGATGAAAAGAGAGTGAGATGGAAGATAGAATGAAATCATTGAGGGAAAATAAGAGAGCATGATAAAGAGAACATGTGAGAGATGAAAAGAGAAACAGAGATAGAGATGGAAGACAGAGTATAAGAGAAAGAGGGAGAGGGAGAGAGAGAGAGAGCGAGAGAGAGGGTGGGAGGTAGAGATAGGGAACAGAGTGAAAGCAAGAGAGAGAATGAGAGAGTATAAGAAAAAAAAGAATAAAAATAGTAGAAATTGCTGAACAAGTGGGCACTATTATTCTAAATGAGTAGCATTTTTGTATCACTATTACATCATAATTGACGACTAATTCAATTTAATTAAATTCATTACTAATTATACCCTTTCTTTTCATTTCAACTATATTTATTTCTTTTAAATTTAGTATTTCTATAGTATTTATTTCTTTTAGTTTAAATATTAATTTTAATTATCAAATATAAAATATTAATTTGTTAGTAAGATATTTTCTGCGGAAATACTTGTAATACGTAATTGAGTCCCAGAGATATATTGAAAAAGGAATAAAAAGTATAAAATGTTCAGAAAAAATTTTTTTTTCCTTGAACATCTTAAAAGGCGGGAAATCATGACTATTGTCATTATAATTGATATAATTTCTAGTTTTAAAAGGTGAATTTTTTTTTTTAAAAAAAAGCACCCTAATTTGTTAAAATGGTTGCAAATTTTATCTATTCATAAGACTAATTCGAATTTAATTATAATTTAAATAGTTGATTTTCTTATAGAGGCGCCAACTGAAAGAGGTTTTGTCCATGAGAAGGAGAGAAGGAAAAAAAATTGGCTGAAGGATTGGATGCGTTTTGCTGTGGTTGGTGAGGAATCAGGTAGCATGCGGTGCGTGAAAGAGAAACGTGCTACCGTCTTCTTGAAGATATTGAAAAAGAAAAGGAGAGAGAATGAGTGAGAGATAGAGAGAAAAAAAATACCAACCAGTTGGGACGAAGAAATACACTGAGAAGAAAATCAAACCCATTTAGTCCCATTTATCTGGGGTAATCATTGACCATGTCTGGCATAAAGGGTGTATAGTCCGCGAAAACGATTGATTACACATTTGAATTCCTTTAAACGGCGCTTAATAGAGGAGGAGGAGAAGGAGGAGGGGGGGGGCGGCCTTTTCTTATTTCTTTTGTTAAAAGAAATAAAAGGAAGGTGAAGGGAGAAAAAACAGAAACTACTTCTGACTCAGCAGAAATGCATTACTATTTCAAAAAAAACATAAATAAAAAAAAATTGAAACACATACAAACAGAACAACTTTATCGTATGGGAAAATCAAAAATCAGAAAACCTAGTGAATTTAACAGAAATAAATTATTGGGGTAAAAAGCTAAAGAAATGACCTCCACGTATAACAATTTAATCGTATAAACAAACGCGTTTCAAACACGTAGTGTTCTTCCTCAGACATTAGCTAAAAAATACAATGACACCAGAGAGTTTTCTATAGTACAAAGTAAATATAGTGCATAAATTTACATTTATAGTACATTTTGTACTATATTTACTTTGTACTATAGATAACTCTCTGGTGTCATTTTTTAAGTTTTTTTTTTTAGTTTCATTATTTTAGTTAATTCCTGAGGAAGAACACTACGTGTTCGAAACGCGTTGTTTATACCATTAAAATTTTTATATGTGGAGACCATTTCTTTAGCTTTTTACCCTACAATAGGTAAATGCCACATAATAACTGATTGCAATACGTTAGAAATAAATTTATTTTAAGAAAAGACACTTATAAACACTTTGATATGAATTTATTCTTCTTAGGACTTAACCTAAATTGATTTATTCGAGATTCGAGATGCAAGGTAAAAAAATACAGTTGTTTTATGCCTGAAGAAGAGCACTACGTGTTCGAAACGTGTTGTTTAGATTATTCAACTTGTATATGTAGAGACTATTTCTCTATTATATTTTTTCTACCCTACAATGACTAGATACCATATAATAACTGATTATACTATATTAGAAGAACAATATTATCCCCAAAATGTAAAGATGTGTTGACGGTGGCCGATTTAATTGAAGAATGCCCACAATTAGTAGAAGAAAGGATGTCCGCGGGCATACAATCAAAATTGATAATAGCACTAGGCCACTGATGATAAATATTCCAGTGAAGTGACATCATACCTAAAGGAAATAAAGCCATACAACAAAATAAGAGAAACTTTTGAAGAATCGAACAAAACGAGACAGTGCTAATGTCCTAGTAGACCAGTGGTTCTTAACCTGGGTTCGAAGAGTTGGTCTGAGGGGTTCGGCGGAGCCTCCGCCAACATTGGTCAACAGCAGAAGTCACATTAATTTACACGTATTAATTCGTTGTGATTTCATGTACTGTGTACATTGAAATCATTGAACAAAGTGATATTCATGCACGGTTCATTTTGTGCACCAGTAAAAAAAAATACGCCTATGACTTGAATTTGTAAAAATATCATACTTTATTTTACACCAAAGAAGGGTTCGATGAATGCGCTTATCAACAAAAAAAAAAAACAATTCTATCTTATGAGAAAAGAAAGAAAAAAACCTAGTTGAGTTAACAGAAAATTAATTTATTAGAAAAGAGACCTATAATGGCTAGATATAAATAAAATATAATTTTTAGGATTTCACCTGAAATAGAATTACAAAATATGAATGATTTTTAGCTAAATAGTCAAATAATCACGAGCTATACAAGCAACTATTGTGTGGTATTTACTCATGATAATGAGGAAAATATATTACGTCTTCACCACTAGGGAGATGTGCCTGATGATGAACATTAAGTGTTTGAAACGCGTTTGTAAAATAAATTCCTTTGTGGTGAAGATGTATTTTACTCACTATCTAGTCCAATTGTATTCTATGATCGTTATTTAAATGAAAAAAAAAACAAATTTAATGATTTCATATGGCAAAAATCGATATATATTTGAATCCTGGAGGACAGAGTAGACAAGTGGCTTACATGATCGCCTTTGGACTGCTAGATTCAGGGTTCAATACCCACTCCGGGACTTGATTTATTCGCGGTAAATCAAATAATACTTCCAATTCAGCTTAAATTAATAACTTTAAAAAAAAATTCTCAAATCTTTCATACAAAACAGATCAATTTTATCTTATGATGAAATCAAAAATTAGAAAACCTAGTTGTGTTAACAGCAATAAATTTATTAGAACAGAGACCTATAACGGTTTGATATGAATTTATTCTTCTAAGGACCTATTTGTTGTTGTTTTCTAACGCCTACACTTATAAGACTTTCACGTTTTAGTGCTGTTCTAGGGGGTGGATATTGTGGCTCATTTATAATTTGGCACCCGTTTTAGTAAAGGGAAAGCTGACATTGGCTGTCCCAAATTTTACCTAACTCCAATTTATTTTGGAGTAGGGGATGTTTTAACGAGTACCTGACATAGTACAGGCTCGGGATCGACGGCTTAACGTCCTCTCCGAGGGACGACGTGGAGAGATTTATTCACACTTATAAGACTTTCACGTTTTAGTGCTGTTCTAGGGGGTAGATATTCCGGCTCATTTATTATTTCGCACCATTTTAATAATGGGAGAACCACATAATCTGTTGATTCCATATTGCGAGTCCTACATTTTCCCGAACTCGTAACGAGTATGCTAACCGCTGAGCTACCCTGGTCCCCTCTTAGGATATATTTTATTTTCATCTATAGCAGAATTACCAAATACAAATTATTTAAGCGAAATAGTCAAATTTTATTCTTTGATCATTATTTAAATGAAAAGATAACCTTAATGGCTTCATAGCATAAAGATTAATATAAATTTGTATGCAAGGGGCCGGGGTAGTTCAATCGTTTACATACTCGCTTCTGGACTGCTAGGTTGGGAGTTCAATACCCACTCCAGCCCTTGAGATATTTACGCTACATGAAGCAATCTGAGAATCAAAAGCTTATGTTTGATTGGAGTTCATTTTATCAGAAGCAAAATGTTATTATTTTTTATTAAATCTCACATTAAGTCATTATCATTTCAAATTTGTACATGAAACATCTAAAGGATAATTTTATTTCAGTCCATCCACTAAGAAATTTTTCAAACCAGAGTTTTCCAAACTTTTTTCGACGCGGAACCCTTTTTGTTCCAGTAACTTTCCTGGGAACCCCAGATTCTAATCATTTTATATAATCATAATATAACTGTTTTCATATGCCTTTTTAAATAGTATGTATGTTTAAAAAACAATTAAAAAAGTAATATTACTTCATTGTGTATTTTTCGAATAAAAATTCAAAACTAAAAGATTTTTATTTTCATATTTTCCACAAGTGCATAACACATGAAAGAGATTTACCAGCAATTTTAACGCAGAGTTTGTTTTGTAATCATTTTTGGCTTTATAAAACTTGAGAGTTCGATTCTCAAGTTAGCCCCAGTATTAAGCCTATTTCGGTATTTGGTTTCTATGGCAGTTTAAAGGGAAAATCTAGTTTCACATAAGTAGGTAGTGGGAAATGGCAGCAATGTGTGAAGTGCTACTTTTGCAATAGCAGGAAATTCGGGAATCAGATAGTTCCAAAAACTGACTAGTGGTTCATTCTAAATATGAATAAAATGTTGACCACTTCTACTTATGGGTATATGATCAAACCACAATAAGAAATGGGAAAACAAGACTAAGATCTTTCAACCATAACAAGCGGTCTTGGTCAGAGTCAAAAATCCAACTGTAACAACGTGTTTCACAACTTATTTCACGTGTTTATGTGAAATCTTTTTATTTATGGGTATATGTAGATATCAAAATTATTCGGTTTCATGATTCACAAGAAATATAGAATAAATTCATACCCACAAAAAAAATTAGTTAGAGAAATGTTTTTAGTAAATGTTTTTCACGGAACTCCAGACAGTCCGTTAAGGAACCCTTGAGTTCCGCGGAATTCACTTTGGGAACTCTGGTCTAACTCAATGTAAACAAATCCGTTAAGAATAGCGGGATAAATATTCAGTTTTTAAAGCTTGAGTGCTCTTTGCAGTTGTTAAAATTTAACAAATATCTCTTTTAAAAATTGCTAATTTTCTATACAATTTTTTTTCACAAAATTTCATTGTGATTTAATGAGCCATTTAGGTTATAAAAAAAAAACATTTTCTGAAAACACAAAATGAACCATAACTGCCCTAAGGTTAATGTAACTTGAAAAAAATAACCTCAACTCATCCCCCCACGTAATGCTGTGTTTATAAGTATCATTTGATTTGAATTCATTAAAAGGTACGGCTTGTATACTCTTCACAAGCTTTCAAAGTGAATCAAAAGTCAAAATTTTCACATTTTATTGAAAAAAAAAAATATTTCCTGTTGTTTAAAAATTTGAGAATATTTTCAGTTATTACTTTTGTAGTCTCAAAGATAATGCTAAATTTTTTAAGGCTCTAGAATTTAGGAGTTTATGTGAAAAAAAATTTTGTTTAAAAACATATTTTGGCAAAAAATTGACTTTCTCATGATGTATATTTTCTACCAAAATAATAGGGCTCATCTACACTATGAGGCTCTTCTTTGTGTTAAAATATCAATTTGATCCATCAAATATTGTGGACTGCAGCGTGTCCACAAACTTTAGACAGCACACCCATCCACCCACACACACAAACATTATCGAAAAAATTTCATAAAACAAGTAAATACGACAAAATCTCGAGATTGAATCACGGATCAGTATACTTCACTTACAGTAAAGTAACAAGTTTTGTTGTTGTTTACAAAATCATCTTGTGTGAAAACTTTTTCTAAAATTAACAATACAATTTAATGTATATACGATTGGAATAATATTAACTACCAGACATATATTTTTTTCTTCAATATACAACTTTTTCGAGTTAATTTAAAATAATCCAAGTTTAATTAATAAACTTCAGTGTTGTATATATGTATTTTCAAGTTGACAAACTGTTTTAAATATAAATTTGAACAGTATTAAATTATTTTTTTTTAAACTAGGATTATTTTAAACTATGTTATGTTTCAGTGGCAGTCTCACAAGAGAGCATACATAAACTGAACATTGGCCCTTTGTAATACCACAAAATGAGAATTCTATATTGGGAGTAATAAATTTTTTTTAACTCAATTGTATTGTTTAGAGTAGGGGACTTTAACGTGTACTCGATATAGTACAGTCTCGGGACCAACCAATTAATGCCCACTCCATACGATGATGTACTTAGATTTTTTTAACTTAAAAACAAATCACTTCGTTAATAAATCTAGGGCCAGAGTGGGTAATGAATCCCGTATCTAACAGTCCATAGGGGTAGTAATGCAGTGATTAAGCGCCTCTAACACTCAACTCCGACTTTCAGCCTTCACGAGGCTACCCTGTTAACCTGCTATATACAGGGACAAACGAAAGAGGAGGAGAAGGTGATCAGGGGCTGGGCCTGACCACCTTCGTTTCCCATCCTTTCTAATCCCCAAATCCCCTCCTTTTATTTCAGCCCCAATCTAAGGTGTTATGCAATCCGTGCCGAAGGATGGATGATACAGGGGTTTCTGTATTATGAACGGAGCCTCGAGGGCACCAGGCAACCCCCTTGAGTAAATAGCCTTACTCCGGTATGCGGTGCTCAGAAGGAGCGGAGAAAATACCACCGATAGAGCTTCAGGGATTTTCCCCTGTAAGGAGAAGGACGTCTGGAGACCATCCTCCGGAAGAGCAGAGGAAAAGCGCTAACTAGTGGGAACCTCCCACAAGTGCACCTGAGGACCCGAAGAAGACCATCCCGAAGAAGGAGAAAGGAAGTTACTTTCTCCCGAAACGTAGGGAGTCTGAATGAACATTATCAACGATGGTTTGTGCAGATTCTGCAAAGAGGAAGAAACACCGTTGCACCTGTATGGCAACTTTGCTGCAGAGAGGCAGGTGCTTCGGGACACTCAACAAACCATAGAAAAACTCTTACCGCTGGAACCAGCAAAAGTGCTGAGCTTCTTGGAGGCGTTGAAGCTAACTGCTGAGGTACTTTAGTACAGAAGAGGGGAAGTACAATAGTTTTTTTTTAAGACGCAGTGCAATAGTCACCCTCAAATAATAAAAGCAAAAAAAATTAAAATAAAATTAAATAACAGTCCATAGACGAAAACGTTACTATTAGGCTAACCTGGTCCCTTATTTATCACTAGAAAGACTGAAACAGTATATAGCTATATTGCCTCAAAGAGTCAAAATGACTGCATTGTAAAAGAATAACTAATGTGTAAAGAAATTTGTTTAAAATTAATTTTCATTATTTTCTTGTATTACATATAGACATAGAACAAGGCATTAGTAAGTGTTAACAATAAAAGATTACTTCACTTTGAAAATTCTAAAAGCCTGTATCATTGTATAACAATTTTATTCTAATTGAAATCGAAAAACAGTCAAAATGACTTCATTAGGCAATCTAGTATTAAAATTAAACCTAGATTATTTAAAATGTTTCATAAAATATAATGTTAATACATCTAATTGAGCAATTAACATTCACAAGTCATGTGGTAATAGTTATGTTATTGATGTATTGATATTCACTAAAATTCTTTTACAGTAAGAGTATGGTTTATAATAAAAGTATTAAGAAACAAATAATACTACGAAAAAATAAAACAAGAGATAATAAAGTACATAGTACAATAAACATAGGAATAATAGTATACATATAGTACAACAGTAGAAGAACTAATAAAGAATTGATACAATGTTAGAATGATATTTTAATAAAACATAAATTAGGCAAAATAAAATATTTTAGAGCTAAATAAATTTAAAGGTAACAATACAAAATAAGAGAAAAAGATTAGACCAACACTCTTTAAGGATAGAAATTAGAAAGCAAAATTTGGAAAATAATACAAATTAATACACTGAATAACTGTTTTTACTTATATTGAAAGATGATTTTTGAATATTGTTATAGAAAAAAACATTTTGTTCAGTTGATGAATTTACTAAGCCTTGAATACGATTACAAGGTGATTTTTTTTGTATGATATATATGGTGGTAATTATATTAAATATTCTATTTTCCTGGTTAGATGTAATGGTGATGTAAAAATGTATAATATTAATAGAATATGTATTATTACTATAGATGAGAGAGGACATTCTAAACAAGAATTAATAAACTTGTAATAGTGAAAAGAAAATTAGTATAATGTTTCCACTAACCTTAATCATTATGTTAAATTCCTCCTTTATTCTTGTATTGTGGTTCAATCAGCGTAAAATCTAATTAAAAACAAATATATTAAACTAAAGTTTTCAATAAGAACACATTTAAATTCATTTCAAGTTGTTACAAATAAAACAACCGACGCTATAGAATTAAGACGCAATTAAAAATGAAATTACTTGAAAAAAAGGAGAGCTGTGATTGGTTGAAATGAACATGGGCTGAGAAAAAGACATGCGCACAACTTGTATCGTTGGCGGCAAAGGAAGGGCTGTATTATGTTTAAACACTAATTATTCACGTACTAAACGGAGATCTATCAATCTGAAATTGATTCCCATTCAACTTTTCCAAACATCATTTCTAACCAATTTATACTTTAATAAAAGTACTTTGTTTTACTGGCATTACCTAATTTATAAACTCCATATTATAAGGTTTTATTTTTATTTCTTATAAATGGTTATAATAATGTCAAATATAAATACGTTATTAAGGATACTGAATTTCAGATTATTATAGCAGATAAGAGTAACTTTGTTTTACTGACATTATTCACTTTGATAAACTATATAATGAGATTATCTTTTTTATTATAAATAGTCACAATAATATCAAATATAAATACATTACTAGAAATATTGAATTTGATATTATATTATCAAATAGTATAACAAATATAACCATCCTTCTCTTACTGCATATGTACAATGTATTATACAACTGTATATGTACAATAGATCCTTAACATCTATTTCTTAAATTGCATAATATTAAATACAATTTCATGAAGGACGATTATACTTTACTATTATCCAATCTATCGGAATTTAGTTGAGACACTTTATTTTCATTCTCGAGTATAAATGATTGTATAAATGAAATGCATTAACTATTTCTAATATATTATTTCTCTTGTCATAGACTATGATATACCTAAACATTAATTCACATAATACTTTAACTTATCAAAAATGGTTTTCCTTAGAATTAATAGATAAAATTAAGCAAACAAAAAAAAGAAAAGATGTGCTATTTACTGTTGAAACAAACTGGTCATAATAACTACTACAGTAAAATTTAATGTTTTAGAGGTGAATGTAAAACTTTATTTCAAGAATGTTGTGACAGGTAGAAAAAACAGTTGAGAGCAATACTAAGAAATTCTGGAGCTATGCAAACTCTAATAAATCAAGCACTGTTATGCCTTCTAATATGTATTTGAATCAAGTCTTCCTCACATGGTCATACGATTTCTAATTTATTTGCTAAATATTCTTTTCTGTATTTGATCCTCCTATTGTTTACTTCATTATAGTGTAGTAATAGTCATAATATACGTATATACAATTACAATATCACATCTGAACATATTGAAAACATAATATCTAAATTAGACACTAAGAAATCATCTGGTCATGACAATGTCTCTTCAATCTTTATTAAAAACTGTTCCCCTTCTTTATATTTACAATCTCACTTTCAGATCTAGAAAGATATCTATGTTATTCCACTTCTCAAAGCTGGAGATAAATCACAAATCACAAATTATAGGCCAATATCAATTCAATTCACTTTCTCAAAAATATTTGACTACGTAATTACTTGTAAACTTAGCAGAGATAACAACATTATTTCTCAACAACATGGTATTTATCTTAATAGGTCAATTTATACTGATTTGTTTGCCTTTAAAAATTATATTGTCAATTCTATGAACTCTTGATTAAAGGTTGATGCTATTTATAATGACTTTGCTAAAGCATTTGATAATATAGATCATAGTATACTCTTTTCTCAATTACAGGTTCCTGATATTTCAAAAGACATTTTGACTGTCAGTAAAATTCAAACTTGCATATCGTTAAATTTGATAAACTCCGTATTACAAGATTTCTTTTTTATTTATTATAAATGGTTATAATAATGTCAAAATATAAATAAGTTACTACAGATATTGAATTTCATGTTATTATAACACATTAAAAGAAACTTTGTTTTACTAGCATAATTTAATTTGATAAATTTTATTACATTTGAATCAAGCATGTCCTTTGGAACATCTCGAATTCCTTTAGGGTCGAATATTGATCCATTACTGTTTCCAATATTTATAAATGACATTTATTCTTTACTATTGAATGTTGAATTTTAACTCTTTGCTAATGATTTTAAACTTTACTTTAAAATCACCACCTCTTATGATTGCAAACTTCTTCCAACTTTCAATAAATATGAATCATCAATAAATAAACTGTTAAACTGTCATTCTTCCAATAATCTCATTCAAAAAGTTTTCTAAATGTTCTATAAAATAATTTTCCCGTACAAAAACTAGAATATTATATACTTACAAATTTAAATGTAACCTTGTAATCAGAGTAGACTTTCTGAAAGAATTAGGATTGACTTTTTACTGTAAATTAAGTTTTAACAATCATATTGTTGATTTAAAAAAAACTGTAGTACGAAAATTCTGTGTTTATTTACAAGAAATTCATATAACTTCAAAGATCCCAATACTATTGTTACTCATGAGCAAGCAGTTTTGCGTGGTATTTATTCATGATTAGAAAGGAAAAGAAACACCAAGTCATCCAACACAAGCAAAAATGAAACAATAATTTCTGTGTGGGAAGACTTAGTGTTACTTTGGTTACTCTTTAAATCTCTCGTTCTTCCAACTTTAGAATAAGTTTGGAATGACCTGTTTGAAACCCGGATTACAATCATAATAAAGTTACTTCAATCCATCCATTTCAAATTCCTTCAGACATTTTCTCTCATAAATTGACTCATCAGCCATATCATGACATTTATTTAATAATATTTGTGATATTTCTTTCTATAAATATAATTTTTAACATTACTGTTCTCTTTTTTTTTGTCTAACATTAAAAAATTATATTTGAATTGCATCTATTATTATTAATATATAGAAAACCAATGAATCACCTGTTTGGAACCCAGATTACAATCATAATAAAGTTATGATTTAGATTTCTAAGCATAAAATATTTAGAGAATATTCTCTAAATAATTAAACAGAAGTATATCACAGTATGATTTTATAGAAATAACTTATTTAAAATTACACTTTCATTGTATATTAATTTGAAACAGTCACTTAATTAATTAAGAATTCTAATGCTCATTAGTCAAGATGACTTTTTTTTTGCATACTATACTGAAGTGTAATTATTCCAATCTACTTTTGTTTTTCATCATTTAATAGTTATAATTAAACGCGATGCAATAAAACAATAGAAGATAATTTTAAATTGTGTACTAACTTTCTTTTTGATGCGTAGATTCTGTTCTTCTTCAAACATTTATACGAACACGATAATAATTTTCCACGTGAGCCTCAACTAGTAAACTAATTAATAAGATCACTTTTAAACTGCTATATATAGGAATATATTAAGAACATTAGTTATAAGAATAAATAAAAACATTAATTTTTGTCTAAACTACGATTGAAAAAAACAGACGCTTACAGCTATAAAAAAAATGGCGTCATTATGTGATTTGAAGAAATACAAACGATTTGGCCCTTAATTAAGCCAGTGTATACACAATAGACAGGAAATAACCATGAGCTAAATGCAGACCTACAAATTTAGGTGAATTGTATTCAACAAAAAATGATTCAGTAGAGTCGATATTAATTTTAAATAAACATTTTTAAAATGATAATTTTATGATATAAAGAAAAGCTATTCAAATAATACAAATATTAGTGGAATTTAGTAATTTATTTTTCATTTAGCTCGATAACAATATGTTTTATATTTTAAAAAAATGTATTAGTGTGCATTCAACTTTGCCTTAATTAAATATATTATTAAGTTAAATGACATGCGATTTAATTCAAATATTCCTTTTAATGCAGTTTTTAAACAAAATGTAATCATTGTCACAGCCTTTTAAAAAAATCAAATGAATCATGATGACTAATTAAGACAAAATCATTTGCTAAGTAATATTTTAAATTAATTTCCAATATGTTTTAAATTTATATGGTAGAGTTTACATATTTAATTATAATCATTTCAAAGAATTTGTAAAAAAACAAAGAAATAATACTACATTTAATAAGAAGAAACTATTTCTTTTTTAAATTTTACTGAAAATAGCATATATTTGCACAATTAATTATTTTATCATGTAATTAGTTGTATCATTTCTTTTACTTAATTATCTTAAAATATAAGTTAATTTAGTTCGTTTGCATTATTAATTAAATCATTAATTATTATTAATTCACGAAATATGCTTGCTAGTAATTATTTTGTGATATTTACTCATGTTAAGAAAGGTGACTAAGCCTTCACATATAAGAAGTTAGTGTCCTTTGACACCTTAAACTGTCAATACAACCTTACTGAGGCAGATGTAACCTGACGATGAACACTAAGTGTTCGAAACGTTTGATAAAATCTTTTTTGTGTAAGGAAACTCAGTGGTTTCTTCCCCTTTACTAATCATATACTATAAAATAACCTATTTTGAAAACTAGAAATTTTATAAATTTTTTTTACAGTATCCTGCAAGTCATTACAAATAGAACTTCATACTAGCAGGTTTAGTGTTTATATCTACTACAATAATTCAAACTACCGATATTTTTAGCATTTATTATTAGTATTAATATAGTGTTAAACTAGAAGACGTTTAAAGTCCATCTTGGACGTGTATTTTACAAAAATTCTGAGACGATATTCCAAAATATTATTAGAAATAGAAGAGTAGTAATAATTCAAAAATTACAGAATAGTAGAAAATATCATTTATTAGTACAGTCCATAACTGTCATTAGATCTCGAGTTTCTTTTACCGTCTTATTCTGAAAAGAAGACACTGTCTTACTTTCTTTTTAGGTCCAAAATACTTGCTAGGGCTTATTTTCGGGGAAGGGCTTCTAGTACAATAAGTAATAGGTAATAATTAGACTTACAAGACTGAAATGCACAAACGTTGTACCTGCACCGTCACTCTATCTACACTGCTGCCCTCTATTGTACTTTTGAGGTAAATTCTACTTTATATATTCTAGGAATTAATTTCGGCACGTGCCTCTGCATTGCATGAAACGAACTGTACAGGTAAACAAGGAATTTCTCAGAATATTTTGTTTCAAACAATTCTCTGAAATATTAGGGCAACTGGAGATACCTACTAAATTCAACATTATTCTTTAACGAATTATATTTTTCACATTATTTTAACTAGGAATTATTTTTGGGGGAGGGCTTATATTCTAAAAAATCCCCAAAATCAGGGTAGGGCTAATTTTCTAGGGATGTCTTATTTTCGGTAAAAAGACGGTACTTTGCAGCTTTAGATACTGAGCTCAAATTTGATTTTATTCTAGGCGCACTTCTTATTTAGTACGCTGATAGCCAGGACTCACTTTTTAAAGCGAGCAAATTATGATAAACGTAAACGATATTAAAATACCTACTTGCTACAGTACAGGGCACCGAAAACTACCTGTATATTTTCAAAATAAATATATCTGTATAGCTAGCTAAACACAGATTAAAAGTTCATAACTTCACCTTTTACATTGAATTTCAAATCCATTTAGTTCCTAGCTTTTAGAGTAGACATACACAAATCTACTGACAAAATTTCAGTTCGCTATGATTTATGGTAGCTGTGTTTAATTGTGAAAAATTTTTGCGGGCAAAACAAACAAATAAGCAGACAACTATTTTCCTAAGTTTGGATTTGGTTTCTCTAATGTATAAAACGTAAAGATAACTTGAAATGAGGCAGTTCTAAGCAATGTACAGACAAAAAGATTCTTTTATTTATATAGATACTGTATATCAAGTTTCTAAATTATAAAAAGACAGGAAGTAACACTTTTGATAGAAAGAATAAAAAAGTTTTGAAAAAAGTACTTTTCTCAAAAAGAAACAGTGCCCAAGAATCAATAAATTTCTACTTCAGTGAAAGTTTAAAGTTCAGTTTAAAGAGCTGTGAAAGTAAAAGCAACAAGGAAAAATAAAAACAGAAAATATGCTCTGAGAAATTTCAAATTTATCTCATCACATAGCAACTAGATATTCAATTTTCTGAAAAGCCTCAGAGCGTATATTTTCTGTTTTCTTTTTCGTGTGGCATTTACTTTCATTAGTTTCTACTACGTATCTATTGAGGTTATTTAGTACTAACTGTTCTATTTATATATATACCATGATAAAAGAAAAACGGTCCGGCAGGGCAGATTACGCTTAAAATAAACTGTGACACATAGACAGAAACATAACAAAGACTCTTGAAAAGTGAGTCTTTGTTATATTTCTGTCTATGTGTCACAGTCTATTTTAAATATATATATATCAATGATCAAACACATTAAGAAAATGGGAAAACAAGACTAAGATCTTTCAACCGTTACAAGCGGTCTTCGTCAGAGTCAAAAACCCAACTGACGCTTGTAATGGTTGAAAGATCTTAGTCTTGTTTTCCCATTTTCTTATTGTGGTTTGATCATTGATTGTTATTTCACGTGTTTATGTGAAATCTTTATATATATATATATATATATGCAGAAAAACCACAAAGCCAAGCTGTTTTGTTACTTTCCTTCTTCATTACCTTTATGTTAGCTTCTTAGTTTTTACTATGTTTGATCTCTGATGACATAAATTGAAGAGCCTCAGAGCATTTATTACTACTGTTTTCCTTTGTGGTTTAAACTTCATATATATATATATTATATAGTGATTCCATGAACCATCCTCCCATACACACACCCATATGTATATAAATGTTGATAAAAGTATCAACCGTGAAATAGAAACAAAATTAAAGTTTATCAGGACTCGGTCAGTTCTTCAGGTTCAAATTAAACTCTTGTTGCCAACGTTTCGGTTTTTATTTAAAACCTTTTTCATAGAGGCTCATATCACATCCATCTCTTCTTCTTTATTATTATCCATTATAGGTTTCTATGAGTATATATGAAGAACATATGGATGTGATATGAACCTATGAAAAAGGGTTTTAAATAAAAACCGAAACGTTGGCAATTAGAGTTTAATTTGAACCTGAAGAACTGACCGAGTCCTGATAAACTTTAATTTTGTATATATATATATATATATATATATATATATATATATATGACCGCGGCGGGTCAATATAAATGTTAAAATTTCAAGACTTGAGATAAATAGTTTAGGAGAAAAAATGTCTAAAAACACATTTTGAAAAAAAAGTGACTTTTCCATCATGCATGATGGATGCCACCACATCTACACTATGAGGCCCACATATTTATGTAAAATACTAATTTGATCCATCAAAGATAGTGGACTGTAACGTCTACAACAGAGGTTCCCAAAGTGGGTTCCGCGGAACCCAGGGGGGGGGGGGGTTCCTTAACGGACTGTCTGGGATTCCGTGAAAAATATTTATCTAAAAATTATTTTTGTGGGTATGAATTTATTCTATATTTCTTGTGAATCATGAAACCGAATAATGTTTATACCTACATATACCTATAAGTAGAAGTGGTCAAAATTTCATTCATATTTAGGATGAATCACTAGTCAGTTTTTGGAACTATCTGATTCCCGAATTTCCTGTTATTGCAAAAGTAGCACTTCACACATTGCTGCCATTTCCCACTACCTACTTATGTGAAACTGGATTTTCCCTTCAAACTGCTATAGAAACGAAATACCGAAGTAGACTTATTGCTGGGGCTAACTTGAGAATCAAACTCTCAACTATAAAGCCAAAAATGATTATTACAAAATAAACTCTGTGTTAAAATTGCAGGTAATTCTATTTTATGTGTTATACACTTGTAGAAAATATGAAAATTAAAATCTTTTAGTTTTGAATTTTTTTTTTGAAAAATACACATTGCAGTAATATTACTTTTTTAATTGTTTTTAAAGATATATACTATTTAAAAAGGCATATGAAAATAGTTATATTATGATTGTATAAAATCATTAGAATCTGGGGTTCCCGGGAAAGTTTCTGGAACCAAAAAGGGTTTCGCGTCGAAAAAACGTTGAAAAACTCTGAACTACACGAACGTTTTGATACACACCCACAGACATAGTTGTTCTGTATTTTGTTTTATTTTTGTTGTTGTTGTGTGCTATGAATGTTCATATTTTCGTGTTTATGTATCGAATCATTTTTGTTTTGTAAAATAGAGAGGAGAAATATTTGCTCTGAGTTCGCATTCCTTTTCATTTTATACTTTGTTCAAGGAAAGAAGATTTTGACTCAAACTAAATTTTATCAAAAAAAGATATTTACTTTTAATATATGTTTGGCATCTTGATTTTTTTTTATGCAGAAGTTTTCATGTATCTAGGTATTCTCAATATACTGTCAGCATACTATATTACAACATACTAAAAGCATACTGTATTCCCAACAAAGCAACAAATAATAATGGTATGGTACAATTCGAAAAAAAACAACAACACAGAAACTCATAAATATTTACCTATTCTTAAACTCTTATAAACTTGATAAAAAAAAATTGACAGTAAATATAATAATATTTTACACAAAATAAATAATAAATAACGTATTTACACACTGAATCCAAAATATCACATTCTTTTTTTGAATAACTAAATATCAATGAATTTACACAAATCGCAAATAGTCTTCGTGAATGGAACATCTTCAATGCAGAACTCCAGAACATTTTCAATACAGGACTCCAGAACATCTTCAATCCAGGACTCCAGAAAATCTTCAATGCAGAACTCCAGAACATCTTCAATGCAGAACTCCAGAACATCTTCAATGCAGAACTCCAGAACATCTTCAATGCAGGACTCCAGAACATCTTCAATGCAGGACTCCAGTATATCCTCATGCAACTGTATGAATTACTGAAGAAAACTGATTCATCATTGTCTCCAGTAAATGATGCTCATTGAATTTTCTAAAATGTTCATCCAATAACATCAAGTTGTTCTGAAAAAAAAAAAATAATAATATTCTTAATTAAAGAAAGGAGAATTTAAAAAGTCTTTAGTGGCTTACACTCAACTTCATTATAAGTTATATATTATAAACATAATATCAAACGAAATTGAAATAATTGCATGCTTGTTTTATTTTAGTATAACTATCGTGATGAAGTTAAATGAAACCTATTGGTCAATTATCAAACTATAGGTAATCATATTAATATTACTTCTAAGTTAGTGTAATCAGTTATTATGTGGTGTTTGCTCATTGTAGGGTAAACAAGTTAATGAAGTAGTCTCCACATATAGTTACTTAATAATATAGCAACGAGTTTTGAACACGTAGAGTTCCTCAGGCATTAATAAAAAATACAATGACATCATAAATACATTGACAATGATATCATTGTATTTTTTAGTTACTAACTGAAGAAGAACAATTTATATTTGAAACGCATTGTCTATATTATTAAATAACTATATCTGGAGACTATTTCATTAACTCTTTTCCCTTACAACAATGATATATATATATAACAGATTCAATAATATATCGACCGTTTGAAAGAATAGGTGTGTTATCTAATTGGGATTCGGTCAAATTTTCTAGGTTCCAAAATCAAACTCTCATTGCTGACGATTCGGTTTTATTTTAAAACCTTTTTCATGAGTAGAAGTAAGAATTTGTTGCCTAAGAAATTGAAATTTACATTATTTAATAGTAATAATTATTTAATTAATATTAAATAAATAATGTTATCTTATTAGTCTAGTCGAAAGTTTTGTCCGGTTAAGTTTGTTGTTCCTTTAAATAATGTAAATTTCATTTTCTTAGTCATTAAAGTCTTACTTCTGCCTAAGAAAAAGGTTTTAAAATAAAACCGAAACGTCGGCAATGAGAGTTTGATTTTTGAACCTTGAAAATTTGACCGAATCCCGAATAGATAACACAGATATTATTATAGTTATAAAAAAATTGAAATCGCTGATTTAGAACAGTGGTCCCCAACATTTTCTTTCTCCCACACTCCTAAAAAAATTTCCCCTGATTTCGCACTCCATAAAAACAGACAAATTTTATACTTTGTTCAAGGATAAAAAGATATGAATTCAAACTAAATTCTATCAAAAGAAGACATTTATTTCACATTATATAACAAGATTTCACAACAAATACATGAAATAATAATCAATATTCAAACCACAATAAAAAATGGGAAAACAAGACTAAGATCTTTCAACCATAACAAGCGGTCTTCGTCAGAGTCAAAAATCTAACTGACGGGTTTCTGACTCTGATGAAGAACACTTGTTACGGTTGAAAGATCTTAGTCTATTTCCCCATTTCATATTCTGGTTTAATCATATATATATATATATATATAATATATATATATATATATATATATACACACAAAAGTAAAGTTTATCAGGACGCTGTCAGTTCTTCAGGTTCAAATTAAACCCACATTGCCAACGTTTTGGTTTTTATTTAAAACCTTTTTTAATAGGCAGAAGTATACATTTTGAAACAGAAAAACTAAGTATTACATTACAAATTATTTCACAAAGAAAAATAGTCTGTGGATTTCAACAAAAACTGTAGTTTTAATGAACACGTGATACTTTCATTGAAGAGTGTCACGTGTTCCTTCAAACTACAGTTGTTGTTGTAATCAACAGACTATTTTTCTTTGTAAAAAAATTGTAATGTCATACTTAATTTTTAATTAAGTTTTTAACTAATTTAATTAATTTTTAACTAAGTAATGACATTACTTAGTTTTTCTGTTTCAAAATGTATACTTCTGCCTATGAAAAAAGTTTTAAATAAAAACCGGAACGTTGTCAATGAGAGTTTAATTTGAACCTGAAGAACCGACCTAGTACCGATAAACTTTAGTTTTCTTCTTTTCCACGGTCGATACTTTTATCAATACATATGTATGAATGATCAAACCACAATAAGAAATGGGAAAACAAGACTAAGATCTTTCAACCGTAACAAGCGGTCTTCGTCAGAGTCAAAAACCCAACTGAAAAAAATGTTGGGTTTTTGACTTTGACACGAAGACCGCTTGTTACGGTTGAAAGATCTTAGTCTTGTTTTCCCATTTCTTATTGTGGTTTGATCATTGATTGTTATTTCACGTGTTTATGTGAAATCTTTATATATATATGAAGTTTAAACACAATAGAATTGTGGAATTTCCATTGTGATTTATTGCCATTTATTTCCATTGATTGCATCACGTGTTTATTTATTATGGTTTTTCTGCATATATATATATGTATAAAATTAAATTTGGCCATTTAAATCGTAATTACTTTTCAATGAAAGTTTTTTCCCTCATAAATTTAGACTTATATGTACCATAATTCTAACCTTTCTTTCTAAGGTACACTTGAATCGATTCAGCATGATCACAGTTTTATAGATTTCATGTTCATATAGATTTAAATATCTGTATTACATTAAAAACTTACTTTTTATTTGATCAGTAATATTTTTCAAATATTCTGGTGTATTCATATTTTTCCTTCTTCCGGCATCAACAGTGAGCTCAAAACTAGGTCCATATTCCGAAAAGAACTGCAACAACAGACAAGCTTACAAGATTGACAAAACTAAACAATAAACATAAGTGGGAATTAACAAATAAGGCGTACTTTTTAGGCAGGCCCCTAGAACAAACAAATTTTAAGGTTTTTTTTTAATCCATTATTCCAAGATGAATTTTCAGTTTTTTATAAGTATATTAGCCTTTACTGAGATCGGAATTTTTGAATATTTTTTTTGGTGTTTTTTTTTGGCTTAGTTTTTTTTTGACAAAATTTCATTCTTCTATAGTTAGTGGTTTAGCGCTAAAAAAAAGAAAAAAAACATATTCGGAAAACTCCCAATATAGAATTTGTAGAATCACTGATCAAACAAAAAGCCGGTAAACGGCTGACGTTATCATCCGCTAGTGGATCGTTTTAAACAAAACAAAAAAAATTCATTCCGAAGGAAATACAAATGAGAAAATATTCTGAGGTATTTATTTCATTCAACGTTTTCAAAAGCAGTCACCTCAGAATGATAATTCTGTAATCCATCAAGACGTTAAACAAAAGTTTTCATAGCATTCTTTTTTCCAATTGGAAATAGAAATATGTTGTGATAGCTTTTCTTTCCATTGCTTCAGAGAATACTCACAAGGAACGAAATCCCTCAGAACATTCTGCTTCAATTGGAAATACAAATATGTTGTGATAGCTTTTCTTTCCATTAATTCAGAGAATATTCACAAGGAACGAAATCCCTCAGAACATTCTGCTTCAATTGGAAATACAAATATGTTGTGATAGCTTTTCTTTCCATTAATTCAGAGAATACTCACAAGGAACGAAATCCCTCAGAACATTCTGCTTCAATTGGAAATACAAATATGTTGTGATAGCTTTTCTTTCCATTAATTCAGAGAATACTCACAAGGAACGAAATCCCTCAGAACATTCTGCTTCAATTGGAAATACAAATATGTTGTGATAGCTTTTCTTTCCATTAATTCAGAGAATACTCACAAGGAACGAAATCCCTCAGAACATTCTGCTTCAATTGGAAATACAAATATGTTGTGATAGCTTTTCTTTCCATTAATTCAGAGAATATTCACAAGGAACGAAATCCCTCAGAACATTCTGCTTCAATTGGAAATACAAATATGTTGTGATAGCTTTTCTTTCCATTGCTTCAGAGAATACTCACAAGGAACGAAATCCCTCAGAACATTCTGCTTCAATTGGAAATACAAATATGTTGTGATAGCTTTTCTTTCCATTAATTCAGAGAATATTCACAAGGAACGAAATCCCTCAGAACATTCTGCTTCAATTGGAAATACAAATATGTTGTGATAGCTTTTCTTTCCATTAATTCAGAGAATACTCACAAGGAACGAAATCCCTCAGAACATTCTGCTTCAATTGGAAATACAAATATGTTGTGATAGCTTTTCTTTCCATTAATTCAGAGAATACTCACAAGGAACGAAATCCCTCAGAACATTCTGCTTCAATTGGAAATACAAATATGTTGTGATAGCTTTTCTTTCCATTAATTCAGAGAATACTCACAAGGAACGAAATCCCTCAGAACATTCTGCTTCAATTGGAAATACAAATATGTTGTGATAGCTTTTCTTTCCATTAATTCAGAGAATACTCACAAGGAACGAAATCCCTCAGAACATTCTGCTTCAATTGGAAATACAAATATGTTGTGATAGCTTTTCTTTCCATTAATTCAGAGAATATTCACAAGGAACGAAATCCCTCAGAACATTCTGCTTCAATTGGAAATACAAATATGTTGTGATAGCTTTTCTTTCCATTAATTCAGAGAATACTCACAAGGAACGAAATCCCTCAGAACATTCTGCTTCAATTGGAAATACAAATATGTTGTGATAGCTTTTCTTTCCATTAATTCAGAGAATACTCACAAGGAACGAAATCCCTCAGAACATTCTGCTTCAATTGGAAATACAAATATGTTGTGATAGCTTTTCTTTCCATTAATTCAGAGAATACTCACAAGGAACGAAATCCCTCAGAACATTCTGCTTCAATTGGAAATACAAATATGTTGTGATAGCTTTTCTTTCCATTAATTCAGAGAATACTCACAAGGAACGAAATCCCTCAGAACATTCTGCTTCAATTGGAAATACAAATATGTTGTGATAGCTTTTCTTTCCATTAATTCAGAGAATACTCACAAGGAACGAAATCCCTCAGAACATTCTGCTTCAATTGGAAATACAAATATGTTGTGATAGCTTTTCTTTCCATTGCTTCAGAGAATACTCACAAGGAACGAAATCCCTCAGAACATTCTGCTTCAATTGGAAATACAAATATGTTGTGATAGCTTTTCTTTCCATTGCTTCAGAGAATACTCACAAGGAACGAAATCCCTCAGAACATTCTGCTTCAATTGGAAATACAAATATGTTGTGATAGCTTTTCTTTCCATTAATTCAGAGAATACTCACAAGGAACGAAATCCCTCAGAACATTCTCTTTCAATTGAAAATAGAAAAACTTTCCGAGGTCTATCTTTCAAAGTCTTTATAGATTATTCACACAAAAGGATAATAGTATAATCCAATAAGAAGTTAAATCAATTTCTCAGTATTTTAAAATCCTTCTTTTTTTTTTAAAGTACTTTTGAAAAAAAAAAATAAATAATCGTTGATTACCTGATGTTCAGGTATATCTTGACTCAAGTCAACACCGACAATGGCTGACGTGACCTGAGCCCAACATCTCGCAGTGTTGGCATTGTGATAACCACCTAAAACAAAATCATTATTAACAACACTGCAAAATCTTTAGGTTCACCTTCCTCCAGGGGGGGGGGGGGGGGTTATTAAAATGGGGAAGTACCAACGGATTCTTTGCACCCACCACGGAAATCATAGCCTTCATTCTACACCAGAGTCCCTTCTACATGCCGAACCAAACGATTTATTTATACCTACCTACCAAAAAATCATTTTTTCTGTGCAATATTCCTAATCTATTTTTCCAATGTTAAATACCTCTTGTTTTATATATACCTATCTATCTATATATGAAATTAAACAACAAGGAAAAAAAAGAAAACAATAGAAAAAATGCTCTGAGGCCTTTCAATTTATGTCATCAGAGAGCAAACAAAGTAAGAATTCAATATATATGATCAAACCACAATATGAAATGGGAAAACAAGACTAAGATGTTTAAACCGTAACAGGCGGTCTTCGTCAGAGTCAAAAACCCCCATTTTATATATATATATATACATACTTTTTCGTTGGAAATCGATCCGAAACGGACAAATATAGTTCAATGCAGAAAAAAAACATAGAGAAATTAAAAGCCCACAGCTACAGTCTCTAATTTTCGGTTTGAACCCTCTTCAAGAGAGATAAGAGAGGGAACATAAATACAGTGCGCTTGGTTTCCCTCTCTTATCTTTCCTGATGACGGTTCAAACCAAAAATTAGAGTATGTAAGTGAGTGCTTTTAATATCACTCTCACTTCGTCCTCTCTTATAGTGTTCTCCTGATGACGAACAACAGTTCGAAATAATATTTAATTTAGTGTGTTATTTCTCTTTTTTCTGTATCGTGTTTTGTTTAATTTAAAGTTCATATATATACTAAATAATCACTGTAAACACTTGATGGAAACCAATGAAGGTGAAAGCCACAAGGAAAAATAAAAAACACAGAAAATATATTTTGAGCAACTAAAGATTGAAAACTAGATGAAACTTTTCATTCACTAGAGATGAAAAGATGTTACAACTTTGTTACAGAAACAAAATATGGACAGTTCAGGGCGAGTACCATCTTTTTCAGAAAATAAGACACTGTCTTACTTTATTTTTAGGTCAAAATCCGTGCTAGGGTTTATTCTTGGGGGAGGGCTTCAAGTACATTAAGTAGATTTACATATTTTTGTTTAATATTAATTTGTATACAGAAATTTAAATTTATTCTATTACATCGCATCTTCAGGAACATCGTCATAATAAATGATGAAAATTTTGAATTTCGTTCTGATTTTTCTCCAAATCTATTTCGTGTAGAATCATTGGTCTGAATCTCTCATTTCTTGCAATATAGCTATGGTTAAATTAATACTTCTTGTAGGGTAAAAAGCTAATGAAATGGTCTCCACATATAACAATTTAATGGTATAAACAACGCGTTTCGAACACGTAGTGTTCTTCCTCAGGCATTAACTAAAAAATACAATGACACCAGAGAGTTATCCATAGTATAAAGTAAATATAGTAAATATATGTGGAGACTATTTCATTAGACTTTTACCCTACAATGAGTAAATACCACATAATAACTGATTACACTACGTTAGAATTAATACTTCTTGTCTAAGTAACCTTCTTGAAACGAAGTTTAGAGGTAAACAAGGAATTTTTTGAAATATTTTTTTGCAAAGAATTCTCTGAAATATTACCACAGCTAGAGATACCTACTACATTCAACAGCAATTTTTTAACGAAAAAAAAGGTCCCGAAAATCACGCTAGGACTTATTTTCGGGGGAGTCTTATTTTCAGAAAAAGATTCTGTTAACCACTGACCTAACCTGGTAGGTTAACTAATTTCATGTTATTATCAATGAATAAAACAATTTTGTTTTTCCTTCATTGATCACAAGGTAACTTTATTGATAACACAGTACACAGAAAGCCATTGATTAAATATACTAATGATATAACGTACCTCCTCCCAATACTAGTGTTGGTTTTTTCAGAGAGACCAAGGATTGAACAGAATGCTGCAATGACCTTGGTGTAAGGCAAAAACATCCCAGCGGATCTCCAGACATGGCGTCGGCTCCACATTGGACCACGATCAGATGAGGCTCGAACACTTTCAAAATCGCCTCCTTTATCCTGCCAACATATCACTTTTCAAATATAATCTCTTTAATCTATTTACCCAATTTTAAATATCTCTTATACATATATTTATATAAGAATAAAATATGGGTCTTCATGAGGATATAAGAAGATTGTATGGTGAAGATGTGAATGAATGTTTGATGTGTATATGTTTGATGTGTATATGTTTGATGTTCATATGTAATTTCTTATTATCCTTTGTTTGTAGGCCTATGAAAAAGGTTTTAAATAAAACCGTAACGTCGGCAACGAGAGTTTGATTTTTATCCTAGAAAATTGACCGAATCCAGATTAGAGAACACACCTATATTTATATATATATATTTTCTGATACATCTTGCACTTCCTGTAACTGCGTTTACCGTTTGGAGTGTACTCGATGTGATGCTTTTTACGTTGGCTTGGCTTCAACCAAGCTGAGCCTGCGTATGAACAATCACAGGGCGTCCGTAGGTCAGCGCAGAGACCTACCCATAGCTATCCATGCTAATTCCCATGACCTCCCTTTCAATGATTGTTTCAGGGTACAAATCCTCAAACAAATCCCCGAGTCTAATCCCATGTCACCTTAGAGCTTCCGAAGAGGCATTCATATGCCTCCTTGGGGCTCGTTCTCCTCCTGGTCTCAACCTGTACCGTTAATTATTTTTTATTTTATTTTATTATTATTATTATTATTTTATTATTATTATTATTATTTTATTATTATTATTATTCTATTATTATTATTTATTTTTTATTATTATTATTTCGTATTTTATATATTTTTTATCTTGTTTTCTAAATAAATATTGGAAGGATTTCTATTTTTCCTCTCCTCCGCTGGGGAGCAGCATTGCGGTGGTTCCACGAGTTACTCTGGAGGCCAGTAGTAGTTTGCTTCTCAACGCGAGTACTTCGCACTTCTTCCCGATGACGACGGATGTCGAAATATCGAAGTGAGTTCTGTAGTGTCTTTCTGTGTTCTTTTCTATGTGTTAAAGTGTATATATATATATATATATATAAGCCAGAATTTTCAAAAGAACACACAGAAAAGAAATCACTGGACCTACTACTATACTTCGATGTCCTCGTCATCAGAAATAGATGTGAATCGCCCCATAGGCTGATAACAACTAATATATATAATAGATTCAATAACATATCGACCGTTTGATATAATAAATGTGTTATCTAATGGGGATTCAATCAATTTTCTAGGTTCAAAAATCAAACTCTCGTTGCCAACGTTTCGGTTTTATTTTAAAACCTTTTTCATAGGCAGAAGTAAGAATTTTTTTTACTAAAATAATGAAATTTACATTATTTAAAGGAGCAACAATCTTAACTGGACAAAAACTGCGAATAGACTGTCAAGTCGAAGGTTTTGTCCGGTTAAGATTGTTGTTCCTTTATATAATGTAAATTTCATTTTCTTAGTCAAAGAATTCTTACTTCTGCCTATGAAAAAGATTTAAAATTAAACCGAAACGTCAATTAAATCTAGAAAATTGACCGAATCCCGATTAGATAACACACGTATATATATATATATATTATATATATATATATATTGGTCAAAGTAGCAGCAGCTGCTGCTCTCACGATTGTTGAGCTGGTGGCCTCGATCTTGCAGGCAATTCTTCTATCTTGTGGTTGGAGCTTCCACATAAATTGTCCAAGGAATATCAATTCATTCGAGCTTTCGACCATAATTACGTCGATCATCGTCAGGTAAAATTCTCTTCTGGATAGATACTTATATAGACTTCCTTAGTGGGTGTGATTTCTGATTAGTCCAATGGACTTGCCTTATTGGTCAATCAGAGTACTGGTTTCAGTTTCGTTCTTATTCCACTTCATGTAAGAATATATATATATATATATATATATATATATATATATATATAGAGTTCAATATTGACAAAGAAACATAGAGGAATCAAAAGAACACACTTACAGTCTCTAATTTTCGGTTGTCCGAAAATGTTTCATATTTGTCCGTTTTGGATCGTATTTCCAACGAAAACGTATATATATATATGTAACAGAATTCCTGAAGACTTCAATCAACCAGGTTAACTTGTTATTATATTTTTTGTTTGTTTCATTTAGCTCTCTTAAGATGTTGTAACGAAAGGCCTTAGAGCATTTTAATTAATATATATTTGTTTATTGTGGAATTTAATTTATTATATATATATATATATATGATCAAACCACAATAAGAAATGGGAAAACAAGACTAAGATCTTTCAACCGTAACAAGCGGTCTTCGTCAGAGTCAAAAACCCAACTGAACACTAGATGCAGAAAACATCTGGTGAGGAGTTGAGAAGAGTTTTACAGTTTCAAATAGTCAAACTGTAAATATAACATTAATTATTATTGTTTTATACATGAAGTTAAGTTAATATTATTATAAATTAAATTAAAAGAAATGATAAATAAATAGTGAAATTAAATTTAATAAATGACCAAACTCTTCAAAAATAAGGCAAAATTGGTGGTCGGTTAGTCCTTCCTTTAGGGGAACATTAACAGAGTAATTGGCTGACTGAGGGGAGTTCAAGCCTCCAGTGCCAGGAAAAAAGCCAACTTCATAGTTGTGGATAGACCAAGTGAACACTTGCGAAGAATAACTGAAGGTTTGTTCTACTGCATCACCTAAAAACATTAAATTGTTATTAATATTTTCACTTTACTATAAGTAAAGTACAGTGATCGTGAAAAAAATTCGATCTCGAGATTTTAAAGAAATTATATGTTCTGAGGTCCCACAAGTCGTGTCAAAACCACACAATGAATTTTCTATTTAGAGTAGGGAAATTTAACGAGTATTCTGACACCGCACAGGATCGGGACTCACACAACAAACTAATGTGCAAAACCTGACTTTACTGTCTTCAAAATCTGTATTTCTGTTAAAAACTGCAATTAGGAAGTGGAAGATTCCCATCCAATTTAAAAGACAAAAGTAATTTTAAAAGAATAAGAAAAATGAAAATAATTCAAATCTACTCACCATGATGAACATCTAGATCAACGTAGAGGATATTTTCAAAGTACTGTCGAAGTTCAAGAATAGCAAGAACGATGTCGTTTACATAGCAGAAGCCGCTTACTTCATCCCTGAAATGAAAACAAAATTTAGTCATCTCTGTTATAATGAAAACAAAATTTAGTCATATCCGTTATAATGAAAACAAAATTTAGTCATCTCCGTTATAATTAAAACAAAATTTAGTCATCTCCGTTATAATGAAAACAAAATTTAGTCACCCCCGTTATAATGAAAACAAAATTTAGTCATATCTGTTATAATGAGAACAAAATTTAGTCATATCCGTTATAATGAAAAAAAATTTAGTCATCTCCGTTATAATTAAAACAAAATTTAGTCATATCTGTTATAATGAAAACAAAATTTAGTCATATCCGTTATAATGAAAACAAAATTTAGTCATCTCCGTTATAATGAAAACAAAATTTAGTCACCTCCGTTATAATGAAAACAAAATTTAGTCACCTCCGTTGAAATGAAAAAAAATTTTTTTTGTACGTATATATAGATATATTCGTATTCAGTACGTCTGTAAGTCGAGGTATCACTGAATTGCTATATTTTAAATAAACTAAATTGACAAAAAGAAAACACACATACAACAGAACAGATCACAAAAACTCACTACTATTTATTTCGATTGTTTGGTCATTAGATAGAAACACGACATTTTGACATTCACCTATCATGTATCTCAGGCAAGGGCAACCTCCGGCCCGCGGGCCACATACGGCCCTACATGTGTTTTTGTCCCACCCTCAGAGATTGTCTAGAATTCAATCTTAATATTAAAAATCCTTTTTTTTTTGCTCACAAAGAGAATTTTGTAAAAGAAATTACAACGAGAGTGAGAGAGAGAGAAAAAGAGAGACAGAGTGAGAGAGAGAGAGAGGGAGAGAGACAGACAGAGAGGGAAGGGAGAGGACAGAGGGAGAAGAAGAGAGACAAAGAGAGAGAGCTCAATAGCAACAAAAGCTTTAGTATTTTGTTATATGACGCTACTTATCTTTTGGTTAGAATTAGTAATAATACAATCCGTCATACCTCGTAAGGTCTCTGAAAAGCTCGACCGGTTTCGGGTCCGTCTGGATCCCATCTTCAAGAGCACCTAACTGACTGTGAATGTTATTTTCCTATAACCTACCTATATATATCATCTACATTGTGTTATCAGTGTTGTCTGTGTAGTTAATTTTTTTTTCATATTTCTTTAATTGCTAAGTTTTTTCCTTTTATTTCTTATTTCATTATATTATAAATATATAAGTATTTAATTCCTTATTATAAATACCATAAAAACAATAGTCAAAAAATAACGGGTATAAGGAAAAAATTATACAAAGACTAATAAAGGAAAGAAGGAATAAACACGATACTAACAGTACAACACCAGGAATAAGACTCTTCTAAGAAAATATTCATTAAAAATAGGTTATAAAACGAATAACACTATAAACCAAATCACAAACAACACAACAGAGAACAAAGATAACAAATTTGAGAAAAGTGGAATATACAGGATTAAATGCAAAGATTGTGGTAAAACTACATCGGGAAAACGGGAAGAACACTATAAGACAGATTCAAAGAACACATTAAAGACTGCACCAACAACACAAACAAATCAAACTATGCACACCACTTAAACAAATTTGGACATAACCCAGACAGTATGGAAAACACAATGGACTTACTACAGACGGAACAAAAAGGACAACGAATGAACATACAGGAAGAAATAGAAATATACAAACATAAAATGACAGACAATATAATCAATGAACAAACAAACCACCAAACCGACATTTTAACAAAACCACTAATCTATATATAAATTCTCTTCGTGGCTCTGTATGTATGTATGTATGTATGTATGTTTGTACCTTATGGATTCGGACTACAATGGACCTTTTTCAAATATTCTTTTGCAAGGCACTTTCTATAGGTCTTGGGGTGGTTTTAGGCTATTAAACTCTTTGGGGCATCCTAACCCCGGCCCCCTAGGGCCCAAAAACCTCAAAAATTTGCCAATTTTGAGTTTTTGCATTTTTTGTCAAGAAATATGGCGTCAACGGCCTTAATGCATAAAATATGAAATGTTGGAAATAAAAATCGAAAATCAGAGTTGTGGTTCATGTAATATCCCAAAAATATTATAATAGATAAGGTTTGCTGTATAACCTGTTTGTTTACATTTTGACTTTAATTGGTAATGGCGGCCGCAGGTAGGTTAATCTTTATGATAATATTTCCACACGCTTAGTTCAATTGGAAACAACCAGGTACCAGAAATTTTATTATTGTTTTCAGATTGATATTAAAGACATTATTGTATTTTTATATGGGTTTCTTTAATTTTAACAAAGCTTTAGCTATTACAAATAGTTTCTTAAATTTTTTTTAAAAGTTTCAAATTATAAATTCCAAATAATTATTTTTTTGCCACAAGTTTCACATAACAATTTCAACTATTAAACATTTTGTCACAAGTTTCACATTAGAATTTTCAAAAATCAATTTTTTTGTCCCAAGTGTCACATTATCTTTCAAACAAATTTCATTCACAAATTGTAGATTTGACCATCATTTTTTTAACAAGTTTCAGAGTCTATATATAAATTTTCTTCGTGGCTCTGTATGTATGTATGTATGTTTGTACCTTATGCATTCGGCCTACAATGGACCTTTTTCAAAAATTCTTTTTCAAGGCACTTTCTATAGGTCTTGGGGAGGTTTTAGGCTATTAAACTCTGGGGGGTAGCCTAACCCAGGTCCCCTAGGGCCCAAAAACCTCAAAAATTTGCCAATTTTTAGTTTTTGCATTTTTTCTCAAGAAATATGGCGTCTACCGCCTTAATGCATAAACTATGAAATGTTGGAAATAAAAATTGAGCTCAAAGTTATATAATGATTTTTTGCTCTAGGATGCTTCTTTCATAGCCTAGGTACCACTATTCTCCTGAAAATGTTAAAAAACGTCCAAGGGACTGTAGATCATGAATGAAGAATCGTAAGACAAAAATGCATAAAATAATATTGAACCCAATTTTCATTTCGATCATTTCATATTTTATACTTAAAACTTCTAGACCCGGGCAACGCCGGGTATTTCTGCTTGTAACATTTAAAAGACGACACAAGGAACTGGAAATAGATAATGAAATAAGAAATAAAAGGAAAAAACTTAGCAATTAAAGAAATATGAAAAAAAAACAAAAAAATTAACTACACAGACAACACTGATTACACAATGTAGATGATATATATATATAGGTAGGTTACAGCAAAATAACATTCACAGTCAGTTAGGTGCTCTTGAAGATGGGATCCAGACGGACCCGAAACCGGTCGAGCTTTTCAGAGACTTTACGAGGTATGACGGATTGTATTATTACTAATTCTAATATTACTAACCTCAGTGGAACTAACCAATTAACTATATTTAATCTTTTGGTGTTGCGTTATGATAATTGCTTCATTTTTCATTACGAAATAATGAGATATGAATAATACTTTAATATTAAGAATAATAAAAAGTAATTCCCTTTATTTATCTGAAAAAATAACTTAAGTTGTAGTGGAACTATAGAAAATTTAAATTGTTTCTTTATATGTAATTTATTATTAGAGTTGGAATTAAATTGTTTCCCAGGCAACGCCGGGTAGATCAGCTGATATAAAATAATATACCAAAAAATGTTGTTAGCCGAAGAGAAAATAAAAATATACCTGAAAGCATGATGCCATCCGCCATTCCAGTTAATCATTATATCCACCTCGGACTCTATTAAAGCCCTGGCAGAGGTCAGAGTGCCTCCAGCAACGGCAGCGATGTAATCATAAATCCCGTCCAAGGGGGGACAATCATAACCTACGTAAAATAAATTAGTTCATTAAGAAAATTAAAAGACATTTATATAAGTGACCAGAGTAGCTCAATGGCTTACATGCTCGCCTCTGGACTGGTGGGTATATGGTTTGATACCCACCTGGTCCAGGATTTATTCACGTGGGAGGTGAATGAATCTGAGCACGTCGGTCTCGAGCCTGTACGATATCAGGTACTCGTTAAAAGATCTCTACTCTAAATACACTTGAGTTAGGGCAAAATTTAGGACTCCTAATGTAGAATCAATCTTCATTGTGTGGTATAACAAAGGGTTAATGTTCGACCTACATATGTGTGTTCCCTTGTGGGACTAACACTGCAACCTACAGTGTTCCTTACTACTACTAAGGTGGAATATTAGTTCCTTAAAGAGGACGTCATACCGTCGGTCTCGAGCCTGTATGATGTCGGTACTCAAAAGACCCCCTACTCTAAATTCACTTGAGTAAGGCAATGTACAATGTCATTGTGTGGAACACAAAGACCTATGTGTCTTCTTTCAGTGTTACTACCATTACAGCCTAACTTATTTATTGTAATAATGTTGCAGAGTCTTAATTGTTTATTTATTTGTTATCAAACTCCCCCAAGAGTCTATTTTATAGATAGACGTCAATAACCATATATACTACGGTAAACAATCTTCAAACCACAATAAAAAATGGGAAAAAAGGCTAGGATTTTTCAACTGTAACAAGCGGTGATCGTCAGAGTAAAATCCCAACTGAAAGACAAGATGTAGAAACATCATGGTAAGGGGTTGAGAGGTATAAAAGGGTGTAAAGTCCAGGAAAGGACAATAGTCCAGGGAGAGATGTTAGCTCTCTGAAGCTAATATCCGCTAGTTGTCAACCCTCTTAGATGAGGCCATTACCATCGTGAAGACCGATTAAGAAAGTTAAGTGCTTAGGGAAATGCAGGTTTAATATTACATATTATATGTGCTAGTTGCGTAATGATATCATATATGCAATTTTATAAAAGAATCTCCACTATTTCCAATCACTTTACCAGGTATTACTCTCTGTTTATAACTTACAAATAAACAAAAACGATATCGTTAATAACATCTTGAAGAGTTCAATCTACTTTTAAAATCTGTAAAAGTTATAAACAGGAAAAGGTAGAAAACAAATTAACACAGAAATATTCAGATTTCACTACAAAACACACAAAAAATAATGTCAATGTTTAAATCACAGTAGGAAATTCAGAAATGGAACTAAGATAGGTTAGGTTAGGTTGCAGTGGCAGTCCCACAAGGAACACACATATACCAAACATTGGTGCTTTGTTATAACATAAAAAGCAGATGATTCTACATTGGGAGTTCTAAATTTTGCCCTAACTCAAATATATTTGGAGTAGGGATTTTAACGAATATCTGACATCGTACAGGCTTGACAACGACGACTTACTCTCCTAGGAACTAATATATTTTACTACATCTTGCTCATTAGTTAAATGACGCATATTATGGATAATGATATAACAAATAATTGTGATGGAGAGCATGACTTCAGATAACGTAACAATGAAGTTCTTAACAACAAGTCATTGTGGGACTAATTCTTTTCTATGTTTAAACATATAACCATAAATTCATACATAACCTTATATCTGTAGGTATAATTATAAATTATATAGTTTTTAATTGATAGTTTTTATTTTATTCCTTAATGAATTCATATTTAACTCATTTTACCTCAGATACTCTAAATTGAAAAAGTATTTTAAACAAAAACCTATCAAAATGAAATATTATCACCCACCAGAAGCGGAGAAGACTGTCTGTTGAAATATTTATTTCTATACATACGGATCAAAATCCTTTTACAATACACAGAATACAATTAAAATAGTATTATTTTTTAATTCAAAGGTTAACAGAGAATTGGCTAGCAGAGTGATACTTTTAAAATATATAAAAGTCTAAATTGTGTATTAACTAGACAAATTGTTGAACATATTATATTTATTATGTAAATGCAAAAATATGTGTTAATGAACTTTCACTAAATATCTACAGATTTATTATTAGTAATATTAAGGAGTATCGTAAAAAACTGACCCAGTACTGTAAAACTCCATTAAAATGATTTGTCGAAAAAAATAAAAGTTGGCTTAAAAAGTTCACCTAATCCATATTCAAGATCCAAACTGTCATCTGGGGTGTAAAGATTATTTATTGATTTCATGTATTCAACAAAGCAAGTAGAATGAAAATTAAGTATTTCATCATCTGTTGCCGGTTTAGACTTGTATTGTTTCATATTTCTCAGCAAATCATAAGATTCAATTAAATCATTCACCATTTCTCCCTGAAAGTAACATTTGGTTTAATATATATAAAAAAAAAATTATAACTTTAAATTACACAAAGCATGACACAGAAAAAGGTATTGACCTTTGTCTGTATTGTGCCCTATGTAATTTAAAGTTTTATAGTCCGTGTGGACCGTTTATTCAATTTAGTATAGAAATTTATATTTATAAGGCCTAGAAATGGATATCATAACCTTTATCCACTATAAACACACGATAAATAAATATCAATATTTCAATCACAGTAGGAAATTCAGAAATGGAACTAACATAGGTTAGAGACAGTGACACTTTTTATATATATAAAAGTCTATTAAGTATTATTGATATAATACTTAATGTATTATAGCGAGGAGGATATATAGATAGATTATAGAGACAGACAGACGAACAGAGTCTGACAGAAGAGAGATTATGAGAGGAGAGTTGCTATCTATGTATTTAACAACTTTTAGTTATATGCCTTAATAGAAGTGAAGGCTTTTTTAAATTTAGATCACAATATTCAAAATGTTTCTACTTACTCTGTTGTTAAGTTGAGGAACTTTATTGAATTCTTTAGCGAGAATACTGTCAAATATAATTCCAACATCAGGGCAATACTGATCAATCCTGGCACCTTTACGTTTTCTAGACATTTTTACTTTAAATTAACTAAACCTATTGAAAGATACAAACAAAGATAAAAACTTAAGAAAAAAAAACTTTCAAATAATTTAACCGCCCTTTAAATGGAACCTACCACGAACCACAGTTTTGTTGAGGATAAAAAATAATAATCTAGGCTTTGAAGTTTCCATTCAATATTCATCTTCAAATAAAAAAAGTAATTTCCACAGTAAATTTAATTTTTTTATTAGTAAAGAAGCAATATCAATTAAAATTGATCGTTTCTCTTGTTTACAAAGCAACGTTATCGAGTGTACCAGATTAAGGAGGTCATATGTGAACATGTTTCGCTTTGAAATCCGTTCAAGTAAAATAAATTTGTAATAATATAGATAAATCAATAATCAAACAAAAACCATCCTATTTAATGATCATCTTTATTAGGAATAAAAGCCACATAAAACTGACCAATCAGAATATCAAATATCACTGATAAAAATAAATATATATGAAAATGTATACCCAACACTGACTGAATTCAGTCGATTTTCCGCATTGCTAACTTGCAAATTATTTCAGTTCCATTGTCAATTCAGAAACGGAAATTATAAATACTTCTACCTATTGTACATATAGTTTTTAGTGCTGACAAAAACTTTGTTCGAAAGACCTCTCTCGTTGCATTGTTTGTTCTAGTGAAGACGTGAGAGTGGACTTCCATCCTTAAATGTATTTCTGTCTTAGACAGAGCTACAGAGATAGACTGCCAGTGAGAGTGACTGAGATGGATTGAAAGGGAGATATTTATAGAGGAGGGAGAGTGACAGGAAGAAACAGATTGGATATATATATAAAGATACAGTGAGGAGAGATAGATAGATTATCGAGAGAGTCAGAGAACATACAGACAGAGTCTGACAGAAGATTGTGAGAGGAAGTTGCTATCTATGTATTTAAGGTTATAAGTATGACTGTGATAAGAAAAGGTTGTACTACTTATATTAATCAGGGAATATGAACTGCTTATAATTGATTTGGAGAACTATTGAAGTTCAAATGACCATATTTGTAAGATGTCGTTTCCATTTATTAATTGGCGTTTATTTTAGCTAACTATGAACCTCATTAGCTGCTTGGGTATGTATTATCTCTTTGTTATAGGCTCTCAGAGGCGGCGTAGTCTCATGAGTTTAGTCTACATTTCTTACAGGATCACATTTCTTACGTCATAAATTAACCTAATCACACAATAATTTCAGTTTCTCGACCAATCAGTTTGTGCACGGAGGTACAATGAGGTACATCGGTAACCTACAGAAATAGAATACTAGTTTTAAAATTTGACAAAGGGTTAATTTGTAATTAATTGCATCACTTAATGAAAAATGTGTTACAAGAAGGAATAAAACAAGTTTGTTTTATAGAATCTTCTATTCCTCAGAAAGAGTGCTAGAGTCATTTTTCGATTTATTCTTTTGACATCATTAATTACATGAATACAACAATAACAAGGTACAACTTCTTATTTATCCAATAGACCATGTTTTGTCCAAAAGTCAGTAAAGTAACTTACCAGTTATTTATTAGTAAAATTCTTTTAATAAAATCGTGAAGAGTTTTTTACGACTGTCTTTGAATAAAAGGAATTTTCATAAGATTTTTTTTCTTTTTGTTAAAATATGCGTATCTGACTGTAGGTTATGGTACGGTTATTAGGATAGATAACGTTTGTACCAGCTTAGATAAAGATTAGATTATGCTTAGGTGAGATTTATAAAACGAGATCTATAAAACAAACTCCTTTTATTCTTTACGGTGACATATTTTTCATTTACAGTGATGCACTAAATTGCAAGTAGAATCTTCTATCGTGCCAGCTTGTTTTTAATTCGGAAACCATAGATTTTGTTTTATTTATGCTTATTAGAATAAAGATTTTTAACAAGTATCAGCTTCGATCTCGACTTATGTCGATTATTATAGGTGGGTTTATCCTTAACGCAGAAAGCTATGCTGAACAACTGAGTCTTTACGCCCTACAGGTTGAATTCAGTATTCTTAATTTTTAAATCATACTCTCATACCGGACTTGGGTATTTCAGTTCGATATACCATCCTGATCCAGTAACCAGGGTAGCTCAGTGTCATGTGTGCTTGCTTCACGTCAGAGGTAGATCATGAGTTTGAAACCCATTCTGACCCTCGATATTCAGTTGATAGTAAAGAAAAAAAATGAACACGGTGTCCTTCGGAGACGTTTAGCCATCGGCCCCCAGCTTATACGATGCTAGCTACTCGTTAAAGATCTCTACTCTAAATACACTTGCGTTAGGCATACTTTAGGACTCCGAATGTAGAATGATCATTGTCTGTTATCACAAAGCATAGTTCAGTCTATGTGTGTTCTATTTAGGGACTACCAGCGTAATCTAACATAACCTATGTAAAATATAAGACTCCCAATAAGGAATGATCATTGTATGCTATCACAAAACGCCAATCTTTGTCATGTGTCTCTTCTCTCGTGGGACGGCCAATGCAACCTAACTTAACCTCACCATCCAAATGCACATTAAATATGGGTTATTCTTGCTGAATTAACACCTAATACAACAAGTGGTCTGGTTGCTCTATTGGGACATTTCTTTATGAAAAAACATCCTATATTTGAAGTTGTCTGGTTCCTACATTAAGATATTCCTTCTGAATTAATTCCCAATACCTCATGTAGCCTGATTCCTACTGAATTAATATTGAAAAATTGAATACTCGGGTTTCTTTGATAAAGTAGTCTTTCTGAATTAATTTGCTAATAACTAAACTGGTCTGGCTTCTAAGTTATGATATTTTTTCTGAATGAATATCTTAACTTAAAGTTATTTGGCTCTTATAGATATTTCCTTCTAAATTAATCCCCAACTAGTGATGTGTTTTAATTTTTACGTTACAGTTATTTCTTCTGAATAAATATCCAATTTTTTATGAGTATTAGCTCCTCTATTAGGATATTCCCTCTAAATTAATACGTAATATTAAACTGTTATGACTGCTGTGTTGGGATACTCTTAATTAGTACCCAATACTTCATATGGTATGTTCCTACATTGAATATATTTTCTGAATAAGTATGTAAAAGGATTCTAATGACTTTACGAATGCAATAAGAATGTACCAACATGTAGTTTTAATGATAAATATTAAAAGACTTCAAGGTTCAATTATTTATCAAATAATTCATAGTTTCAATAATACATTTAAGATTTTAAAAATTAAAACTGATGAATATCTTGTATTTTGATTTATTCTATTATAGTTACTTTTAAAATTTCCCAAAACGAATTAAAGTAGTACAAAAGGTAACACTGATGTACTAGCGGGATTTGGATATGTGTTTTAGTGATTCAAAATTAAAGAAGGCTGAATTAGCACAGTGGTTGTGTAGTGTATTTATTCTTGCTATTGAACTGTAATGTCTTAAAAATTGTGTTTTTTTCCCATTAAGGAGTATTCCATATTTACTTTTACTTTCGCTTAGCCTTGCTTAAATATCATCATGAGTGTGATTGATAAGAATGTTAATATTTATTTCGTTCGAGTTAAAGCTTCCCATGTTTGGCATAAGGGCATGAAAAAGGCCTTTTCAGTAAGTTTAAGAATGGATTTTGAAGTGTTTTTTTATAATTTATAACCCAAAAGATTATTTGTGGTTCGGTAGTGTGGTTAGGAATTATCTGTACACAACTTAATGTGCTTACCTTTTAGTTTTAGTCTGTTACATTTTCAATAATGGTAATCATACTATTCTGTTCGATTTTCGTTATTTAATAGAATTAAGATAAACAGCGCGTTTCGAACACGTAGTGTTCTTCAGGCATTAACTTAAAAAAATACAATGTCATCAGAGAGTTATCTATAGTATGACATTGTATTTTTTTAGTTAATGCCTGAAAAGGAACACTACGTGTTCGGGAAAAACGCGTTGTTTATACTATTAAATTTGTATGTGTGGAGACTATTTCATTAGCGGAAGTTCAGTATAGTGAAATAAAATTTTCGTATTTGGCCCATATTTCGTAACTTTTTTTTTAATTCGGGTAAATAATAAATGAACTCAGATCAAGTTGGCTTGCAAGTAATTAAGCACTAGATGTATGATCCTGATTTTCTTTTAAAATTTCTTTCTGTTGAATATAAAATCCTTGAATTTGTTTGATTGAATAACAATCAGCATGTTATTTCATCATTTCAAGAACTGTAAAAAACATATGAAATATTGAAACCTATTAAAGAAAAACTGTAACATTTATAATATTGAATTAAAGTAATATTTCAAATACGTTATAGATTTAGTGTAATATTATATACCTACTATTACAGTATGTACACCATATTGTGCATACTGTATGTTACATATTATGCACACCAATAAAAAGATTTAACATAAACACGTGAAATAACAATCAATGATCAAACCACAATATGGAATGGGAAAACAATACATCATTCTTACTGTACTCCTTTGTTTCCCCAAACAGGACATTTGTCCTTTCCTGCACTTTCACCCTTTTAAAATACCACTCTTCTCAACCCCTCACCAGATGTTTTCTGCTTCTAGTTTTCAGTTAGGTTTTTGACTCTGACGAAGACCGCTTGTTATGGTTGAAAGATTTTAGTCTTGTTTTCCCATTTCATATTGTGGTTTGATCATTATACACACCATATTTGACATTTTACTTTGGTTACAGAAAGATAATGTAAACAAAGACTTTTAAAAAGACAGAGGCGAAGGGAATGTAATGAGTTTTCTTTTTTATTTCAACAATGAATTTATTATGATTACTAAACTATGCTCCAATAATGTGTATAAGAATTATATTATTATAATAATTTTATTTTATGAAGCACCATATTGAGCTACTTATTAATTTTTTTCGATTAAAGTTTTTTTAAAATAATAAAATTAAAAAATTCATACAAATTTTTCCATTAAATTTTTTCATTTAAAGATAAAAAGAAGCCCAAAAGGTAGCAAAAACAACCCGCTTGAAGGTCCTTATTAAACCTATAATTGATAGTCAGTGTTAGTGATAGTTTAGTGTACAATGATAGTCAGAACAATAGTTTTGTTTTTTTTTGTTTTCTAAATGTAATGAATGAATAAAGAGCTGTATTGTCACAGTGTGTCTATATAATGTTTTTAATTTCGAATGACTTTTCTATATTGTCTTCTTTTCAGGGATGTAAACGGATTGGTATAACTCCAGAATGGATTAAGCCAGAAGACTCTACTTAACTCGACTTTGGTGCTAATTCTGTTCTGGTTTTTGCTGATTTCTCTGGGCCACATTTTGAACAATATCGTGAACAAGATGTTGTGTTAGTATTGAATATCATTATAAGATTTTAAATTGTCTTTGGTTTCATAGTAATAAATTTTTTGTTGATGGTATGATCTAAAAATGTTTAACGATTCCGATACTGCATTAAACTTTCGATTCCGTCCCGATACCTGTTATGAATCATGCTTATTTTCAGATCCTGAAGCAGGTTTAAAAAACAGATACTTTATAAAGAAAGTATATCTATTAATCATGTATTGAGAATGTTTACAAATCATTTTATTTTAAGATAAAAAAAATCTGTTAATTGTGACTGTATATATATATATATATATATATATATATATACCATGATAAACGAAAAACGGTCCGGCAGGACAAATAACAATTAAAATAAGCAGTGACACATAAACAGAAACACAACAAAGACTCACTTTTCAATATTTCGACCGCCATTACGGTCGAAATATTGAAAAGTGAGTCTTTGTTGTGTTTCTGAGTTTTTCAGTTGACTGTCGTCCCTCCGTCAATTCACTTCTTCTCCTGAGGACGACCGCCATTACGGTCGAAATATTGAAAAGTGAGTCTTTGTTGTGTTTCTGTTTATGTGTCCCTGCTTATTTTTATATATATATATGGTCTTCGTCAGAGTCAAAAACCCAACTGATAAAAAGATTTCACATAAACACGTGAAATAACAATCAATGATCAAAACTTCTTTGTAAAATTGATTTCTTTGTACAATAATTTGTAATGTAATACTTAGTTTATCTGTTTCAAAATTTATACTGCTGCCTATGAAGAAGGTTTTAAATAAAAACCGAAACGTTGGAAATGAGAGTTTAATTTGAACCTGAAGAACTGACCGAGTCCCCGGTCAATGTGGATTTTGATCATTGATTGTTATTTCACGTGTTTATGTGAAATCTTTTTATCGATGATTATTTGTTCATTGATTGTTATATTCACGTGTTTATGTGAAATCTTTTTATATATATATATATAGATACAAAAGTAAAGTTTATCGAGACTCGGTTAGTTCTTCAGGTTCAAATTAAACTCTCATTGCCAACGTTTCGGTTTTTATTTAAATCCTTTTTCATAGGCAGAAGTATAAATTTTGAAACTGAAAAACTAGGTATTACATTACAAATTATTTTACAAAGAAAAATAGTATGTAGATTTTAACAACTGTAGTCTGAATGAACACGTGACACTGAAGCAATTCAACAGTTGTTGTTAAAATCCACATAATATTTTTCTTTGTAAAATAATTTGTAATGTAATACTTAGTTTTCTGTTTTAAAATTTATACTTCTGCCTATGAAGAAGGTTTTAAATAAAAACCGAAACGTTGGCAATGAGAGTTTAATTTGAACCTGAAGAACTGACCGAGTCCCGTTAAACTTTACTTTTCTTTCTATTCCACGGTTGATACTTTTATCAATATATATATATATATTTATACTTAAAAGTTAACAGTTGATTGTCGTCCCTCAATTCACTTCTTCTCCTGAGGACGACCGCCATTACGGTCGAAATATTGAAAAGTGAATCTTTGTTATGTTTCTGTGTATGTATCACAGTTTATTTTAAGTTTAATGTGTCCTGCCGGACCGTTTCCGTTTATCATGGTGTATATATATAATTAAAGTTGTTATAAGAGAACAAAAAATCTGGAGTGGCCTACACTCTACTTTACTATAAGTAACTTAATGTAAAATTTCTTGAGTATATAAAACATAAGTCTCATTAACCAAACAAAATATCTAAATGGGATATAATTATAAGCATTTCATTCTGAGTAGTACAGATATGATGAAGGACATATCATTTATAAGCTTATTTTTGTACATCAAAAATAATTTATTATTTGAAAATAATTCATTAGTATAATACAGCAGTAATAACATTTTTGAAAAACCATGTGAACATTTCTTGATACGAAATATTCTCCTACAAGAGAACAGCTTTTGTTCAATGCCGTGGATTCTTACATCGTTACTTACATCCTTCTCATTGAATATTAAAGTAAAATTTTCAAATTTAAAACAGAAAATACCCTTTTTTCTCTGAAAACATCATAAACACCTAAGAAAATGTTGTTTTAAGGTGATTTTAATAAGATGTACGATAATTACATTTATAAATCTCTAAACGAATGATTTCAATTTGAATTATCTTTACATTTTGGTTTTTACAGATATTATACTTGATTTTATGGCTTTTAGATTAACAAGATCATTTCCTTCCCCTTTGTCAAATAACATATATATGAATTTTTTCTGAGTGTGTGTACCATTTTCCTTCACATATTATTCCTCTTACATCTCATATAAGTCAATAAACAATTTAATTGTTCTTTATAAATATCAATTTTATCTCATGAATCGCTCAAAAAAATTCTAAGCATGTAAACAATGAAAAAAAATATAAAAATTCACAAGTATAGCAGGTGATCTCTTAGTCTAAGATAAACAAACATTTTTTATAGCGTTATTGCCCTTTCCCATAATTGAAACATCATGATTTTTTTTTTATCAATTGCTAATTTTTTGTTCCATTTTTGGTTCAAATTTTCATTATTTTTTAAATGTGCCGTTTAGCGTCAAAAAACATTTCTGAAACAGAAATCGTACGGTAACGCCCCTTTAGCGAATTTAATTTTAAAAAAAAATATTTCAATTCATTCTACACATAATGTTCTATTTATAGGCATAGTTTTTATTCTTGTCTGTCAAACAGTAATGTCTTGTATCGCTCTCACAAGGTTTGAGATTGGAATTATAAAAAGTCAAAATTTGTAAATTTTATTGAAAAAAAATACTTTCCTGTTGTCTTAAAATTCCACGAATTATACTTTTATCAATATTTATATCATTGTAGGGTAAAAATCTAATGAAATGGTCTCAATATAAACTTTTATGATAAACCAACGCGTTGTTTATATCATTAAAAGTTTTATATGTGGAGACCATTTCATTAGATTTTTACCCTACAATGATAAATACCACATAATAACTAATTGCACTACATTAAATATATGATGATTTCATATATAATTCTTCCAATACATTATAAGTTAACAGTTGACTCGTCTCAATTCTTCTTCTCTGAGGACGACCCCATTACGGTCGAAATTTGTAAAAGTGAATCTTTGTTATGTCTGTGTATGATTACATTATTTTAAGTTTATGTTCCTGCGACCGTTTCCGTTTATCATGGTGTAATATAATTAAAGTTATTATAAGAAACAAAAAAGTGTCTAACACCTACTATTATCGATCATTTTGGCTATCACGCCGTCCTCAGGAGCGGAGAAGTGGCAGTGTCCACCGACCGACACAAAGTGAATATATATATGAAGGTAAAAGCCACAAGGAAAAATAAAAAAGAGAAAATATGCTCTGAGTCCTTTCATTAGTTTCATCACGTGTTAATTGTGATTATTTAGTATATATGTTCGATTATATATATTTATTTATGTTATCTATAATTTTTGATTATATATATATATATCTACTTGATAAACGGAAAGACGTTCCAAACTGAACACAATAACAGTTCAAAATTGAAGATAGGTAGCACACAAAGTAAAGAAACACACTTACAAACTCAAATATTCGGGAAATCCATCTTCAGGAGAAAAGAGAAAGTGAGACCAAGCACATTGTAGACGCAACGGCTAGTAACCGACACAGCAACCGCCAGTCACTTCTTGAATTTTGAACTCGTATTGCGTCCAGTTTGGATCGTGTTTCGTTTAATTAAGTGAAATATATATTTAACAAGATTTCACAATAAACACGTGAAATATCAATCAATGATCAAACCACAAGAAGAAATTGGAAACAAGACTAAGATCTTTCAACCGTAACAAGCTTATTCCATTTGGGGTTTTAACTCTGACGAATACCGTTTGTAACGGTTGAAAGATCTTAGTCTTTTTTCTGATGTCTTTCGTTGAGTTTTATTTCACGCTAGTTTAATTAAAAAACTTCTTTTATGTGTTGACTTTTGAATTATCGTTTTATCCACGTTATATGGTATTTACTTATTGAGGGTATAAAAATTTAATAAATTGGTCTCTACAAATACAAGTTTAATAGTCTGAACAACGCATTTCGAACACAAAGTGTTCTTCTACAGTATTTTTGGTTTTTGCCAGATGAAAAGCTATAAGTGTTTGAAAGGTGTTGTTTGGACCATTAAACTTGTTTATGTAGAGACTATTTTATTTAATTTTTCTTACAATCATTATATATTGCGATGATTCGTAATATTCAGTTTTGTTTGATTGCAGAATTACCGGAGCTGATTGCTTATTGAAGTGCATTAATGAAGAAATACCAATTCCTGAGAATGAAAGCCCTGTGTTTAATTTGGCGATGAAGGATTTGGTAATTAGCACATCTAGAATGCTTAAATCCAAAAAGGTATGTATTGATATAATACTATTCATAAAACTATTATTATTTTAGGGTGACTATATACTTAAAAACTGTTTCAATTCCCCATTTCTGTACTAAAGTACCCCAGCAGTTAGGTTCAACACCTCCAAGAAGCTCAGCACTTTTGCTGGATCCAGCAGTAAAAGTTTTTCTATGTTTTGTTGAGTCCGGAAGCACCTACTTCTGTGCAGCAAAGTCAACTTGCAGGTGAAACGGTGTTTCTTCCTCTTTGCAGAATATGCACAAACCATCATTGATAATGCCCATTCAGCCTCCTTACTATTCGGGGGAAAGTGACTTCCTTACTCCTTCTTCGGGTCCTTAGGTGCATTTGTGGGAGGTTGGCTCCCACTAGTTAGTGCTTTTAGACCCTCTGCGCTTCTGGAAGATGGTCTCCTGATTTCTTTCTCCTTAGTATCATACAAGGGGAAAATCCCTGAAGCTCTGTCGGTGGTATTTTGTCCGCTCAGGCAGAGCACCGCATACCGCAGTAAGGTTATTTACTCATTTATTGATTTATATTTTTATTTTTAAAGTATAATATCATAAAACCATGCTATTTTCTTTTTTCTAGTTATATAGGAAACCCTCCTATAACGCAGTAGTTGGCTCCTAGAAAATGCCATGTTGTAGGAGACCCAGAGCTAGTACGAAAAGAGGGGTTACGTTCCAAAACTTATTGAAAACAAATAGTTTTTTTTTAATTCTATATGAAGAACTTGTTATTGAAAATATACATGTATGTAAAACACAAAACAAACAAAAAACGTGCTTGGTCTCCCTTTCTTTTCTCCTGAAGACGGATTGCCCGGAAATTTGAGTTTGTACGTGTTTTTTACTCTGTGTGTTACTCTTCTTGAATTTTGAATTCGTGTATATATATATTGGCTGTTTTGGCCAAATTGTTTTCCAGTTTTTCTTCAGTTTTCTTAAGACGTTTGCTTCCGGCTCTAATTGAAGCCACTCACTCGGTGGATCTCTTCCATGAAGTCACTTCCACCGGCATGACAGATATTGGAGGGCTCACAGTCCCTCGTAAAACCAAACTGTTCGTCATGCGATGTCCACTTGGAGGTCCCCCGGTGAGGTCCTGATCAGTACCGAAGTTCTGTAGCTGTGGTCTTGACCAGCACTGAACTATGGTACGGATCAGGACCTCACCGGTGGACCTCCACGTAGGGAAACGGACATCGCATGACGAACAGCTTGATTTTACGAGGGACTGTGATCCCTCCAATATCTGTCTTGCCGGTGGAACTGACTTCATAGAAGAGAACCACCGAGTGAGTGGCTTCTGTTAGAGCCGGAAGCAAACGCGTTAAGAAAACTGAGGAAGAAAAGGAAAAACAATTTGGTCAAAATAGCCAATCATAATTCAGATCCGGACCACTCATGCAATATAAATAAGTGCGTGTGTGTAAAGAAGACTGATTGTATATACTCGTAACAACCAAATTAGATTCATTTCATATTGATATCATCCAAAGAAAAGTTATAATTTATAGATATAATTAGTCAAATAGATTTATGGTATGTACATATGCCGAACTGTTTTCATGACTTTCATATAACCAGGTTTTTTTTTCTATATATATATATATATATATATATATATATATATTAGTAAATATTGGTAGCAGTCCTTCCTTAATACACACACATTATTGAACGTTAACCACCCAAAAAACATACCTAAGAAAGCATAATGTTATATTAACCCGAGAGATGCTGGTTACAAATACTAAAATAATAAAAAAAAGAAAGTAACCACCATAAATTGAGAATTTTAGAGGCTATATTAATCAAAAAACGGAAGCCACTCCTAAATATTCAAGTTGAAAACAGTAGCCGTATTTTGAGGCTGTTTAATTCACATCAAGGGCATCCAGAAACCCTTGCAGGTAGCGACTTAGGCCGAGAGGCCACTCACCCCACAGGATTAACACCCACCTTTTCTTAAACTTAATGGAAAACAACCCCTTCTACCTTCTCTGTGTATATATAATAAACCAGATATTTCACCTTAGATCTTATTCACGTCCTGATGATGAATGTTGATCATTCGAAACATGTCGACTATAACCAGAGTGTTATTTAGAAAAATTGAGAGACTTGTTAAGAAACAGGTATCAGCTAAATTTGGTGTCATTTTCAATAATCTATATATATATTTTCGATGTCACACTTTTTTTCATAATGTTGTAGAAAAACATTCGAGAGCTGGTTAGTTTCATGGGTGCGAGTTATACTAATGATTTAACCGAAGCTGTTACTCATTTAATCGCCGAATCTAATCTATCTGCCAAGTGTGCCGTAAGTAAATATTTTAATTATGCTCTTCTTTTTCTTGTTTTTTTTTTGTAGCATACAGAGGTTAATTGAAATTACGTTATTACTGTCATGATGCCTTCCATCAAAGTTTCCAACATCCTCAGAAATTGATCTATGATCAGAAATTGAAAAGTAGAACATATGAGTAACTTGTTCCATTTATTAGGCTCTAATTAAACTTCGTCAGAGACCCAAATGAACTTAGTTGAGTTTTTGACTCTGAGGAAGACCGCTTGTTACGGTTGAAAGATCTTAGTCTTTTTTTCCCATTTAATATTGTGGTTTGATATATATATATAACAGATCCAATGATGTACCGATTCTATAATGTATAATTGATAATCTATAATGTATCGTTTGATAGAATAGGTGTGTTATCTAATCGGGATTCGGTCAATTTTGTAGGTTCAAAAATCCAACTCTCATTGTCGACGTTTCGGTTTTATTTCAAAGCCTCGAAACGTCAGCAATGAGAGTTGGATTTTTGAACCAGGACTTTAGTTTTGTTTCTATTCCACAGTCCATACTTTTATCAAAATTTATATATTCACTTGATAAACGGAAATACGATCCAAACTGGACACAAAACAAGTACAAAATTTAAGAAGAGTAACATACAGAATAAAGAAAAACACAAACTCAAATTTTCGAGCAATTCGTCTTTAGGAGAAAAGAGAAAGGAGACCAAGCACCTTGTAGACGGGGTTACTTGGCATTGGGTCTGCAGCGTGCTTGGTCTCCCTTTCTCTTTTCTTCTGAAGACGGATTACCCGAAAATTTGAGTTTGTATGTGTGTTTCTTTATTCTGTTTGTTACTCTTCATGAATTTTGAACTCATATAAGCATATATTTGTAAAAGTTGGAAGCAGTCCTACATTTAAACATACATTGTTAAATAAGGCCTGATATTTGGTATGTATCTGTTTTTTATATAATTTCTCCAGTTTCCTTTATTAATTTCTCCGGAATTCCTTCTTCGTCTCTTCATTAGAACTATAAAGCTTATCACCAATATTGCTAGTAGACATGTTTCGAATCTGGAGAAATTATGTAAGAAACAGATACAAGTCAAATATGGGGCGTTATTTAACAGTATAAGGTATATTTATTAACAATATAATATAATAAATATTATAATTTATTTAACAATCTAATAATATATATATATACACACAATTAAAAGAAACGCTCCAGCGGACTTTTTAAAATAAAATAAATTCAAAACGAAGGAAACACACAGAAAGACACAGACATAACTCACATCGAAATATCGATGTGAGATATGTCTGTGTCTTTCTGTGTGTTTCCTTCGTTTTGAATTTATTTTATATATATATATATATATATATATGTATCAATGATCAAACCACAAATGAAATGGGAAAACAAGACTTTCCCACGGATCTTTCAGCCGTAACAAGCGGTCTTCGTCAGAGTCAAAAACCCAACTGAAACACTAGATGCACGACACATTTGGTGAGAGGTTGAGAAGAGTGGGATGGAAGAGTGTCGTACCACTCACTAGATGTTCTCTGCATCTAGTGTTTCAGTTGGGTTTTTGACTCTGACGAAGACCGCTTGTTACGGTTGAAAGATCTTAGTCTTGTTTTCCCATTTCATTTGTGGTTTAATCATTGATTGTTATTTCACGTGTTTATATGAAAACTTTTTACGTATATATATTGACACTTTGGATTGAAAATAAATAGTCCAAACGGACATATATATTGTAATAATTGAATAAGTTTTTTTTTTTTTTTTAGTCTTGTGCTGAAAAAAAAATCCCCATTCTTCACCCTGATTGGGTGACGTCTTCTTGGGAAACATCTCAACAAAATATTGACTTTAAAGCGATTGACTTGTGCGAGAAGTATAGAAACCCTGTCTTTTTAGGCATCGAGATAAGCCTGAGTAATATGGACACGAGGACAAAAAATAAATACAACAAGCTCATTGAGAGTAACGGTATGTATTTATTTTCTTTAAGAGACATTTTGTTTAACAGATATATTTTTAATTTAAATTAATTAACTAAATCAGTGATTATAAACCAGTTTCTTATCCAGTTAGATTCGTAAAGTAGAAAGTATTCTAAAAAAAAAAATATTATTTCGCTGTCCAATAATTTTAGCGACTCTAAGTTGAAATAACATGAATTTTACTCAGTATTTATAGAACATGAAGATTTTGTGATTAATGTTTCATATTTTTCATTCATGATGTTGAAAGGGGCCAGGTTTGCTCAGAGCAACTTGCGCGCCTCTGGATTAGTAGTTCCTTGGTTCAATACCAGCTTCTTTTTTTAAATTTTTTGTTAGAGAACAACATGCTCCACTAGAAGGCAATGCATGCATTAAACTCTTTAATGTTACACAATAAGTCTTATTAATGTATGATAATACATCTTTAAATGTATAATAATTAACAATGGTGGTAATAGCAATAATGGTAACAGAGTAATCACGAATACTCACAAACATAATACAGGCTATTATAACTGTTCAATTAAGTAAACTGAAATATTTTTCCTCCACTTCTTTGAAGGCACCGACTAGGCCTGTTTTGATCGCTGTGCACCTTAGCTTTCCAGCCATTACACCAAAGATCAAATCAGGCCGACGATTTAACGTGTTACCCTTTTGTCACCTCCAAGTTTTGCCACCCAAAACTTGGGGTGTCCGAGGTGGACCTCGCGGAGGCGGGCACCATGATTCTACGTCGCGCATTAGACCAAAAATTAAATTAACTAATTCACGCAATTGTACCAGGGGGCGAAAACAACAAAAACGGCAGTTATAATTCTGGTATAAGGTGGCTCATTTACCTCACTACCAAACATTTTAACGCTGGGTTGCAATGGCTCTCTTTTTCCTGCCCATCTCGTGGATGAACTCAAGGTATGCCTTCAAAACACCGACTAGGCCATCGTCCAACAAAGCTGCAAACTGTGGGGGCCACGCACCTCCAGCAGTCACCACTCGTCTCTCCATCCTGACATGAGTACCTACTCTGACCCTCAATGATTTGTTCATGTGGAGGGTGAATAAATAAATCTGAGCATATCCTTCGGGGAGGACGTTAAGATGTCGGTCTTGAGTCTGTACAATATGTCAGATACTCGTTAAGGGTTCCCTACTCTCTAAAATACTCTTGAGTTAGGCAATATAATGAAGGAGACACCCCCCCCCCCCCCCCCCCAAATGTACTGTCAATCTTGATTGTGTGGTGTCAGAAAAGTCCAATGTTCGGTCTATTTGTGTCTCTCTTGTGTGACAACCACAGCAACCTAAACTATAAGGTTGAAAAATAACGATCACTGACAATATAAGTCGTATTTCTTTCCATCTTAAATTATACTCGAACAAATTCCCCAAGGGTTCTGCGGTTTTAGAAAAACTCTTTAATTGGAAAACTAATTTGGACTTTATAGCAAACATTTAAAGAGGAAGGTTGCTTTCTTTTGGTGATCCAAAGGTTATTGACTTGCGTTGCTCGCCTCTGGACTGGTAGATCCGGGGTTCGATACTCACTCTAGCCCTCCATTTTTCGGGGCTTTTTGAATAGGGGGCTAGAGTGAGTATTGAACCTCGGATCTACCAGTCCAGAGGCGAGCACGCAAGCCAATAACCTTACGCGTTATAGCAAATTTCTGTATGTATTATTTCTAACGCATAATGGCAAAAATCTGAGAGCATGTTGTCTCTCTTTAAAGCTCTCACATTTCAATCTTGACTGATTATAGTTACACTGTTGCGTTTTTTTTTCAGTGCTCTTTGTTTCCCTCTAATTATTCTCCTAATGGCGATTGAAAACAAAAATGTTGTGACTTTAAGTATTTTTCATTATTTCTAACGTAGTTCAATCAGTTATTATATATTATTTACTCATTGTAGGGTAAACAGCTAATGAAATGGGTCTCCACATATAAAAATTTAATCGTATAAACAACGCGTTTCGAACACGTAGTGTTCTTCCTCAAGCATTAACTAAAGATGAGTGTCTATGGTACAACTATTGTGGTACAACAGACACTCACTCTTAGTTAATGCCTGAGGAAGAACACTACGTGTTCGAAACGCGTTGTTTATACGATTAAATTTTTATATGTGGAGACCATTTCATTAGCTTTTTGCCCTACAATATTTATCTTTACTTACAGATGTTGAAATATTTGTACCTATGTCGGATACGTTTTCCTATAAAATCGACCTATTTTAGAGGTCACATTACACATTACAAATTACATACACATTAATGGTGTATGTTGTACATACACAACATGTTTACAGAAACTGGGATTTTTTTGTTTTTTCTGAATATATTTGGTAATTAGATTATTAAGTTGTTTGGAGGGTATATGTTCCATATGTAGGATTAAATTATTTATTTTAGTATATTTTCTATCTCGTAGTTGATAATATAATATTATGTAGAATAAACCCAGATACTGTGTTTTTTTTCTCCCCCTCCCCTCCCTTCTTTCTTTCCTTTTTTTTTTTTTTTTTTTTTTCTTGCATGATGTGATGTCGTGGGACCCGCCTCCGCGAGGTCCACCTTGGGTGCATGGGTGGGCTCGGACGCATCCCTCTTCAGAGGAATGTGGTGTGTCCCCTCATGTGGCTAAAGGGTCTCACGTAAAAAAGCATCGATCTGTAATTGCTTTGTTCATGGATTGGGCCGAAAGGCCGAGAAACATGGCTACAAATCAAAACAGGTTCAAACCCAGATACTGTGGCTCGCCCATTACTAAAATTATAGTTTAGTATTTATTATATTATTTATTTAGTTATTTAGTTTATTATTTTTATTAATAATAAAAAGCAAAATTAATATACTTTTTATTTCAAAGAATAAGGTCAATAGTATTCCTAATAACTATTATTATAAACCCCATAATAATATATTCAGAAATAAAGAAATAATTAACAAAAATAATTATAGTAGAGATTTTTAACGAGTGCCTGACATCGTATAGACTTGGGACCGACGGTTTAATGACCTCTTCGAGAGGTGACGTGCTCAGAGATTATTTATTCACCTCCCACGTAAATAAATCGAGGACCAGGTGAAGATCGAAACGTGGACTACCAGTTCAAAGTCAAGCAGGTTAACCACTGAGCTAACCTGGACCCCACCGTTTCCAAATAATGAACGAAACCACTCCTTTCGCTTCCGGAATAGCTATACAAGTGAAAATCTATGTGTTTCTATTGGGAACAAACAACATAACACTTGTTGTATAACATTAAACACAAAGAGACTTGTTCAATACAATCTATATGGGATGTAGTGGCAACACTGACAGAGGCCAGTGAGGAACCAGTGTTGCACCCATCTTGCAATTTGAATTTGATTCTCTCTTGGCTTGTCTTCTTCACCACGGCTAGCTTGCTTTCCGGGTTTATATCATCGATCTGGCCAGATCATGATTTGTAGTACATATATACCTGTATATATAGGCGTGCTTGGTCGCCCATACTCTTTTCTCCTGAAGAAGGTTTGTAAGTGTGTCTCTTTATATTTATACGAGTTCAAAATTCAATAAGAGTAACAAACAGAGTAAGGAAACACACAGACTCAAATTTTCGGGTAATCCGTCTTCAGGAGAAAAGAGAAGGGGAGACCAAGCACATTGTAGACGCAACGGCTGGTTACTTGCCGTTGCGTCTACAACGTGCTTGGTCTCCCCTTCTCTTTTCTCCTGAAGACGGATTACCCGAAAATTTGAGTCTGTAAGTGTGTTTCCTTACTTTGTGTGTTACTCTTCTTGAATTTTGAACTCGTATTGTGTACAGTTTGTATCGTGTTTCGTTTAATTAAGTGATCTTTATGTATATATTGTTAAAAGTAGCAGCAGCTGCTGCTCTCACGATTTTTGATCAGGTGGCCTCGATCTTGCGGGCGATTCTTCTATCTTGTGGTTGGAGCTTCCACATCAATTGTGCAAGAGTCATCAATTCATACGAGCTTTCGACCATAATTACGTTGGTCATCATCGGGTAAAATTGAGAGCAGAAGCTGCTGCTACTTTTAATAATATTTACATACAAGAAGATTTGCTGCCGATTTACACCAATATATATACTCATCAATAGTGTTTATTAAATTGTATAATGTGTGGACTTATGTTACACTGTGATATTAAACTACATCTATTATAAATATTGTGTCGTATTGTTTTAAATAGTTATAAGAGCCTCACAGGGATAAAAAGGTTTTGTTTTGTTTTAAAGGAGGCAAGTGCAATCCTCGCCTGGTGCAGAAGGAAACACACATAGTGGTGTCAGACAAATGCCATGGTGAAAAAGTTCGCTGTGCGATCGCCTGGGAATTACCTTGTGTTACTAGCCAGTGGCTTGAAAACTCTGTGACAGCGGGAGCTGCTTTGCCTACCTCTTCTTACCAGATCAAACTGAGACCTACCTGTTCCACACCTACCTCCGACCTTCCTAGTCAGTATTACAATCACATCAATTTCAGGTTCTAGAAAAGTAGTTTTTTATTTTTGTTACTTAAAACTGAGACCTACCTGTACCACGCCTACCTCCGACCTTCCTAGTTAGTATTATATCAATTTCGGGTTCTAAAAAAGTAGTTTTTTATTTTTATGACTTAAAACTGAGACCTACATGTTCCACGCCTACCTCCCACCTTCCCAGTCAGTACTACAATCACATCAATTTCGGGTTCTAGAAAATTGTTCCTTATTATTTTTTAGTTTTATTATTTAAAACTAGGACCTACATGTTCCACTCCTACCTCCGACCTTCCTAGTTAGCATTATATCAATTTAGGGTTGTAGAAAAGTAGTTTTTTATTTTTGTTACTTAAAACTGAGACCTATCTGTTCCATGCCTACCTCTGACCTTCCTAGTCAGTATTACAATCACATCAATTTCGGGTTCCACAAAATTGTTCCTTATTATTTTTTAGTGTTATTATGTAAAAGTGAGACCTACCTGTACCACGGCTACCTCTGACCTTCCTAGTCAGCATTATAATTACATCAATTTCGGGTTCTAGAAAAGTAGTTTTTTATTTTTATTACTTAAAACAGAGACCTACCTGTGCCACGCCTTCCTCCGACCTTCCTAGTCAGCATTATAATTATATCAATTTCGGGTTCTAGAAAAGTAGCTTTTTATCTTATAACTTAAAACTGAGACCTACCTGTACCACGCCTACCTCCGACCTTCCTAGTCAGCATTATAATTACATCAATTTCGGGTTCTAGAAAAATAGCTTTTTTATTTCTATTACATAAAACTGAGTCCTCCCTGTTCCACGCCGACCTCGAGCTTCCTAGTCAGCATAATTATCACTATATTATAATGGTAATATAATTTATCATTGATGATGATAAATTATAACAATTTCGGGTTCTAGAAAAATAGTTTTTATTTTTATTACTTAAAACAGACCTACCTTTTTCACGCCGACCTCGAGCTCCTAGTTAGTATTATAATATAAATTTTGGATTATACTTGACCCTCGATTTTCCGCACTTCAAATAACCGCACTTCAAATAACCGTCCTTTTAAGTTTCTGTTCTTTTTTTCCCCCAATAGCGTGAATTATCATCCGAGTATTGGTAATTAACAATGAGGGCAGAGTGAGACCGAGTAGGCTAGGCTACTTCAGCAAACTATACCTGTATTATGCATAAACAATATTACTATTACGTATTTTAATGTATAATATGCATGAACTAACTGTATCCACCTGTATTTGATGATTGTGATTGTGATTTAAGGCAAGGTGAGGCAGAGAATAGTTTAGCTATCCTCCCTTCTCATATGCCTACTCTACTCGAATTTAATTCAAATCTTCTCAAATCGGCATTTGCAGTATTCACCCGGTCTAACACTACTAAACTGTGTTGAGGTTAGGCTATATATCCTACGGCACGTCTTGGCATGCCGTCAACCACTTAGCCTACCACTTACCATTTGCTAGTGTTACTAATTTCCGGACTTTCTTTATTCGGACCTTTCTCGGTCCCTATTTGTGCAGAAATTCGAGGTTCTAGTGTACATTCTTAATTATTTAGATTATATTTTTTAATATCAGATATAAGAAGGATAAAATTCTTACATGAATAAAAAATCAACGCCAATCAAACATATAATTTCTGATGCTTTTCATGGTATTATAAATTTGACAAACAAAATGCTCTTATTAATCTGTATGTTTCACCCTTGAACAAAATAATCTAATGTAACATCTGTATTATATTACATCAATTCGGGTTCTATGCAAAATAGTTCCTTATTATATTTTTAGTGTTATTATGTAAAATGAGACCTACCTGTACCACGGCTACCTCTGACCTTCCTAGTCAGCATTATAATCTATCATTTATATGATAAATACAAATTTTCGGGTTCTAGAAAAGTAGTTTTTTATTTTTATTACTTAAAACAGAGACCTACCTGTGCCACGCCTTCCTCCGACCTTCCTAGTCAGCATTATAATTATATCAATTTCGTGGTTCTAGAAAAGTTAGCTTTTTTTATCTTATAACTTAAAACTGAGACCTAAACTGTACCACGCCATACTTCTCCGACCTTCCTAGTCAGCATTATAATTAACAATCAATTTCGGGTTCTAGAAAAATAGCTTTTTTAATTTCTATTACATTAATATACTGAGTCCTCACTCTGTTTCCACGCCGACCATCGAGCTTTCCTAGTCAGCATAATTATCATCTATATTATAATGGTAAATATTTTAATTTATCATTGATGATGTATGGAATTATAATCAATTTCGAATCTGGTTCTAGAAAAATTAGTTTTTATATTTATTACTTAAAAAGACCTACCATTCTTGCACGCCTTGTCAACATCTAGCGTACCTAGTTAGTATTATAATATAAATTTTGGATTATACTTGACCCTCGGATTTTCCGCACTTTCAAATATCGCACTTCAAATAACCGTCCTTTTAATTTCTGATTCTATTTTTTCCCCCATATAGCGTGAATTATCATCCATGATATTGTAATTAACAATGAGGGCAGAGTGAGACCGAGTAATTTGGCTAGGCTTATCAATTCAGCAAATCTTTATACCTCGTATTATGCATAAATCAATATATAAACTATTACTGTATTTTTAATGTAGTAATATTGCATGAACTATACTGTATCCACTCTGTATTTGATGAATTGTGATTTGGTGATTTAATGCAAGGTGAGGCAAGAATATTTTTAGCTTATCCTCCCTATCTCATATGCCTACTCTACTCGAATTTAATATTCAAATCTTCTCAAATCGGCTATTATGCAGTATTCACCCTGGTCTAACACTACTAATACTGTGTATGAGGTTAGGCTATTATTAATCCTACGGCACGTCTTGGCAATGCCGATCAACCACTTAGCCTACCACTTTATACATCATTTTGCTAGTGATTACTAATTTCCGGACTATTTTTTATTACGGACCTTTCGTCGTGATCCCTATTTGTGCAGAAATTCGAGGTTCTAGTGTACAATTCTTGAATATTATAGAAATTTTTAATATTTTTTAATATCAGATTATAAGAAGGATAAATTCTTACATGTATAAAAATATCAACTTGCCAATCAAATCAATATAAATTTCTTGATGCTTTTAATGGTAATTTTAGGAATTTGACAAACAAAATGCTTTATTAAATTCTTGTATGTTTCAACACCTTGGGAACATAAATTAATATTATATGTAAACATTCTTGTGTTTATTAATCATATCATCTTTGGGTAATATTGAATTAAATTATTATAATTTGTTTATTACATTCTTTGGATTGATTATTATTAATTCTATTATCATCTTTGGGTAATATTGAATTCAATATTATATGTATACATTCTTGTGTTTATTAATCATATCATCTTTGGGTAATATTGAATTAAATTTTATATGTATACATTCTTGTGTTTATTAATCATATCATCTTTGGGTAATATTGAATTCAATATTATATGTAAATATTCTTGTGTTTATTAATCATATCATCTTTGGGTAATATTGAATTAAATATTATATGTATACATTCTTGTGTTTATTAATCATATCATCTTTGGGTAATATTGAATTCAATATTATATGTAAATATTCTTGTGTTTATTAATCATATCATCTTTGGGTAATATTGAATTCAATTTTATATGTATACATTCTTGTGTTTATTAATCATATCATCTTTGGGTAATATTGAATTCAATTTTATATGTAAACATTCTTGTGTTTATTAATCATATCATCTTTGGGTAATATTGAATTAAATATTATATGTATACATTCTTGTGTTTATTAATCATATCATCTTTGGGTAATATTGAATTATGAGGAATCGATTCTTTGGTTGTATATTACAAAACAGATGCTAATTTTTCAGCCTTCAACTGGAAGAAAACAAAAGCTTCCTTTTTTATGTGTGGAGAGTTTAATTTATCCATTCACACCAATATGACTAAAATACCACACCACTACGGATTGCACAGCTAAATGATTTTTTTCCACAAGTTTGTAATTTGTTTTTTTTTTTTTGTTGAGGTTTCATGGATTCTGCAGATATTTCAGCAGTAAACGTAGGCTCTTTGGGCAGTAGCAGCCAAGTTATTGAAGATAGCGTAGCTGGGACTCAGTTCAGTGTTGCCAGTACTTCAACAAGAGATTCTCTTTTCGTCAGGCCTACTCCACAATATCCACAAGTTAAACCTGTTCACGGTAAAATATTCATGTACTTTTACCTGTTTTATGTCTTCTTTAAGGCTTTTAAATGGTTTATTGGTTCAATTCTATATTGTATCTACTACATTCCGTCATAGTTTTTAAAAATTTGTTGCGCAGAAAAAGTAGTGATGAGAGATAACAAAATTTTTTTACGATTTCGATTTCAGCCCCCATACTGAATTATTAAACTTTCGATTCCGACACCTGCATTGAATTAGGCTTCTTTTCAGACCTTTAAGCAGGTTTAAAAAACAAATACTTTATAGACAAAGTACATTTATTAGTCATTTCTTGAGAATGTGCAAAATCATTTTATTATTAGAAAAAAAAACATCTTATGATATGAAATAAAAAAAGTCTCAACGTTTACGTTTGTTATTTAAAACCTTTTTCATAGGCAGAAATATAAAATTTTTTATAATACTTATTTTAATAAGTATTGTAATTCTTAGTTTTCTTTTTGAAAATTTTACACTTCTGCCTATGAAAAAGATTTTAAATAAAAACCAAGTTTTTGTCAATGAGAGTTTAATTTGAACCTGAAGAACTGACCGAGTCCTGGAAAACTTTAGTTATATATATATATATATATATATATATATATATATATATAGTACTGTTTTCTTGACCACAAAATATTAACAAACACTTTTTCTTTTTCTCGGAGTGTTGTCAGGGTAAATATATGGAGTCACCTTTTTGTCAACGTTTCGTATTTATTTCAAGACATCCTCAGGGCTATAAACTAACAAAAAAAACAATAAACAATGGACATTTTTCATTTCTACTTTTAAAAACATCATAAACAAATTGAAAAAAGAACATACTCAAGGCTGGGTTCTACTAGAAGGCTTGGAACAGCACATGTAATGACAGTTAACGGTTGTTGTAATGTAACAGAACCCAGCCTTCAGTAAGTTCTTTTTTCAATTTGTTTATGATTTTTTAAAAGTAGAAATGACAAATGTCCATTGTTTATTGTTTTTTTTGTTAGTTTATAGCCCTGAGGATGTCTTGAAATCTAAAGACGAAACGTTGGCAAAGAGGTGATGCCATATATTTACCCTGACCAAACTCCGAGAAAAAGAAAAAGTGTTTGTTATATATATATATAAATATAGGTGTGTTCTCTAATCGGGGTTCGGTCAATTTTCCAGGATAAAAAATCAAACTCTCGTTGCCTTACGAGACTAAAAATCATACGAGAGTTTGATTTTTTATCCTGGAAAATTGACCGAACCCCGATTAGAGAACACACCTATTCTATCAAACGGTCGATATATTATTGAATCTGTTATATATATATATATATATATATATATATATATATATATATATATATATATATATATTATTGAAAATGACACCAAATTTAGCTGATACCTGTTTCTTAACAAGTTTCTCAATTTTTCTAAATAACACTCTCGTTATTTCGTCTACAAAATAAAGTACATCTCCTATGGTCTTGTTTCGAATGATCAACATTCATCATCAGGACGTGAATAACAACCTGTGGAAAATGTGGAAAACAACCCCTTCTACCTTCTCCATGTATATGTAAACCAGGTATTTCACCTTAGATCTTATTCACGTCCTGATGATGAATGTTGATCATTCGAAACATGTCGACCATAGGAGATGTACTTTATTGTGTAGACGAAATAACGAGGGTGTTATTTAGAAAAATTGAGAAACTTGTTAAGAAACAGGTATCAGCTAAATTTGGTGTCATTTTCAATAATGTGTGTGTCAAAGAAGGACTGCTACCAAAATTTACGAATATATAATATATATATATATATATATAAACCAATCAAAAAGGAGATACCATACAGATATACACAGGAATAACTCTTCTATATTTCGACCATTGTCGTCATCAGGAGGCGAAGGGTTCCGCAGGAAGGCAGAGCAGTGACTCTGACTATATACATAACTTTAAATTAAACAACACGATACAGAAAAAGAAAATAAACACTTACTAAATTCAATATTTCAAATTGCTATTCGTCATCAGGAGAGGACTAAAATAGAAGAGAGGACAAAGTGAGAGAGATCTCCCCACGTTGAAGGAAGAAAATCGAGTGAAGCATTAATTAAGCGTTTGTTTTCTCTTTTTTTCTGTGTCGTGTTTTGTGTAATTTAAAGTTTTATAGACCGTTTCTTCAATTTAGAATACAATATATATATATATATATATATATATATGTTAGTATATTTTGGGAGCAGACCTTCATTTAGACATGTTTTATTAAAAAGTATGCCGATTTTCATTTTTGTTCTTTTTCTGTTTAATTTCTCCAGTTTTTCTAAACCTGGTTTTCAATTCTTCTGGTAAAGTATACATTAATTCTCCAAATGATTTATTACTGAAATCCATAAGAGTAATCCAAGCTATCATAATAAACTATAAAACTAACATAAACTACATAAAAATTGTTCTGACGTTTCAGTCATCGTAGACTATCAGGGATATAAGTTTATAACTAATTAAAAATTAACTAAGGAAAGACACTTACAATAATTATTATAGATATTCTAGATACTAATTAATACATTACTATGCTAAGGAATTAACAACATTGAGACGACTGGGAGGTTACACAATTGTTGAGGTTACAAAATCTCGTGTTTTCCAGTTGGATTCATTTGGTTAATTAAATTCACTAAAACACTATGAGGCTGTCACTGAATCAGGGATATTGTTTTGTTGGTTTCCTGCGTGTAGCTTTAAAATTCTGATGAAATTCCTTGTTTGGTTGTTGAGGTTGGGTCATCTCAGTGTTGTTAATTTCTTAGCATAGCTAAGGAATAATTCTCTAAATAACACTCACACACACACACACACGCACACATCATATTTATATTATTTATACATTATGTATGTTATTTATGCTATTAATATTTTATTGACATGTTTGTAACTATTCTTTAATGTTCATAATATTCTTTAATTGGTTAATTAAATTCATTAGAACACTATGAGGCTGTCACTGAATCAGGGTTATTGTTTTGTTGGTTTCCCTTCTAACCTTTAGAGAGAGGGATCACTCTAAATTGTTTTTTTTTTCTCTCAACAATAAGTATTTCTTAGAGTAGTAATACATTTATCTAATATGTACTTTCACTATATGTTTTTTCACTTATCGCGGCAGGTTCCGGTCCCTTCTAACCTTTAGAGAGAGGGATCACTCTAAATTGTGTTTTTTTTCTCTCTCAACAATAAGTATTTCTCAGAGTAGCAATACATTTATCTAATATCTTTAGTTTGTAAACTAATAATGTTTGTTATTTTTAGTTTCTGATGAAGAAAATATATTATCAGTGTCTGACTTGGATATGGCTGCCGCATCGAGTGCCGGATGCTTTCTCGATGGTTGCAAGGTATTAATTTAAAATCCTTTTCCAAATTTCTTAAAGATGTAATATCTAACCATAACAGTGGATATTTTCTTTATTTTTGCTTTATGTGTAATACTTTGATTATAAACGTGTATGTTTTCTGTAACCGTTTAATATATTTTTCCTTGTTTAATTTGGTTTAACATTTATTACCTGGATTTTTTGTAAACGTGGATACTACGTAACCACGTAGTTGATGTTTAGAAATTTAATGAACTAATGTTAAAAAAATTAATGCCTTAACATGAGATGTAAAACGAATAAAATTTTACAATTAAAAAATCTAGGCCAATCAAACGTTTAATTTCTATGCTTCCCGTGATATGATGGATTTGCCTAACAAAATATTCTAATCAATCTATATATTTTGCAGCCTGGAACAAAACTTGGACTCTGTTGTCTATATTACAAAACGGATATTTATTTTAAGTTAATTTCTCGGTGATTCCATGACAGTGATAATTTTTGTTAAATGTTTTTGATATTTTTTAAACAAAATATTAATGTTTTGAAGTCTTTAAAGGAAAATTTTGGCTTAATTCTTCAGTGTAATAGTAGGTCAGATAATGAATTGAATGCATTGAATATAATTGATCCACTGGCCATGCGATGTTACAGACATCATTGATTGTTATTTCACGTGTTTATGTGAAATCTTTATATATATATATTGAATATAGAGTTGACTGTCGTCCCTCAGTCAGTTCACTTCTTCTCCTGAGGACGACCGACAGTACGGTCGAAATATTGAAAAGTGAGTCTTTGTTATGTTTCTGTCTATGTGTCACAGTTTATTTTAGGTATATATATATATATACAAAACTAAAGTTTATCAGGACTCGGTTAGTTCTTCAGTTTCTGATAAACTTTTGTTTTGTTTCTATTCCACGCCCTCGTAACGAAAACATCAAGTTTGAAAAGACCGTTACTAATGTTTGTAATATTTGATCTATTAAATTTAATTAGGGACGGTTCAATAATATTTCTTAACATCGATTTTTCATAGGTAATAGGTAATTTTCATATTGTGGTTTGATGATTGATTGTTATTTGTTGTGTTTATTTGAAATGTTTTGATGATATTGTTGGCTAGATGTACCTTGGTGGTTGGCCACAAAAGGAAAGCGACAAACTTAAGAAGATGGTGATATGGGGCGGTGCCACAGTGTTGACCCAACCAAGTGACATGGTCACCCACATTCTCGTCAACGACACTCGACAGCAAGAAAACAAACAACTCCTGTCTTCAGCAACTAAGTATATATCTCTTTTATATCGTTATTATACCATAACACATTTTTAATGAAAACACTATCCGAAGCGGACAAATAAAGTTCAATGTAGACAAAGAAACATAGAGAAATTATAAACATATACTTACAGTCTCTAATTTTTTGTTTGAACCGTCTAAAATAACTGAACCGGGTATTTGGTTTATTTTTGGTTTGAACCGGGATAACTGATTGTCCCGGATTGGTGATATTACCGACCTGTAATATTGTGCGACTGACTTATCTAGGTATGGCCAGTGTTGGAAAGGGGGGGCCAGAAAATGTTTTGCGTCGACACTTTTTTTCTCTCTCAATGGCCCTCTGTAGCACAACATCAAGTGTTCGGAAAGTTTTAAACTCATAAACGTTGTTCCAAGTTTCATACATAGAAAATTGATAGAATCATTATTGCCGGGGACTAGCGCCCACATAATTTTTGTGAATAGATTTTGTGAACACTCAACAAAGTGTTCAGAATAAAATTTGAATTCATAAAAGTGGTTTGGATTTCAACATGCTAGTAAAATACACCGACCAGGTTAGCTCAGTGGTTAACGTATTCACCTCTGGGTTGGTAAATCCAGGGTTCGATCCCCACCTGGCCCTCGATTTTTTTCACACATGAGGTGAATAAATCTGAGTAAGTCGACCCTCGGAGAGGACCTTAAGCCGTCGGTCCCAAGCCTGTATGATGTCAGGTACTCATTCAAAAACCCTTCTATAGAAACGCTTGAGTTAGGTAAAATTTAGGACTCTCAATATAGAATCAATGAGAGATGTAATATTCCCTCGAGGAATCTGCACTGGAGGGCTGATTTTGTCGGCTCCTCAGCACTCTATAAAAAAAATAGCGACTAACACTCAACCAAGTGTTGAGAATAAAATTGAAATGCATAAAAAATGTTTAATGTCAACATACGAGTAAATACCTATAAAGTAGTATGTTTAACTATAGTGGTTTTCCCCTGTTGCAGTGCGTGCTTGGTCGACCTCAAGTGGATACAAGACAGCATAGCGAACAAGGCCCCTGTCACTGTTCTCCCTCAAGTGAGCGCCACCACTCCGTCCAGACTGCCTCCTCCCTCTCCTCTTAGTTCAAAGGTTTTTATATCACTGCTATTTACTTTTAATTTATAAATATTTTTGGGGAATTCAAGAATTACCTTCCCACACGCATATACATATAAATACACACACACACACACACACACACACACACACACACACACACACACACACACACACACACACACACCACCACTACACACCACACGCCATACCACACACGCACAACACACCCACACCTCACACCACCGCCACACTACAAACACACCCACACCTCACACACACACCGACACCACACAACACAACATACACGCACACACACACAGTTTAATATGCAACTCACACCCGATTCGAACACCTAGTGTTCTTCTTCAGGTTATCATCTGCACTGTTGAGGGTAGAAAGTCCTTTCTAAATCCTTTGTGTATTTGGACCCTCAAGAATCTAAATTTTAACCTGCAGAAGAACACTAAGTGTTCGAAGCGCGTTGTTAGTTTCATGTTAAACTCTTTTTTTTGTGTGGAGACGTGAATTCTTGAATTCCCTCAGTATGAGTAAATTACACACAATATCGGAGTGCACAAGTAAAGAATTTAATTATTTGTTTATTTTTGTTCCCATTCCTACATTTGTAGGATGTTGCCTTCAATACTATCCTAAGTGGTGGAAGGATAGTACTTCCCCTGGGGTGCGGCCTCCTGAGGAAGGGGGGGGGGGGACATAGGGAACATGCTTTGTTTTCCGGCATACTACAATGAAGTGTAATTGCACATCCTCTCCAGTAGTTGACAATGGTCAGAGTATGCGAAGCGAGTATTAGCTCAGCGGCAGTGATTTCAACCCTTTGTACTCAAGCGGAACCCCATGAAAATATTCTACTAACTCCTAGAACCCTTGTCAAATAATTTAGTTATTTTATGCAAAAAAAATTATTTTTCAGCAATAATGGTGCAATAAGTCTATCAAAAATGTTTACAGTTTAAACAAAGATATTATTATTTTTTTTAATTTCAGGCAAATTGATGTACTAAAAATCTTTTCCTTTACAGACTAATAAACAATGTTAATAAAGTTATTCTTGTAAGTCGAATCTTTTAACTTCGGAAATCACACTTGCTTTAAGGTGTGTTTTTGTAACTTACCAGTACACATAACACATAAAGTGAAAAAAAGTTGTTACTTTTTGTAAATCCTATACAGTGCTATTCCATGATATTTAGTCATTAAAACTGAGTCCGTGAGAACTGGCATGAGTAGCAACGGGAAGGTCACTGTGGTCACAGCGACCTTCCCGTTGCTACACATGTCAGTTCTCACGGACTCAGTTTTAATGACTGTTTCCGTGTACAGGTCCTGAGGCAGATTGATCAGACTAATTCGAAAGTTACTCTGAGAGCTTCAGAAGAAGCACTTAGTCTTCTGGGCGGTAGATCGGCTCCTGGGCTTAACCTCAATCGTTGATTTTTTTTTTTTTTTTTTTTAAGTTGTTACAGCTTTTAATTTTATTTTAGTTAAATGTTTTCATTTTTTAATTTTTATTTGGCTTTTATCTCTTTATCTTCCCTGTCTACCTTTCCTCCGAAAGTTGGATACACTGTTTGAGTGCTTCAGTTCGAACGCCAAGTCAGTCGTTATCAGCCTTTGGAGCGATTCACTTCTTTTCCTGAAGACGAGGACATCGAAATATAGTAGTGAGTTCAGTGGTTTCCTTTCTATGTGTTCTTTTTTAAATTCTAGTTTATATATATATATATATATATAGTGAAGGTTGGTGGCAATCCTTTTTGCAAACATGTTTCTGAAAAGTTCATGCCAATTTCTTGCTTGGTTTCCTTTTAGAGAATTTCACTAATGTCCTGCAGGCTCTTCTGAGTTGCTCGGGGAATAAAAAATCACTGGCTCAAACATTTTCTTTTATATATACATATTCTGACACTCTGTATATCTAATAGTAGATTACGAATAATAGAAGCATTGTATATCCTAGAGAAAGCCAGAGATATAAATAATCAAAGCTTGAATTTTAGCAGAGTTGTAAGGTTATTCGCCAACGCCAATACTTAGTGCGAGGCACTGCAGAGCATGACCCACTGCATACCTGAAACCACCCAACCCCCTCTCATCAACCACCAAATAGATGTCTCAACCACAACTAGGAATAGTTCAGTTTTGTGCATTCACTCTCACACGATGTGACATTACATTGTAATATAGTCTATACTTTAGTCGTAAGCTTAACCTGATGATGGTCTACGAGGCCGAAACATGTCGTTGTTTTATTGAAAATAATATTTAGTTAGTTATTAAATAGTATTATATACAAATAGTGTCAGAATGTGTATATATGAAAGAAAACGTTTGGGCCAGTTGATGTTTTTATTCCCGAGCAACTCTGAAGAGCCTGTAGGACATTAGAGAAAACTCTCTGAAAAGGAAACCAACCATGAAATTGGCATAAAATGTTTAGAAATATATATATTATGATACTGGAAAACGTTGAATGATTTTTTTTTGCAGGGCGCCCAGCTTCTTAAATCTTCAGAAAAGTCCAAATCATCGACTCAAACTCCATCTGTTGCCAGAAAATTATTTTCTAATGTTAAAGAATCAAGTTAGTATTACCGTTATTTTTTTTTAATTTATATAATTATTGTATTTAATGTAATAGTATATTTTATCATAATTGAATTAATCAAATCTTATAAATTTTGAACATATTGTGTTTTAACATCGTAGTTTTTTTTTAATTGTCGTTGATGATATAGAGTTACTAATTTCAAGTTTTTACAGATTTTTCTTATCAACTATATTAAACACGTAGTTACATATATTTCTCAAGGATGCTTTTTGTTTTGTTTATTTTCCAACGCCCACATCTGCAAGGCCATATACCTTTTAGTGTTGTATTAGGAGCAGAAATTGTAGCTCATTTATTATTTCATACCCTTTTTAGCAATGGGCAAGCCATATAAGCTGTTGATTCCAAATTTGGAGTCCTAAATTTTGATTAACTCAAGTGTATTTAGAGTAGGGGATCTTTGACGAGTACCTGACATTGTATAGGCTCGGGACCGACAGTTTCACATTCATTCCTAAAACAATGTATTCAGATTCACTCACCTCCCAAATAAATAAATCGAGGGCCCGATTGGGCATTGAACCCTCGATCTGTCAGTCCAGAGGCGAGCACTTTGCCACTGAACTAAACGGGCCCCTATTTCTCAAGGATGTGGGACTGTTAAGAATCTCCTCGCGCTATCATTGTTACTGTAAACATCTTCCAAACTGTTCATTCATCAATTTTTCAATAGTATCACCATGTGATTAATACTAATCTTCCTTCGTTTCGACTGTTCTTCCATCATCTTCAGGATACTGACTTTCTGTGTTGAGTTGCATGCTTTTTAATGGTAGTTAAGGCAGTCTACATCGTGTTCGGCCGTTCACATAAGAATTTTTTTTTCTTTGTGACTTGAACATAACATATTTGTTCAAAAATTCGTAATTTTTTTTTAATCATTGACAGTGTAGGATTAGAAATAACATATTCTTTAAAGATTTCCGTTTTTGGCCGACACACACACACACACACACACACACACACACACACACACACACACACACACACACATAAACCAGATATAACAAGATTTCGCTCAGTAAACACAAATAAAGAAATCAACATCTAAATATTCAGTAAAGATTAAGGAAAATCAGAAAAAAACTGAAGATCTTTCAACCAAACCAAGTGGTCCTTTCGTCTGAGTCACACTCGATTCCAAGATTTTTTTCCATATTTTTGCTCTGAAAATCTTTTTTTTTTCAATATTCCGACATTCTCCATCAAGAGGAGATGTTGATTGGTTAAAAGGTAAACCAAGACTGACTGCTTGAACAAGTGAGTGATGAGCCATAGTCTGAAATACTAATTAGTTAGTTACTATTAATTAAGGACTAATTAATAATTTTAATAGTCCTGTATAGCAATAGGTAGTAACTACGTACCTACAAGTTTCATGCTTTCCGTGTGTGACCGATGTTACCCGAGTAAGACTGAAGGTAACATGAGAGTGGTCGAAGTTCATACCCATGAGACCGAAAGGACTGATCAATTACCAATAGCGAAATAAAATTGAAATTTAGAAATTTATTAAAAAAAAAATTGATTTGTTCTAATAAGTTAGGTTAGGTTGCAGTGGTAGTCCCACAAGGGAACACACGTAGGCCGAGCATTGGCCCTTTGTGATACTACACAGTGAAGATTGATTCTACTTTGGGAGTCTTAAATTTTGCCTATTTCAAGTGTATTTAGAGTAGGGATCTTTAACGAGTACCTGGCATCGTACAGGCTCGGGACCGACGGTTGAACGTCCTTCTCCAAGGGACGGCGTACTCAGATTTATTCACCTCTCACATGAATAAATCGAGGGCCAGGTGGGTATCGAACCCCGGTCCCACCAGTTCAGAGTAGAGTACATTAACCACTGAGCTAACCTGGCCCCTTCTAATTAGTTAATATGATATTTAGAAGAAAAAAATAGTGAAATATAAAAGGTTAACCCAAATCAAACATATCTTTTCTGATGCATTCTTTCGTGTGATGGCTAGTTATGTAACAAACTGTTGACTAATCAAAAAAAAACATCAGCTGAAGAGTTTTATATTGTGTTTACTTATAAGATAGTTATAAGTGTATGCCACTATAGATTTGTTATTTAATTTTTATTCCTGTTCGAATTGAATTTATTTATAGGTAAGACAGGACAGCGTCTGTTGGGTTAGCTATTATGTTAATAATTAAATACCAAAATAAGTTTAGTTAAAGTTAACCCGACATTCACTCATTGTTATACGGTACGAAGTTTGCCGGATCAGTTACTATAATCGCGATTATTAAAATTATATTAAATTAAAAATATATGTTATTAAATATAATTTAAATAGTATGTTAAATATTATAATTTTAAGAAAACAGCGTAGAATAAACACTATTCACTTCAATACTTCGATCTCATCGCCATCAGGAGAAAGAAAATACCACCTTCTTCTTCTCCTGATGAGTTGTGTGTTGTTTCTACGTGTTTTTTTCTTGTAATTCTTGTGATATGTTGTCCTGATGGACGGCTCCTTGTTTTGAAATATAATAACTTTATATTATGCTTTAATAATATAAATAATTTTAATAAAACTATTAATTATTAATAGTTTTTGTTTGTTTTTCATCTATGCTCAAATGTAAAAACATTTTTTTAATTTCTCTTCCTTTACTCCTTTACATTCTTTCCTTTTGGAGCTTAGAGGTTTGATTGTGCACTGTTATCTCCTTATCGGACTAGTCACTCTGCCTCTGATGCTATAAATATGGCTCTTCCCTGATTATGACTTGTGTCGTAATATTGAAGTCATTAGTTGTGCATTCCGTTATTTGTTTGGTATTTACTCATTCTGAGGTAAAATGGATAAACCAACAAAAGTCTCCATACAAATGAAGTTTTATTCAACGCATTTCGAACACTTTGTGTTCATCATCAGGAAGACACTATAATACAAATTATATCTAATTAGTTACAAAAATTAAAGTGAAATAATAAAATTCAATTAAGAGAATTCAAGACATACCGAAGGATGTGGTACTGACGGGTTGGTCCAACGTGACGTATCTGTTTCCTACTAGTTGTTTTCACTGGACCAACCCGTCAGTACCACATCTTTGGGTATGTCTTGAATTCTCTTAATTGAATTTTATTATTTCACTCTAATTTTTGTAACTAATTAGATGTAATTTGTATTATAGTGTCTTCCTGATGATGAACACAAAGTGTTCGAAACGCGTTGAATAAAACTTCATTTGTGTGGATGGAGACTTTTGTTGGTTTATCCATTTTACCTCAGATTATTGAAGTCAGTCTGGAGCAGCGTTTTTTAAACTGGGAAGCGAAAATTTTCCAAATTACTGCTAAAGTTCTTCTATGTAAAACAATGATTTTCTGCCTTGACTGCAATGAAATCCAAATATCGAGCTCTTTTAGTTGTAGAAAAAAGAGCTACGAGTAGCTATATCGTCAAAAAACACCTAGATTTGATAAACTTTGTGCTAATAGACAAGCACATCCATCTCATTAAAAACAATAATAAAATATCGTTTTCTATTAGTTTCTATGAATACATTTTATAAAAGTAAAAAGTTTGTGTTTTTATTTTATGAATTCTCAGGAGAGGGGGGTGGGGTGCAAATGATTAAATATTTTTAAGGGAGGCGTTGTAACATATCAAGTTTGGAAACAACTGGTTTAGAGTCAGTGTTTTTTCATTTTATATGTTTTAATTAGAAGCTTTAACGATAGTAATGTGAATTTATATTGTAGGTAGCCAAAGTGAGGTGGGAAGATCTACAATGACTGATGATTTAAAGATGTCAAATGGCGGTAGTGGTAATGCTAATGGTGGTAATGATAATGCTAATGATTGTAATGGTAATGATGCTCCTTTACCATCCACCTCACTACTGGACAATTCTAGTGCTCCAAATCAAAGGATATTCGAAGGCAAGTCATTCATTTTAACTTTAAATTATATAAATTAACTCAATACACATTATACAAAAAAAAAATCAGATTTATCGTGAAAGTCAACAATAATTTATTCTTTATTGTTGTACCATCGTTTTTTTTTATCTAATATCCCTTTTGACTTTTCCTAAATGCATTATTTTTTAATTTAATTTAATGTAATTTAATTTAATTGGGACATGCCATTCGTATGTTGGATAGTTGGTGTGTTAGTTTGTTATGATTTTAACTTAGTCTTTTTGAATTCTCCTTGGTGCTTCTGGTTTTATCAGTATTACCTTTTTTTTCATTTGTGACTGAAGACAAGAGACGATACAAGAAGGCACACACACACACACACCACACACATATATATATATATTATATATATATATATATTATATACTTTTTCGATGAAAATTCGATTCGAAATGGACAAATACAGTTCAATGTATAAAGAAATATAGAGAAAATAAAAGCACACACTTACACTCTCTAATTTTCGGTTGGGTCTCCAATCGTCTCTGTACCAGTGCTCTTGGTTTCCCTCTCTTATCTCTCCTGAAGACGGGAGACGTTGAACCATCTTCAGGAGAGATAAGAGAGGGAAACCAATAGCACTGATACAGAGACGATTGGAGACCCAACCGAAAATTAGAGACTGTAAGTGTGTGCTTTTAATTTCTCTATGTTTCTTTATGTACATTGAACTGTATATATATATATATATATATATATACTTAAAATAATATGTGACACATAGACAGAAACATAACGAAGACTCACTTTTCAATATTTCGACGGTAATGGCAGTCGTCCTGAGAAGAAAAAGTGAATTGACGAAGGGACGACAGTCAACTAAAGAACTCACTGTGTTAGGGCTAAAGCAGTACTGCCGCAAAGGAGAAAAATAAAACAGAACTAAGGAGTCGAGAGCAAAGAAAAAAAATTTAAAAGGAGAATAAAGGTGAAGAAAACAAAAAATAAAGGAAATATATACAAAATTATTAAAAAAAAAAAATTAAAATAAAAAAAACTGTTTAAACCGTTGGTTTATTATTTTTTTCATATTTTTTTCTTTTAATTTTTTAAAAATAATTTTGTATATATTTCCTTTATTTTTTGTTTTCTTCACCTTTATTCTCCTTTTACAATTTGTTTTCTTTGATCTCGACTCCTTAGTTCCTTTTTTTTTCTCCTTTGCGGCAGCACTGCTTTAGCAGTGAGTTTTACGAGTAGTTTCAGTGAGTTCTTTAGTTGACTGTCGTCCCTCCGTCAATTCACTTTTTCTCCTGAGGACGACTGCCATTACCGTCGAAATATTGAAAAGTGAGTCTTTATTATGTTTCTGTCTATGTGTGACAGTTTCTTTTAAGTGTAATCTGTCCTACCGGACCGTTTTTCGTATATATCCGAGTTCAAAATCTAAGAAATGATCTTTGTATCTGTTAGCTTACAATTTACACAATCTTAAGGTTAAAAATTTAGGATCTTTTACGATATTTGTACTATGGAACATTTTGAGATTTAGTAGGGAAATTCAAGAAAATACTTTGAAGAGCACTTTGTGGTCGAAACTGAGAAAAAAACTTTGGCGTAAGAACAACTCTATCAGATTGCTTTTGCTTTTCCCATTCCATGAAAAATTACTTGCTAAACTTACTAGGTAAATCAAACATTTGTTAAACCTACAAGCAAATATTAGACCTTAATTTTTTTTTAAATTACATGACATCCAATACATTATAAAAGAATAAATTGAACGGAAGACAAGGAATCGTAAAGGGTACTAAATTTCACATAGTCTGTAAGACAACATCGCAATGATAATTCAGTGTCGTTAAGCTGGGAAGAAACATGCGTTCTATAATTATATAGAAAATATATGTATTTAATATAATTTGATTTGAGTAGAAGTGATTAGTTGGTTTTGTTTAGGCATCGACGTGATGGTGATTGGATTCAAGTCGGATAATATAGACGAGACTTTGTCTGTTATCGAGAACCACGGAGGAAGGGTTTTGCCTGCCAACTCTGAAGCGATTCCTGACTACGCAGTGGTCCCTGTGGAGGGAGTCGGCCACAAGCTGCAAGCCAAACATATTGTCAATCCCTTTTGGCTGGTAAACATTAAGATTTAAAAAAAAAAAAATAAAAAATTAAATTATCGTGGAATAAATAGAAATGTTTTAGAAAGGTGCATGGTAAGTCTTCTCAACAGTGATGTAGTTGTCATCCCAATGTGTACAGATCTCACAGTCCCCGATTTGACTGGTGTACTCATACACGAGATTAGACTCCTTCAGTTGAGAATCCTTTGACTTATTGATATTTCTCATGACCAGGCTGCTTATGGTGGGGCTTCGGTAGTAGGTTATTAAGGCGACCTTGTCTTCAGCTGTTGTGCGTTTTGTATTTCTCTTGATAATTTCTTTAAGCACGTTTCATTTATTTTCATAATAAAGGTTATGCGTTATGTTAAGTGGTTGGCAGTTTGACTGATGTTTTTAGAATTACTTATTCATGAAGGAGGTAGAAAAACCGAAACACGTCGTCCTTCGGAGAAGAAGTTAAGCCGTCGGTGCCGAGCCTGTACGATATTAGGGCACTCGTTAAAGATATCTTGCTGTAAATCACGTGCTTTTTTTTTTGCAAAATTTAGGATTCACAATGTAGAATGTTCATTGTATGGTATCACAATGGTTGATGTAGGGGTCGTGGAAGCACGCCTCCGCATGGTCCACCTTGGGCGTATCTCGGAGGCTGACATCACCTCTGTCCTCGGTTAGGGCTTGGTGACACCCGAGATGCGGCGAAAGAGCTTTCACGTTAAAAAGGCATCAATCTGTTGTGTTATTACTCGCGATATTGCTGAAGAAGCAGGGTGAGCGCAATAATACCAAAACAGGTATCACAATGGTTCAGTCTTCGGCATACGTGGAACTGCCACTGCAACCTAACCTAACCTAACTCATGCACTTATATCCACTTTATTTAAGGGAACTAATTACGTTGTAAACAATATTTAATTGAGTTATATAATACTGGGGTAAATAGATAAAACAAAGTCTCAACACACAGAAAAGACGCCTTTTTATTCTATGCGTTTCAAACACTTCGTGTTCATCGTTAGGTAAACCTTCTAATAGAAGAAATGGAGGACCGAACAGTCCGTCGGGTAAGTTCCATTTATAAAAAAAAAACATCACATTGATAAAATTTATAAGAGTTTAAAAAACATTTACTTCTTAAATTATTTTTATTTTTTTAGTAATTGTCGTTTGAATTACAATATTACGAGTATACTAGTAAGGGGATTTCTATGATAAGGTTTTGGTGTTTTCTTTCAGAGACTGGAAATTTCGACACCTCAAGAAGAAATAGGCGGTTTGTTTTTTTAAAGAGGACTGCTAAAGTGGGCAGTCCTTTATCTATTTACCCCAGTATGAGTAAATACCACACAATTACGGATTGGACAACTTATGAACTGTATAAATTGGAACAAAATTAAAGTTTATCAGGACTCGGTCAGTTCTTATTATTCTATAGCAGAGTTTCAAACTTTGTACGACGAGGAACCCTTTTTGCTTCAGTAACTTTCCCAGGAACTCCAGATTCTAATGATTTTATACAATCGTAATATAACTATTTTCATATGCCTATATAAATAGTATTATTGTTTGAAAACAATTAAAAAGTAATATTACTGCAATGTGTATTTTTCGAAGAAAACATCAAAAACTAAAAGATTTTAATTTACATATTTTCCACAAGTGCATAACACATAAAACCAGAATTATTAGCAACTTTAACACAGAGTTTATTTTGTAATCATTTTTGGTTTTATAGTTGAAAGTTTAATTCTCAAGTCAGACCGAGCATTAAGTCTACTTTGGTATTTAGTTTTTATGGCAGTGTAAAAAGAAAATCCGGTTTTATATAATTAGGTAGTGGGAAGTGGAAGCAATGTGTGAAGAGCTATTTTTGCAATAGAAAGAAATTCGGGAATCAGTTTGCTCTAAAAAATGACTAGTGATTCATCCTAAATATGAATAAAATTTCCGCCACTTCTACTTATGTGTATAAGTGATTCACAAGAAACACAGAATAAATCCATACCCACTAAAAAAAAAATTAGAAAAATGTGTTCTCTAAATGTTTTTCGTGGAACCCCAGACAGTCCGTTAAGGAACCCCTGGTTACCGTGGAACCCACTTTGGGAATCTCTGTTCTATAGGGAAAAAGAAATCTGGACTCGGTCAGTTCTTATTATTTTATAGGAAAAAAGAAAATTAATGCCACTGCATTAGCAGCACATAGTATTAATGAAGGCCATAATTTTGGTTATAATGAAATAAAAATACGAGTAATAGCCAAAGAAATATATGAACAAGAGAAGGAAAACTGTGGAGATGTAATATATTAGGAAGGACCAGTCATCTGTTAATTATAGACGTGATATTTCAAATTTAAATAGTATTTATTCGGGTAAGTTAAGTTAAACATTGTTGATCAGTGCAAAATTGTTTTAGAGACTTTTTGGTTATCTGGTAATTTGTTTGCCTTGCTTGTTTTTTCAGTTCAGTGTCATGTGTTCATTCAAACTAGACAGTTGTTATTAAATCCACAAACTTTTCTTCTAAAAAAAGCTTATGTAATACTTAACTTTTCTTTTTCAAAATTTTATACTTCTGTAAGTTCTCTCACTAACCTATAGACAAAAAATTTCTATTATAATTTCTTATTTGTAACTAATTGCGCTTTTTATGTATATCTGATTTTTGAATGGTTGAATTATTTCTTATATTTCCTCTGTTTTGTAGGCCTATGAAAACCAAATATATGTTTTGTAAATAAAAACCAAAACGTTGGCAATGAGAGTTCAATTTGAACCTGAAGAACTGGTCGAGTCCTGATAAACTTTAATTATATATATATATATATATATATATATAAGATTCAATAATATATCGACCATTTGATAATATAGGTGGTTGTCTAATCGGCATTCTAGGTTCAAAAATTAAAACTCTCGTTGCCGACGTTTCGGTTTTTATTTTAAAACCGTTTTCATTGGCAGAAGTAAGAATTTTTTGACTAAAAAAATGAAATATACATTATTTAAAGGAACAATAATCTTAACCGGACAAAACTTTCGCCTAGATAGTCTAGTATGTATGTATGACACCTAGAAAATTGACCGAATTCCGATTAGATAACACACACACACACACACACACATATATATATATATATATATATATATATATATATATTTGTATATCAATGATCAAACCACAATATGAAATGGGAAAACAAGACTAACATCTTTCAACCGTAACAAACAGTCTTCGTCAGAGTCAAAAACCTAGTTGGGAAGACCGCCTGTTACGGTTGAAATATCTTAGTCTTGTTTTCCCATTTTCTTATTGTGGTTTGATCATATATTTTTTATATATATATGCATATATATATATATATAATATATATATATATATATATATAAACGTTTTTCATTAGCGTTATTTACTACCATGTTTTACAACAAATGTTAGTACGAGGTTATTGTTTAAGTAAAGTATATTTTTAGTAATATATGTTTGGATATACGTATTGTTTGTGTGGTTGTTGTTGGGCTTCAGAAAGCTGTCACTCTGACTTATTTTGTTGTAGGAAGACTGTTTAGAAGCAGGTCATCTGGTCGAGCTGGAATACTTCCACAAATCCGTTTTCATTGTTGCCCCGAGAACTTGCCTTTCAGGCTGTGTCATTTGCTTCTCAGGATTCTTGGGGAAAGAACGCCACTTTCTTACCTGTATTGCTGTTCTTCTCGGTGCTCTGTAAGCACTTTACAATTAATTAATATACCTACAAATATATGTAAAAAACCAATGAAAAAGAAGGTAGCACACAGATAAGACAAAGGAATAACTCACATCTATATTTCGTCGATCGTCGTCATCAGGAGGCGAAGAGTTCCACAGGAAGGCAGGGCAGCGACTTGTCGAAATATAGAAGTGAGTTATTCATGTGTCTATCTGTATGCATCTTTCGTTTTTATTGAAAAGTCCGCTGGTCTGTTTCATGTATTTATATTTGTTATAACGTAAGTGCAATCAGTTATTATGTGGTATTTACTCATTGTAGGGTAAAAAGTTGATAAAATAGTCTCCACATGCTAAGGAAGAACACTACGTGTTCGAAACGCGTTGTTTATACCATTAAATTTTTATATGTGGAGACCATTTCATTAGCTTTTTACCCTACAATTTATATTTGTTAATAGTAATATCCTTTTGTATAAAGTGCCGTAGCAGGTATTTTTAACCCCCCCCCCCCCCCCTTACGGCTGGCCGTTGATAAACCGTTCACAACAATTCATAACTCCAGAACGTCCTGAAAATATTTATTTTCATGGAATTACAATCAAGGATCTAATTTTATACTGTTGTTATTAGTCCCAGACTTTCATCTTATTACAGTACTCGTATACATATACAGTTGTCATCAATGAAAACCAAATATTTTTCAAAACAAAAACGTATAATTTCATATAATAAAAAAAAAAGTTAAATTTAATTAACTGGTCGAGCAAATGAATATAATGAATTTTCAACTCCATTAAAAAACTAGTTTAGAAAAATTTAAAATAAACTTATTTTTAATTTGCATAACTTATATTTGAAAATTGGTTTAAAAACAGTATTACACAAGTAAATCAAAAACAAATACGACTTTAAAAACACATTTTGGTGTACAATTTAAGATTTTTTGTTAACTTTTTGTTATTTTAATTTTATTCTATTTTCGATTTTTACCCTCTCAAAATGCCAACTCTTGGCACGTGCATCCTGGGGCGAACCCCCCCACTGCTACACGTATATATGTATATATATTATTTATAATAATTATAAATTATTATAAATATATAATACTTTTGTATACATATGTCTATATATAAACTTTTTGTTTATATATAATATATACATAATGTTCAATATAGATATAGAAATACGAATAAATAAAAAAAACACGCACTTAGAGTCTCTAATTTTCGGTTTAAACTGTTATCAGGAGAGATAAAAGAGTAAAACTAGGCGCATTGGTGTCAGACCAGACCGACGGCTGGGTCGCCACGCTAGCCACGGTCTCCCTTTTAATGAGTGCTACAGGTTACAGATTCTGCGACAAATCCCCCCTGACTGCAAAGATCTCACACTATGAGCCTCCGAAGAAGCCCATATTTGGCTATTAAGTGCGCGTAGTGCACCTGGCCTCAATCAAAAGCGATAATGTTTAAAAGTTCCTTGCATCTTCATATTTTATCATCAATTTGGTATATTACTTTTTTTTAAATTTTATCATTTATTATTATTATTATTTGTATTCTCAGTTTTATTTTATTCTATCATAGCTTAGTCCGTACTTTTATTTATGTATCAATTTCTCTGTTCGTCCCTCAATTTTTTCTTTTGTTTATTTATTGTTTTCATATTCCACTAATTTAATATAATTATAAATTGATTCCTGTCTACCTTATTTTCTGTGACCGGGCGCGCATGCGGCAACATTGTTGGTCTCCAACCATCTCTGAACCAGTGCGCTTGGTTTCTCTCTCTTATCTCTCCTGAAGACGGTTCAAACCGAAAATTAGAGACTGTAAGTGTATTCTTTTGATTTCTCTGTTTCTTTTTCTATATTGAACTATATTTGTCCGTTTTGGATCGTATTTCCAACAAAAAAGTATATATATATATATATATATATATATATATATATATATACGAGTTCGAGATTAACAAAGAGCAACACACAAAGTAGGGAAACACACTTACAGACTCAAATTTTCGGGTAATCCGTCTTCAGGAGAAAAGAGAATGGGAGACCAAGCACGTTGTAGGCGCAACGGCAAGTAAGGGTTACTTGCCGTTGCGCCTACAACGTGCTTGGTCTCCCATTCTCTAGGGTTACTTGCCGTTGCGCCTACAACGTGCTTGGTCTCCCATTCTCTGGGTTACTTGCCGTTGCGCCTACAACGTGCTTGGTCTCCCATTCTCTAGTGTGTTTCCCTACTTTGTGTGTTGCTCTTTGTTAATCTCGAACTCGTATTGTGTCCAGTTTGGATCGTATTTCGTTTTATCAGTGAATATATATATATATATATATATATATATATATATATATATATAGAGAGAGAGAGAGAGAGAGAGAGAGAGAGAGAAAGAGAAATCACAATAAATAAACACGTGATGCAATCAGTGAAGTTAAAGTGAAGTCTTTTAAACTACAATGGAAAAAAGAAAAAGAACAGAAATAAATGCTCTGAGGTTTTCAATTTATATCATCAGAGAGCAAACAAAGTAAAAACTAAGAAGCTAACATAAAAGTAATGGAGAAGGAAGGTCATGTCCCGGTCACAGGGAATAAAGTAGACAGGATCAATTTATAATTAAATTAAATTAAGAAATATGATAAAAATAATAGAATACAAATAATAATATTAAAAAATAAATTAATTAAATAATAAAAAATGATATAATTAAATAATAAATGATAAGAAAGGGTATTTGATAATAAAATATTTATAAATTTAATATTAAACCATTAGTTGTGCAGTCCGTAATTGTGTGGTATTTACTCATTCTGAGGTTTTTTTCACTGGACCAACCTTTGAGTACCACATCCTTTGGTGTCTTCCTGATGATGAACACAAAGTGTTCGAAACGCGTTGTTGTTGTTGTTGAATAAAACTTTTGTTTGTTTATACATTTTACCTCAGAATTAATATTAAACGTCTGCTGCTCTTGTATTAGGCTCTGGCAATTATATTGAATATATTATCTTGCAGGGTTCAAGAGTGTTTTTCAAGAAAGGACAATCCTCTTAAGAACATTTATAAATGCACTCACTTGGTGACTTTAGAAGCGTCTGGCTCTAAATACGAAGCGGCCAAGAAGTGGGGATTTCCTGCTGTTGGCAGGAATTGGTTGTTGAAGGCTACAACATGTGAAAAAGCACCTGATGCCGATGGCTATAGTATTGATAACACAGAGAAGAGTGAGTTTAAATAGTTTATCTATAGTAGTGCTTCTTTATCTTGGGTTTTTTTTTAAACCCGTACTCCTAAAGAAATATAACTGGAATCTCAAACCCACTGAACTTTATTTTATTCTAAAAGATAAATTAACAAAAAAAAAAAAATTCGACAAGTATACTGGGTGATCATTTAGTCCAGGATAAACAAACAGTTTTTATAGCTTTATTGCTCTTTGCCATGAATGAAATTTTATGAATTTTTTTTATAAATTTCTAATTTTTTGTTCCATTTTTGGTCAAATTTTCATGATTTTTTAATGAGCCGTTTAGCGTCAAAAAAAAATCTGAAAACAGAAATCGTAGTCTAACGCCCCTTTGAAGAATGTAATTAAAAAAAATATATCTCAACTCATTCTCCACATAATGTTCTATCTTAATGCATAGTTTTATTTTGATCCGTCAAACGGTATGGCTTGTATCGCTCTCACAAGCTTTGAGATTGAATTATAAGTTAAAATTGTTATATTTTATTGAAAAAAAAAAATATTTCCCGTTGTTTTAAAATTCTGAATATATTTTTCGTTTATTGCATTTTTAACCTCAAAGATAATGCCAAAATTTCAAAACTCTAGGAATTAGCAGTTAGGAGAAACAATGTTTTCTAAAAACCAGTTTTTGGCAAAAAAAGTGACTTTCTCGTCATGAATAATTCTTCCCAAATAATAGGGATCATCTACACTATAGGGCCGATTTTTGTGTAAAATATCAACTTGATCCATCAAAGATTCTGGACCATAGCGTGGTAACAAGCAATGCTAACACACTCTCCACCCACCCACAAACACACACAGACATCATCGCAAAAACATCATAAAACGACTTTTGGGACCTCGAAACATATAATTCCGTCAAAATCTCGAGATCGAATTTTTTCACGATGACTGTACTTTACTTATAGTAAAGTAAAGGCTATTTTGTTTATATTACCTGTTTCTAACCTTATATGATCCCATATCCATAATAATTAATATAATCCATATATTCAATGATAATATAAAAGCTTACCAGGACTCGGTCAGTTCTTCAGGTTCAAATTGACCTTTCATTGCCAACGTTTCAGTTTTTATTTAAAACATTTTTCATTGTCCTACAAAGCAGAAGAAATATAAAAAAAATAATACTATCATTCAAAAATCAAACGTACGTAAAAAGCGCAGAAAATACTAAGTTTTTCTGTTTTAAAATGTTATGCTTTTGTAAGTTTTCTCACTTATTTTTATCAAAATTCTTAATGTATTTTCTTATTTGTAACTTTTTGCGCTTTTTATGCATGTTTGATTTTTGCATGAGTGTATTATTTCTTATTTTTCCACTATTTTGTAGGCCTATGAAAAAGGTTTTAAATAACAGCGAAGCGTTGGCAGTGAGCGTTTAATTTGAATCTAAAGAACTGACCGAGACGATAAAATTTTATTTTGTTTTTACTTCACGATTGATACTTTTATCAATATTCTATGATAGATATAACTCGAACAAAAAAAAATCAAACATATAAAGTGCACAACAAAACAGTTTTAATGTACAAGAAAAAATAATTTCTTTGAAATATGATTACGTTAAGAATAGTGAGGTTCACTCTAAACTGGGAAAGAGGATCCAAACTGGACACAATAAGAGTTCAAAATCGAAGAAAACTAACACACAATGGCGTTTACAGCAAGCTTGGTCTCTCTCTCTTTTCTCCTGACGATGGATTGCCCGAAAGTTTGAGTTTTTATATGTGTTTCTTTTCAGTGTGTTTTACTCTTCTTCGATTTTAAACTCGTAATAATTTTAAAATTCATACTTCCAAAATATCGCTAATTTAATAATAGTATTTTTTTTCTTTTTATTGTCTACAAGTTTTTCAAAATGTGAAACAATGTTACTTATAGTAACACAAAGTCTCTCTAAGGGTTTTTTTGTTGTTTTTTTTTTTAATTGACAAGAGAGCACTGATTACTGACTCACATAAGTATGTTTTTGATCAAACCACAATATGAAATGGGAAAACAAGACTTTCAACCGTAAGCGGTCTTCGTCAGAGTCAAAAATCCAACTGAGTTTTTTAAATTTTTTTTTTTTAAAACCCAAAAACCCAGTTGGTTTTGACTCTGATGAAGACCGCTTGTTTAGGTTGAAAGATCTTAGTCTTGTTTTCCCATTTAATATTGTTGTTTGATCATTGATTGTTATTTCACGTTTTTATGTGAAATCCTTTACGTCTGTTTTTGTAAATAGAGTTAGTAGAGGCAGAGTTGTTTTATGCAGTCAAGGAAATAAGTATTAAATCTGAATACTTTTGAAGTATTCAAAAGTATTTATTTTTTAATTTAATATTCGCGTACTATAAACACTGGTAATAAACTAAAGGCATGGAGCCAGGGTGAGATTGTAAATTTATAAACAAGCCCACTGGCTTGCGTGCTCGCCGGTGACAGTAGAACAAATATATTAAAAATAAATTAACAAATATATAATAAACTATTAAATTAGAGGTTAAAAATGAATAATTTTTAAAACAAACTTGAACACAACTGTCAGATAAAATACGAATGTTCTGAGGTAATATTATAAAGACATATTCCTCTCATTAATGTTATTTTATGTTAGGTAAATAAAGTGAATATTTCAATTTACAAGTTTTGTTTGTTTTAAATATATTTCATTGTGTACATAACTTGAATTGGCGTTTTATTTATTTATATGATAAAATAAATGATTTTTTTTACTTTTAAATGATTTTTATTTAGCTAAATATACTTGCTATGTATATATCTTGAATCATGTTAAGAATACTATATCAAAAGCTTGGGCTATATAACAATCTGATTCCGTGCCTTAATAACAAGAAACAACAGTTCAAATTATCTCTGTCAATCATGTTTAGTGAGTTAGTTTCAATAACTATTGTTATACTTTCTGAGTGACACAAAGGGTCACGGGTAGTCTAAAAGAAATAATAAATTCCGCGAAATATCTATTCTAAAAGCTTATTCATGAAACAGATGTGCACTCCATTACCCGCACCCACACCCTCTTCCATTCTATTTCCAGTCAGTTATACCACTGACTCTGATGCTTGGATATGGACATCTCTGTTTCCTTATTTTATTTTATACTATAGATGACTCTCTGATGTCATTGTATTTTTTAATTTTATGCATGAAGAAGAACACTAGTTGTTTGAAACGCGTTGTTTGTTTAGATTATCAATCTTGTATGTGTGAAGACTATTTCATTAACTGTTTTACGCTATAAAGAGTAAATACCACATGATAACAGATTGAACTACATTAATAATATTAATAAACCTAATGGATATAATAAGTATATATTTGCTGGTAATTTACAAAAAAAATATATTTAATAATTGTTTTTGTTTTGATTTATTACTAAGTTAAATTCGTTAAACAGTTTTTACTGTTGTTTGTAACCAGATAACCAACTGGAGTTTGTTGAGAACCCTTTACACTTTGAAAACGGAAATGAAGTCAACACTGATGCAGCAAACTTAGCCGATTTGTCTGATGAGGCCGAAAAGGACAAGGAAAACATTTCTGCCAACCATCCCAAAGGTAAATACCCTAACAGTTATAAGGCATTTTTATTTAGGTTATCCTGAGAGGGCAGGTTAGCATAGTGGTAACCTGCCTTTGAACTGATAAAATCGGGTTTCAATACCCACTCTGACCTTCGATTTATATACGTGGTAAGTGAATAAATCGTCGCAGATTGTCCCTCTGAGAGGGCGTTAAACCGTCGGTCCCTTAGCGTGTACGATGTCATGTCCTCGTTAAAGATCTCTACTCTAAATACACTTGAGTTAGACAAAATGTAGGACTCCCAATGTAGAATCAATCTTTTTTGTGTGTTATTACTAAGGTCAATGTTCGGCCTATGTGTATTCCCTTGTGGGACTGCCACTGCGACCTAACATAAGCCAGGTCAATTATGTCAATCTATCTTGAAATTGTTTTTAATAAAAACAAAATCAGGCTTTGATATGCCTTTCATTTATTTCGTTATAACTTGTGTACAGTTTTTGAGAAATGAAATTGAATTGGCATACAGGATTGAATTAATTCTTTACTAGTAATTATAAATTGTAAGCATAACACCCAATATTATTAATTATAAAATAATAAATTTCACCAAAATGGATTAAATAGTGAGGAATTCATAGGTTATGTTAGGTTGCAGGGCAGTCTCACAAGGGAATACATATAGGCCGAACATTGACCCTGTGTCATACCACACAAAGAAGAATGATTCTACTTTGGGAATAATAAATTTTGCCAAACTGAAGTGTATTTTAGATTAGGGATGTTTAACGAGTACCTGGACATAATACACGCTTGGTGTCAAAGGGATAAACATCCTCTCAAAAGGGACGACATACTCTGATTTATTTATCTCCCAAGTGAATAAATCGAGGGTCATAGTAGGTATTGAACCCAGGACCTATCACTCCAAAGATGAGTACATGGCAACTGAGCTAACCAAATAGGAATAACAAGAAATGGTATATAAATATCAACAAATAAACTATATGAAAATTACATAAAAATATATGAAATAATTGTTTGAATTAGAAAAGGAAATTTACATTATATAAAAGAACTAACAATCTTGACTGATCAAGGCATTGTACTAGGCTAATCAAATATTTCAAAGCAGCTGTGGCCTTCCTGTCACTTCAGAAGAACTAAAGATCTTCTCTCTAAGAATAGAAGAGTTGTAACAAGTTGGTAAATGCAAAACAGTTTTTCATCCTGTCGTAGGCCAATCAATTAGCATCCCTATTAACCTTGTAATTGCTTTCAAAAATTTTCATGCTTGGTATTATGCCCATATCTCATGTCTGGCCATTAATTGAGGGATTTAAATCTTTGACATATAAAGCTTCTAATATATGGAGCCCGTTGAAATCTCTTTCTTTTCTTAGGATTGACGTGTTCAAGCATTTCACGTGTCAAGGGGATATTGTGTACCTCTCTGGAATGTTTTTTAGGGGCTCCCGCTGTGAGGTGAAGGGTGAGGCGTCGGGAAAGTTTGTTTGTAGTAAACCCTATGTAACAAGTAGGAAGGGCTTCACAGATCCCTTTATTGCAGTTGTACTTGTACACAAGGTGGCTATTCTGAAGTTCCGGGGAATTCTGAAGGATAATATGTTTAGTTCTGGAGTTTTTATAATAAATTCTTAGAGCTACTTTATCATCATTACAAGTAAGAGTAACATTCTTATAGACGATCTTTTGTATAGCATGTTCATCTTGTCTATAATTAGCATGCATATACTCGCGGTAACGTAGGCAAATAGTAGTTCCTGAGTTGGTAGTAGGTTCTTCATCAACCTTAGTATACCATTTGTCCATATGTTGTTTAATGATATGGGATACTTCTATATATATGTATGTATGTGTATATATATATATAGTTCAATATATTGAACTATATTTGTCCGTTTTGGATCGTATTTCCAACGAAAATATATATATATATATATCAATGTTCAAAAAACAATAAGAAATGAGAAAACAGGACTAAGCTCTTTCAGCCGTAACAAGCGGTCTTCGTCAGAGTCAAAAACCCAACTGAAACACTAGATGCAGAAAGAGTGGGAGGGAAGAGTGGTATTTTAAAAGGGTGAAAGCTCAGGAAAGGACTAATGTCCAGAAAGAGATATTTGGGGAAGCAAAGGAGTACAGTAAGAAAGAGTAAAAAACTATCCACTAGCTGTCAACCCTATTAGAAGAGGCTATTGCCCTCGTGACGAAAGTATCAAGTTTGAAGAGACCGTTACTAATGTTTATAATAATTGATCTATTAAATTTAATTAGAGACTATCTATTAAATCTATTAATTTAATTCAATAATATTTCTTAACAACATTGATTTTTCATAGGTAATAAATTTAGCTCCTGACCAATCAATATGATGATTTTCATTATTTACATGCAAGAATAAGGCACTACTTTTTTCCTGTCTACTTACGTTGTATTGGTGTTGTTTTACACGTGTCTTTAATGATTTACTAGTTTGACCAATATAAATTTTATGGCAATTTTTGCCCGGAATTTTATAAATACCACCGGACTCCAATTCGCATCTAGTGCTTCAGTTGGGTTTTTGACTCTGACAAAGACCGCTTGTTACGGTTGAATGATCTTAGTCTTGAGTTCCCATTTCTTATTGTGGTTTGATCATTGATAGTTATTTCACGTGTTTATGTGAAATCTTGTTATCGATATATATATATATTTCACACCTCCTGATGAGGACGATGGTCGAAATATCGCTGTGAGTTATGTCTGTGTCTTTCTGTGTGTTTCCTTCGTTTTGAATTTATTTTATTTTATATATATATATAATATATCGCGCGAGTGATTCGCGCTCCGTTCTTCGACGTGGGGAGATCTCTCTCACTTCGTCCTCTCTTCTAGTCTACTCTCCTGATGACGAACAACAGTTCGAAATATTGAATTCTGTAAGTGTTCTTTTATTCTCTTTTCTGTGTCGTGCTTTGTGAAATTTAAAGTTATATATATATATATAAATTAATGGTTTTTTATTTTTAGATAGAAATTCAAGCAAAAAAAGTGAGAGTTTTGTCCCTGTAATGGAAGAATTGGGAAGTAGTCGTATTGCAAGATCTTTCCACTCAAGTGACAAAAATTCATCATGTAGTAGTAAGTATTATAATTTTATTTAAGGTTTAAAATTAAAACACGTTCACACATTATCTATAGAAATAATAGTCTCTCTATAGATAAAGTAGATAGTATATCTTTTGTGACTAGCTAAATGCTATTCTTCATCATTAATGTTATGTTGTTAAACATAATTAATAAAGTATAAATAAAATTAATAATTAAATTGTTAAACACATGAATATGAAAACAAAGGAAAAAACAGATAGGATCCGAACCCTTTTGATTCTTTCATATCTCGTAAGTTAATTATCTTCATACATCAAAACTTGGCAAAGGAAAATTTCAAAGACTTCTATAAATGGACCAATGGTTTAGTACTCACCTCTTGACTGGTAGACCCGGGGTTCGATACCCACTCTGGTCCTCGATTTTTTTTTATTTATGTGGGGAGTGAAAAAAAATCTGATGACAAAATCCCTAGGAGAGACGTTAAACCGTCGGTCCCGAGCCTGCACGATGTCAGGTACTTGTCAAAAGATTCCCTACAATATATCTGTGTCAGGGAAAGTTTTCGAATCCTAATGTAGAATCAAGAGGTGAAATGGGTCGTCTATACAAGGACGTTAAGCCTGTTTTTATACTCCCGTGTATTTAAGCCTTTCGGTAAAAACACCAAATCAAATCAGGCCGACTGCAGTCCGTCAGGCACTTCGAGTTTATGAGAGTCTGAGGCGACGGTGGTGACGGCTTAAGAGGGCGTCAAGCCCGAGCCTGCACGATGTCAGGTACTCGTTAAAAGATCCCCTACTCCAAAGTAGATTTGAGTTAGGCAAAATTTAGGGCTCACTATGTAGAATCAGTAGGTAATGTGGTTTGCCCATTATTAAAATCAGTGTCAACTAAGAAATGAGCCACAATTTCTGCCCCTTAAACAGCACTAAAAACATGAACGTCTTATATGTGTGGTTGTTAGGAAACAAACAAAACAACTAATATTTGTGATTAACTTTTAAAGAGATCATTTATCCTATGATTATTTTTTATTATTATTTTAGAAAAAAATGCGAGCCAATTTGAAGTTGATAGAAAAAAACCAGAAGAAGTAACGGCTGGGACGACGATGAGTGAAATAACAAAAGAGGAACAACCATTTGCTTCAAGGGTTGATGTACTTGACTCCGTGACGCCTACAAGTAAGGATAGTTTGAATGTGTAATAACAGTAAATGGAAGCTGGATAATGGTATTTGTTAGTTTGTACAAAGACTTGTGTTTACTGGTAAAATGAAAGCGAGCCTAATTCTTTTTCAATTGACTGTAGTCAACCTAAGAAACACATCTGTGTATTCAGTATATAATTACTTAATTTATCCTATATATTAATACGCTAGTAACTACGGTGTCACGTTGTGTCATAATAGAGGTAATTGAGCATATTTAATTGCTGCAATTAAATTATATCTGCAAATCAAAGTCATCATAATTAGACCTCATTATCTTATCTAATTAGCATTTAATAGAGCATAAGTTAAACAATCTATTTCATGTACATACTTTTACTTTTTATACCTAAAAATAACACATTATGTAATTTTTTTGAAAATTATATTAATAATTAAGGGAGTTTTATGGCTTTTTACAAATTCAGAACGTTTTTTAGCCCTAAACCGATAACAATGAAATTTTGTTAAAAAATTGAACTTAAGATTAGCAGTTTATAAAAAAAATCATAAATTTCCTTTTTTGCATAGGGAAAAGTTACTATAAAAACAAAATTTGATTAGGAATAATAAATCACTTGCCCTATTGGTGGGATTTGTTTGTATTTAATTTTATTGTTTACATTCAGTTAGAAATTTTTTCAGTGAAAAAAACATTGTTATTTAGAGGTTTATTTAAAAAAATGTAAATGTTCTAATGAGTTAAGAGGATATGTTAGAAGAATAAAATTGTTAAATGTAAAAAATTAACCCTAATCAAAGATATATTTTCCGCTACATTTCATGGTGGATGGATGGTTGTCGAACAAGTGTTTGACTAATAAATAAAATATAAATTGGTTGTTAACAAGTTTAATATTATATTTACTTATAGTAAAGTTGAGTGTAGACCACTCCAGATTTTTTTATTTTATTTTTTATTCCTGTTCGAATTGAATATTTATAGGTAAGTTAGGTTAGCTATTGCGTTAATAATTAAATAACAAATTAGCTTAGCTAAAAGCAGCACTGCATTCACTGACAGTTGGCGAGAAGTTCACCGGATCAGATAGTATCATTAATTGAATTTAATTAATTCTTCTCTACTATTGGCTACTTCCGCCCAGTGCCCAGTGCTGCCACCTCCATCCCCCCATCGAGGATGAAACGGTCCTCGTGAAGTGCCCAAGGTGGTTCTCGCGGAGGCGTAACCAGCTCTACGCCTCTAAGGTCTACCTCTACTTTCACTCTAAGAGTGAAAGCTCTTTCTCCCCACCACGGGAGCGTCAAGCCCTAGGCGAGGATAGAGCCAAACTAAAACCTCCGAGATGCTTCCTCGACCCTACATCACAAAAAATAAAAACCTTATAACATTAATAAAAGCAAAGCAAAATGTCCTAAAAAACTAAAAATATTATTCTTAATAAAATTTAAAAAGAAGCATATTTCTTGATATTTTTAACTTTTAAAACTTAGTATTATACCAAAAACTGGAACATAAACTTAAGAATCCCGTTATTTTAGGCTTTCATTAAAATGTAAACAAAAGAAAAAGAAAAACATTAACATTTCTTATGCGTATGTAGATCTTAGGAGAACCGGTGTATTCAACATGGTATGGACGTTAGCCAATATGAAGATCACTTGGGGGCAATTAATTGCCCCCAACCACTAACCACCTCGTGGAGGAGTAACCACCCCTAACCTGTTTTGACTTTATATGTGTTCCTAACCCTTTCAGCCATATAACCACCAAAAATCAAATCAGGCTGACTAGTTTAACATGCTGCCCTTTAGCCACTTTAGATTACTCCAAAGTGCCCGAGTTGACCACGTGGAGGCGAGCCTGCACGATACTACGTCGCGCATCAAAACTTACTTCACGCATCACAAGATCCACAGAATTATTATCGAGAAAGCGTAATGCTATTCAAACCATGGAGGAATGAAACTGAGGACGTGGAGAATGTTGACTACAAAAAAGAATACATGAAACATTTAAAACAAATTAATATGAACAGAGATAAATTTAACCATCTCCAACCACTTTTAACTCATAGCATTCACTCAGTAAACATTTAAAACTGAATATTTATTGTTATGGGCGTTTCCTTTTAGATTCGGTGACTTTTGTTCTGCAGAAGCCGAATAATTTTTTCAAATCATATAATTCTCAAAAGAGGGCACTACACTCATGTTAGTTACATAAGTTCAGCTGCATCTGCTAAAAGTAATATTACTTTTTTTGGTATTCAATTATTTTATCATATTTTTTTTAGGTAATTTGAACGATCTTGGACTGCCTTTAGAAAAGAGCGCTAGGAGATCCCTGAAGAGACCATGTTCTATTGTTGGGCCACAGAACTGTTCAAAAGTAATGAAAACACCTGTTGATCAAAGAGTATGTATATCTCCTTACTTCATACTAAGGAGTCCCACCTCCCTAAAAACACTTGATGCTTAAAACACAATAAGCATCAATACAAACAATACAATAAGCAAACTATAATAGAAACACAAAAAAGGTAATATTCGGTGGAGGTATCCTCGCAGAGTTATTTCGGCAGTTTTATATTATTAATATGGCAAACCGTCATACCTCGTACGATGATGTTGGAGTGGTTGGAGCGCTTTCGGCGTTATAACAGCTCAGTAGGTTAGTTGCAATTGAAGATGAACAACGTCCGAAAGCGCTCCAACGACTCCAAGATCATCGTACGAGGTATGACGGTTTGCCACATTAATAATATAAATCATACTAACCTCAGTGGTAATAATAATATGCATGTATTTTGGCAGTATTGTCAATCTTTTAAATTGTCTTTAGCCTTAGTAATTAATAAAATTAATTATGTCAGAATCGCACTGTTCCACAATAACAATGTCCATTTTTATGTTTTCTTTTACTTTGTTTGTGTTTGTTGGTTTTTGTGTTTTTTTTTGTTTTCTTGTAGTTGATATTCTATGGAGGTATTTATTTTCAGAGATTTTTCTATAATTTATATTTATTTTTCAATAAATAATTTTTAGCTTTGAAATGCCGAACAATTTTTGGCGAAACGTCAGCCAGTAATCTGGAGTAAATAATTTTTGGATATAATCCACAAAAGCTAATTTGTATTTGAAGAATCAGTGGTCTTTAAGCTATTGTCAATATGTAAGTTTAAAGTTATTTTTTTTCCCAAGATAAAAAGACCAAGGGGTTGGACAGTGTGGTGAAGGGTATGTCCGCAGACCACCTGCACAATGACTTTCATTCTAAAAGAGACCCTCTTCTGGTGCCAGCAATAGAAAACTTTAAGCAATAAAATTTATGGGTGTTTTATTATTATTATTTGAGGTGATTATAGCACTGCATCTTAAAAAGTATTGTACTTCCCCCTTCTGGACTAAAGTACCTCAGCAGTTAGCTTCAACGCATCCAAGAAGCTCAGCACTTTTGCTGGTTCCAGCGGTAAAAGTTTTTCTATGGTTTTGTTGAGTGTCCCGAAGTGCCTACCTCTGTGCAGCAAAGTTGTCTTACAGTCAGTCAGCAGGTGCAATGATGTTTCTTCCTATTCTTTGTAGAATCTGCACAAACATCATTGATGATGCCCATTCAGGCTCTCTACGTTTCGGCAGAATGTCACTTCCTTTATACTTTTTCGTGTTTTTAGGTTTACTTGTGGGAGGTTGGCTCCCACTAGTCTGCGCTTCCGGAGGATGGTCTCTGGACTTCCTTCTCCTTAGTATCATACAGGGGAAAATCCCTGAAGCTCTGTCGGTGGTATTTTATCCGCTTTGGCAGAGCACCGCATACCGGAGTAAGGCTTATTTACTCAAGTGGGTCGCCCGGTACCCTTGATACTCAGTTCGTAATACAGTAACCCCTGTAGCATCCATGCTTCGGCCTGTATCGCTTAATGCCTAGGATTGGGTCTGGGATAAGAGGAGAGGATTTGGGAAGTTGGAAGGATGTGAAACGAAGGCGGTCAGGCCCAGCCCCTGGCCACCTTCTCCTCCTCTTTCGATTGTCCTGCATATAGCAGGTTAACAGGGTAACCTCGCGGAGGCCGAAAGTCGGAGTTGAGAGCTTGTGGCTATTAGAGGCGCAAAATCACTCCATTACTACCCCATGAGTGTTTATATTTCATATAAAAACCAACTAACAGACAAACCAATAAGTAAACATTAATTCCAAGCAACTTAAGTTGTTATTTATTGTTTCAGTTCTCTAAGATGAATCGTTTGTTTCAGCTGGAGGCTCTAAGAGATTCACCGAACACTTCATTAGGCAACCAGTCTACAGATAGTCCAAACACCAGGAGCAATGGCGGGTATATTTTGATGGATTCCCAAATATCAGACCAAGTCCTTCAAACAGGAGACAGTCAACTGTAAGCAGTATATAAGCAGGATTTTTGTTTTTTCTTACGCCTACTCTAGCCCAGCAATACAGTAGTAGTAGTAGTAGTAGTAAGCAACTCTCCAGGTAGCAGTGATACCACACAATGAAGTTTGATTCTGAATTAGGAGTCCTAATTTCGCCTAACTCAAGTGTATTTAGAGTAGGGTTATTCAACGTGTACCTGACATCTAACAATCTAAGGGACTGAAGATTTAACGTCCTTCTCCGAGGGACGACGACGTGCTCAGATTTTTTCACTATGCGCGTAAATAAATTGAGTATCAGAGTCGTATTGAACCCCTTACCTACAAGTCCAGAGGAGAGCATGTTATCATTGGGCTACCTGTGGTCCCTATCTTTGCTCTAATAAACTTGATTATGTAAAATATAGGTCTCCTAATGTAGAATCAACCAGGCAATAAGTTGTATACAAAATGGATATTAATCTAAATATTGATACTTTTGGTTTGATCTTAGAGTATTTCTTAAATTTTGAACAGGAAGTCTATTCCCTTTTAGAATTATCTTAAAATAATGTATCTAACATTTGAAACTGGAATTCTCGAGGACTCTACCTCTTTTACAGAGAATTAAAAATATGTCTAAAATTTAGCCTATACACCTTTAAAGGGGGTTTTGAAACTATTTTAAGAGCGTTGAAATCGTGGGAGTTGTAAATAACTTTAGTATTCATCGTACCTAAAAGATTTTGGGCACCAGGAGAGGATCTCTTTTGGAATAAAAGTCATTTTGCAGGTGGTCTGCAGACATAACCTTCACCGACTGTCCAACCCCTTGGGTCTTCATTTTGGGAAAAGTAATATCTCTAGTATTGTTTAAAAGTGCTGTTTATTTGTGATTTTCGTTTTGTATACAACTCATTTCCTGGTTAATTCTACATTAGAGGCCTATATTTTACGTTATCAAGTTTATTAGAGTATGGATACTCTGCATTAAGTATGGAAAACCATTAATATGGTTTTCATGCTCTCCTCTGGACTGGTAGATCTGGGTTCAATACCCACCCCGACGCTTGTGATTTATTCACGAGCAAAGTGAAAAAATCTGAAGAGGACGTGAAGCTGTCGGTCTTGAGCCTGTACGATGTCAGTTACTCGTCAAATAGCACTACTCTAAATACATTTGAGTCGATTGAAAAAAAATCCCGCTCAAACGCCCCCCCCCCCCTCAAAAAACAATTAAATATATATATATATATAAAAGCTTTCACATAAACACGTGATAATAACAATCAATGATCAAACCACAATAAGAAATGGGAAAACAAGACTAAGATCTTTCAACCGTAACAAGTGGTCTTCGTCAGAGTCAAAAACCCAACTGGGTTTGACAGAGTCAATTGGGTTTTTGACTCTGACGAAGACCGCTTGTTACGGTTGAAAGATCTTAGTCTTGTTTTCCCATTTTCTTATTGTGGTTTGATCATTGATTGTTATTTCACGTGTTTATGTGAAATCTTTTTATGTATGAATGTATATAATTTACCACTCAGTGATATAAAGGAAAAAAAAAGAATATGATTACTTGATCTAGGATTCTGTGCATTCTCAGTTAATGATTTGAGACTTACCTTTGACATTAAGACATTATACTTTGACACTATTGTTTACATTGTTTTTATTTGGATGTATTTTATTTTTCTCAAACTATTTTGTCATTCTTATATCGAAAAATCTATTGGTTATTGCTTTAAATTTTTTTTTATTTGAGTGATGAATTTGTTTTACTTCAGCATTTTTATATTGTGCTATTTACCAGTTTTTGTTTAAATGAATATAATGACCTTTAAAAATTATTTTGATTATCCAGAAGTTTTTTTTTATATCTTTTGGTAATTTGATATTGGTTTAATATACTACTCCTAAATAGATTCATTTTCTTTTTTTGGGGGGTGGGTGGAAGGATTTTTTGAGGTGGGGGGGGGGGGATTTTTCCCCCGGCTTTTTTTCCTGCACCGATTTGATTCAGGCACAAATTTAGAACTTACATGGTAGAAGTCAATGTGTGGTATCACAAATGACCTTATGTGTGTTTTCTCGTTCGACTGCCTCTCCAACCTGACCTATCCTAGAGTGAGGATCTTTAACGAGTAGCTGACATCAGTTTTACGTCTTTTTCATGTTCACAGTAAGTTAACAGTTTCCATGGAGATAAACTAAAAACAGAAGTTCATGACCAAGTTTTTTGAACATTGAAACTTTTAGTATTATCAGGAATCCCAGTAGACCATTAGAGGCCACACCCGACTACGACTCTAATCACGACTTGATACCATGAAGTAGGTATCAGTTAACAAAAGAACCACGTTTCTCATTCCCAAGGCAGTGATAAGGAGGGGGGGGGGGGCGGTTAAAATTGAGGGTGTAAAAATAGCAAAAAATTAAAATCATAAAAAGTTAACAAAAAAAATCTAAAATTTTATAGCAAAATGAGTTTTTAAGATCACAATTGTTTTTATGTTTTATGTCTGTATTACTGTTTTTAAACGGATTTTTCAACTTTAAAACTCATTTGATATAAAATTTTAGATTTTTTGTTACATTTTTATGATTTCAATTTTTTACTATTTTTACACCCTCAATTTTGACGACCCCCCCTTCTTGAACTGCCTTGGGAATGAGAAACGTGGTTCTTCTGTTAATTGATACCTACTTCATGGTATAAATAAATTATTTTCAAATTAAAAATTAATAAATTTTAATTTGTCAAAACTATTTTTTATAATGTGGTTGAACGTTTGTAAAGCCAGTTAATTTAATTTTTTTTTATGATTTGAATTATACGTTTTTGTTTTGAAAATTTTTTAGTTTTTTTTGATGATGACTACTGTATTTGTATACGAGTACTGTAATAAGATGAAAGTCTGGGACTAATAACACAAGTTTACTTGTAATAATTACAATCATTGATTGTAATTCCAGGAAAATAAATATTTTGAGGACTTTCAAGAATTTTGAAGGTTTTGTGGGGGGGGGGGGGGGGTCAAATCTTAGGGACTACCTCAGCCAGCAGCAATAGTTGCTACGCCACTGTCCCAAAGATCTTTTTCGAACAATCCTTAAAGAATATCTAAAATTTTAGATATAGCCTACAAGCCTGCCTCTTCTTTTGTAGTGATATTAAAATAATTTTAAAAGTTTATAACCGCCTACTATATTTCTCTATTTAGAGGAGTGTTATCAAATAATATTATCAAATATTTAAATTTTCCAATGATATTATGAGGTTGTTAGTAAAACAAAAATATCGCCATATTTGTTGTTCTTCTATAACAAAATTGTTTTTCAAGTAATTTATTCTTAAGTTATTAGTTGTGCAATCCATAATTGTGTGGTATATTTTAACGTAGTGCAATCAGTTATTATGTGGTATTTACTCATTGTAAGTAAAAAGCTAATGAAATGGTCTCCACATACAAAAATTTAATGGTATAAACAGCGCATTTCGAACACGTAGTGTTCTTCCTCAGGCATTAACTTTGTACTATAGATAACTCTCTGATATTTTATTTTTTAGTTAATGCCTGAGGAAGAATTTTAACTTTGTACTATAGATAACTCTATGATGACATTTTATTTTTTAGTTAATGCCACTACGTGTTCGAAATGCGTTGTTTATACCATTAAATTTTTATATGTGGAGACCATTTCATTTGTTTTTTACCTTACAATGTGTGGTATATTACTCATACTGGGGTATATACCACACAATTAGAGAATGACTATGAGCAGGAAGTGTTCGTAATGCTTAGAATAAAAAAAAGAAGCTTTTTTTATATGTGGAGACTTCGAATTATCCATTTACCCCCAGTATAATATATTCTTGTCTTTTCAGCCTTTGTCGGTTTTAAAGAAACAATTTTTTGATGCTATAGCAAGTGAAAGCAACTCTCCTTCAGGAAATGGTTCAGATACTCCCACAACCAGTGTACGTAAAGTTTAATCCATTTTATTGTTAGTAAACTGTTATCAAAATATGAGCTGTTATTTTTGAAAGTGGTATAAGACCACTTTATAAAAAAAAATGAGTTTTCGGCAATTTTAGTAAGATATAGACATCTCCTTTTCATATTTTTAATTATACATTCAATGGAGTACGATTTTGCCATAAAGTAAAAGAAAAACGTTTTGCTATAAAATGTTACCACAAAAATATTTTTTTTTATAAAGTGGAATAAGTCCATTCCTAATAGTTATAATTAAAACAACTTTCTTATTGCCAATTATTATTGATTATTTTGACTGCACTGTGCACTGTATTTACCATGAATACTTCACTAAACTAGTAGTAAAAGACAAATAATTTCAAAATTATAAGTTTTTGTTTTTTGTTATCTTAACGAAGTTATTTACGTTATACTCTAGTTTATTCATTCACTAGTATTAACTCTTAATGAATTTGATTACTCGATTATTTAAATGGCTTCATTATTACTTTTTACATTAAAAATGCATTTTAGTAAAACTAATGTTCTATAAAAACATGCACTGAAATTTACTCTAGTTTTTATTTTTTGTTGTTATTTTTGAAAGTGGTATAAGTCCATTTTGAGCTAAGAAAATCATTTATTTTTTAAAAAAAATTATTAATTATTTTTTCAAATAAAATTTAAAAGGTGTATAGTATTAAACACATCGCTCGAATAGATTAACGTTTGTCAATATTTTTAAATTAACTCAAATGCAAACCCTTATCTCGATACATAAAAAGATGGACTTATAGCACTTTCAAAAATAAAAGCTCATATCAAAGATTTTTTTGGTTTATACTTAATTATTACATGTTATTTCATTATTATATGCCTTTTACTTTCTAAACTATTCTGAATAAGAAATAACAAGTATGAACAATTAATATAATTATAATTATAATAATTATATTAATAGTTAATTGCTTGTGCAGTCTGTTATAGTGTGGTATTTACTCACATTTGTAGGTTTCAAGAATTAAGTCTCGACACAATAAATGTTTATAATATGAAAACTAACAACGCGTTTCGAACACTTAGTGTTCTTCTTCAGGTTAACAAGTAAAAAATATACATATCTGAGAACTTTAAGAACATCAGAGCGAATTATTTGATATTGAATACAATATATGAATGTTGAATTGAACTGTTGAGGGTTTTAGCTAAGGAATTAGTATGAAAAGTGACTTAATTAATCATGAACCTTAATAAAACATGTTTTATTAAAGTTTAGGATTAATTAAGTCATTTTTCATACCAATTCCTTGGTTAAAAAACTTAACAGTTCAATTCAACATTCATATATTGTATTCAATTTGGTGATGTTCTTAAAGCTCTCAGATATATATATATTTTAGATGTTAACCTGAAGAAGAACATTAAGTGTTCGAAACGTGTTGTTAGTTTGATACTAACCTTTTTTTTGTATGGGGATGTAATTCTTGAAACCCATAAATATATTATTAGATTGAGAAACAAATTATTACTATGGGCTTTCGTTCCGAAACCTATACAATTATCATAGGCATCTGTTCCAAAACCCCCTATGATTATCGCGATTTTCGTTCCGAAATCTATACAATTATCATAGGCATCTATTCCAAAACCCCCTACGATTATCGCGGGCTTTCGTTTCAAGTCTGTAAGGTTATTTCATGCTTATGTTTCAAAAGCCTTACCACTATCACGGGCTTTAGTTCTAAAATCCTCTACGATTATCGTGATCTTACATTCCAAACCCCCTACTATTATCGGTATTTACGTTCCGAAACCAGTACAATTATCACAGTCTTTAGTTCTGAAACCCCTACGATAGGATAGCGACAACACAACTTTCTAGATACACTACGAAGTGGAACTCGTAGAGGCGAGCTTCCATGACCCCGCTACACCTCTGACCAACCTTCATGATCTAACCTATTTTTCATGAAGTTTTCGGTCTAGATGTAGCATACTACCATGTTGGTTACTTGGTTAGTAGAGCTATATACAGTATGATTTGATGGTGTCTGTGGGCTACATGTAGCATACTACCATGTTGGTTACTTGGGGCTATACACTGTATGATTTGATAGAGTATTTGGGCTACATGTAGCATACTGCCATGCTGGTTACTCGGTCTATAGGGCCGGTATACGGTGTATATCGTATGATTTGATGGAGTCTTCGTGCTACATGTAGCATATTGCCATATCGGTATCTTGGTTTATGGGGCTATATACTGTATCGTTTGATGGAATCTTCTCACTGCATGTACCATAGTTCCATATTGGTTACTTGGTCTCCAGGGCTTATATACTGTTTGATTTGATGGAGTCTTCGGGCTAGCATATTGTCATATTGGTATCTTAGTTTATGGGGCTATATACTGTATGATTTGATGGAATCTTCTCACTGCATGTAGCATAGTGCCATTTTGGTTACGTGGTTTAAAGGGCTATATACCTTAGGACAGGCTTGGGCAACCTGCGGCCCGCGGGCCACATGAGGCCCAACACGTGTTTTTGTGCGGCCCTCGGAGATTATCTAGAAGTCAGTCTTAATATTCAAAACTCCTTTGCTTTCTGCTTATTAACTAAAGCTTACCGAGTTTTTTGGAAGAAAATTACATTGAAGAGAGAGATAAGGTTCAGTAGCAGCAAATGCTTTAGTTGGTTTTCTTATATAATGCTAATAATCTTTTTTTGATGTTGTGATAATTGGTTCATGATCACCATAAGAATACTAAAACGTTAAATAATTATTGACACGTTAATATAGCACAGAGTATGGATCTCTATTTTTAAATATATGAAGTCTATAAATATATTTAATGAAAATATAACCATAAAAACAGATTATGGTTATGTAACCTTCCTGTATATTGTTATCTGTTATGATGCATCTAGATAACAGCATGGACAGGTAAATAGTGGGTCCTCTAAAACAAGATAATAATTTTTGTAAGATTTTGTTTTCCCTTAATTTCTTTTATTTTTTGACTCTTTTTTCATTATTTTGTAATTTTCTGTGTTTGTCACTGTCTGTGCATTTTGCTTGAATGCTCTGTATAGAGGTATCCTCTCAGAATTAGTTTTGTAATACTGTGTTTATCTGTTTGAAAATTGGGTTTTGGTGTTTCTGAATAATTAATAATAAGTAATTAGGTTTAAACAACAAATGTCTGTTTTAAAATAATGAATAATAACACTAGGTATTTTATGATTCTTTTGTGGTTCTCTTGTTACTAAATTTTTCGTTTGTTTTCTGTTGGTTGGTATCCGTGGATGTATTTATCTTGCTTTACTTATGTCGTTAATAAATTGTTTTTTTTTTAGCCTTGAAAATGCCAAACAACTTTTAGCGAAACGTCGGCTTATAATCAGGAGTTGTATGTTTATGACCAAAATCCTCAAGAACCCCTTCGGTGAATTTGAAAAAGAAAAGAGAAATAAATGGTATGAAGCCTTTCACATATGACATAAAGTGAAAGGCCTCAGAGTATTTATTTATTTTCTTTTTCTTTTTCCGTATGGTTTAGACTTCATTGATTGCATTCCATGCTTAATTGTGATTTCTCTGCATTATATATATAAATAATATATATATATATATATATATATATATATATATCACCTGTATGTATCAAAATACCACAGAAATGAGCATGCGTCCCGTAGTCACTTGGAAATCATATAATGCGGCCCCTGGTTCACAAAAGGTTGCTCATGCCTGCCTTAAGACCTACCAGTCCAGAAGCAAGCCACTGGTCTACTCTGGCCCCCCTACTCTGATAATTTTAGATTTTTGTTTATCATTATAAATAATAACTGTTGGTTTTTATTTTTACAGAAATTGAGTTCTGGACAGAAGAGGCTTCAAGAAAACTCATCCGATTCAAGTCAGGAGAAAAGACGCAGTCAGGCGGTAAGTTCTCTTAAACGTTTAGTGCTTACTCATCATATTATTGTTATTTGATTCAATATCGACCCTATCGAGCTATCCAAGTTTGACTTTGGATACTTGTACCATGAAAAAGAAGATCAAATGTTTTAACTGATGTTTTTATTTAAAATTGTTGTTTAGAGGTTAATTGTAATTTTTTTTTTAAGGTAAACGACCTTATGAACATGATGTCTGAAATGCAAAGGTACGATCTTAATATCATTTATGCTTTCATTTATGTATCATTTGTTTATTTTAGTATATGATTATATATATACTAAATATATATATATTGTATAATATATATACCAAATATATTTATATTGTGTAATATATACTATAATATATATATATATATATATATATATATATATATATTGTATAATATATATAAAAAATTGTCACAATAACACGTGATATAAATATTCAGGTAACTCAACACAAATGATTGAAGATAATCGTTCTGAGGCCTTTCGTTTATCACGTCGGCAGAGAGCAAGTGAATACAAGTTGTGGGCAGGTTATGGATTTTGATTTAAATTTGGATGAAGATTGGTGATAAACTATCACTAAACTGTTAATGAATGCCAATCTACATTCAACTTTAAATCAAAATCCATAACCTGCCCACAACTGTATTCACTTGCTCTCTGACGACGTGATAAACGAAAGGCCTCAGAGCGATTATCTTCAATCATTTGTGGTGTTACCTATATATATATATATATATAAACTATAATTTAAAAAAAGAACACATAGAAAGGAAACCACTGAACTCACTACTATATTTCGATGTCCTCGTCTTCAGGAAAAGAAGCAAAACTTCAGAGGCGGTGAAATGTTCACAAGTGACAATTAGAAGAAACGATTCTTCGAACTAAATAAACTAGAATTTAAAAAAAGAACACATAGAAAGGAAACCACTGAACTCACTACTATATTTCGATGTCCTCGTCTTCAGGAAAAGAAGATATATGTATATATATATATATATATATATATATATATATATATATATAGTTCACAAAGGAAAGAGAAAAACATAAAAAAAAACACAAAAAAAGACTCACTACAATATTTCGACATTCGTCGTCATCGGGCAGAAGTAGTCCCTTTGAGTAGCTGAAGCTAACTGAGTTAGCTGAGTTAGTTGAGTTAGCTTCAGCTACTCAAAGGGACTACTTCTGCCCGATGACGTCGAAATATCGTTGTGAGTTTTTTTGTGTGTTTGTTTTTATCTGTTTTTCTCTTTCCTTTGTGAACTAGTAGTCCTGTTGGACCGTTTAATATATATATATTAATATATAATATATATATATTAAGGAACACAGAGATAGAAACAGGCATAAATCTTCTGTAAATATAAAATATAAAGTTTTTCTGTCGTCCTCTATAGAAATAAAACTAGTATTAACTATCTAGAGAATTTAGATACAAAGAAACATATGGATCTTATATAACTTTTTTCGGGGGAAGTAACTACGGTATTTTGATTTTGTCTATATTTAGACGATGGTTGATAATACCTGTTATATTAACAGCCTATTATGCTTCTTTCAATCTCTGTGTTGCCTTCATTTCAATTCTTTTTTTATTTAATAGTCCGTTCGACCGTTTCAGTTCTTTATATATATATATATATATATATATATATATATATATATATATATATATATATATATATAGGGGCCAGGCTAGCTCAGTGGTTACGTGCTCGCCTTTGAACTGATAAGACCAGGGTTCGATCCTCACCTGGTCCTCGATTTATTCACACGAGAGGTGAATCAATCTGAGCGCGTCGTCCCTCGGAGAAGGACGTTAAACCGTCGATCCCGAGCCTGTACGATGTCAGCTACTCGTTAAAGATCCCTACTCTAAATATATTTGAATTAGGCAAAATTTAGTACTCCCACTGTAGAATCAATCTTCATTGTGTGGTATCACAAAGGGCTAATGCTCGGCCTACGTGTGTTCCCTTGTGGAACTGCCACTGCAACCTAACCTAACCTATATATATATATATATCAATGATTAAACAGTAGTATGAAATGGGGGAAAAAAAGACTAAGATCTTTCAACCGTAACAAGCGGTCTTCGTTAGAGTCAAAAACCCAACTGAGTCCAACACAGTTTTTTTGACTCTGACAAAGACCGCTTGTTACGGATGAAAGATCTTAGTCTTTTGTCGCCATTTCATATTGTGGTTTGATCATTGACTGTTGTTTCATGTGTTTATGTGAAATCTTGAATTCATATGAGAATAGCTCGAATTCAACACAGAGGTAGTACTACCAGTGTTAACTACCTGGGTAAGTTTTATTGAGGTGGTTAGAGGTCACTTGTAACCACCACTGGTAGTACTATCTCCGTATTGAATTCGAGCTATTCTCTTAATTAAATTCCTTGCTTTGTACAATTTTCAAGTACTTTTGCAGCCCAGTGTTTGGGCAAGCAGTTAGAGGTAAGACCCCACAACCTCACAACCCCTCCTGGAATTCGGGCAGGTTGGTTTCCAAAATGTCAATTATTACTTTCAAGTCGGGCCCTGGCTTCTCTCTAGCTTTTTTTTTAATATATATTTATATTTATAAAAAAAGGAAAACTATCCACAAAGGACAACAAATGTCTCACAGTAAAGTATAAGAATACTTTAGAGTAAATATTCAAACACACCTACTGTCTCTAATTTTCGGTTGAACCATTTAAGGTATACGATTACCGATGACGGTTCAACCGAAAATCTGAGACTAAGTGTGTTGGTATCTTTTGCTCTGTATCTATAGTTTACTGTGAAACTTATATTTATGTATACTAAAACGATGTATGGATATTAAACTAAGGAATATTTATTACAAAATAAATAATTTAGATATAACAGATGACCGAGATTCGCCTGGTTAGTAGAGAATAAACTCCAATAAATTTGGGCTTGTGCCTGGTAGGGCTTTAATACCCGCTGGCCTGGGTCGGATCGGGCTAGATTTCTTAGGCCCTATCTTACCTATACAAGCAGTTAGCAATACATATAAGTGCCTAAATATGTAATTTTTTTGGAGCAAATATTTCTGATTATACAAATTTTTATAAAAGCCATATATTGGCTACACAATACGATGTGATGTAGTGTAACCCTTTATTTTGTCCAATGCTATAGACTCCCTTTGGTATTCGATAATATTTTCTTCAATGAAAACATTTTCTTTCGTGTTGATGGGATGTTGATTGTAGATGACTGTTGTTTCAGGAGTGACGTGAATGGTGACGAAGCAGCTCCTAAACAAGAAGTTGATAAAAGAGTGGTTGACGCTTTGCAGAGAAGGCCGAGTGATGTTTCAAGCAATGCCAATCATCCTCTAAACAAAATGAGTCAGTTGAAAGTTCAACAAGGAAATTAAACAATTTTTTCTTTAAGATGCAAATGGAAAATCACTTTCTAGCAGGGTTTTGGGAAGGAATGATGCATGATTTAACTTTCTTTAGTATCCAGGGACATACCGGCTAGGTAGGCGGTGCTTTTCAGGGATATATCGAGTGGGTGGGCAATACCTGCTAGGAGCAAGCAGTTAAGGTGGTCAGTACCTAGCAGGACGTTCCGCCATGTACCAGGGAATTCAGTTTACTTGGGTAGAACCCAACAGGACATGGAGAATTGGGTTGGAAATATCTAGGATCTGGTTGTCAGTACCCACGAGGATGTGCAGTCATGTAACAATCTGCCAGTGATATCCAAGTATACATAGGGTAGAGCCTAATTGGAATTCTTAAGCAGTCCCTACCAAAGCCTGCCTTGGGAATTCCATTCCATGGTGTGGTGGATGGTTATGGAACGAAGTGTTTAACTAATCAAACAAAATATCAGTTGGTTGTTAACGAGTTTGATATTATGTTTACTTATAGTAAAGTTGAGTGTAGACCACTCCAGATTTTTTTATTTTAGTTTTTATTCCTGATCGAATTGAATATTTATAGGTAAGTTAGGACATCCTCTGTCAGGTTAGCTATTATGTTCTAACATAATATTATGTTCTAACATAAAAAATATTTCGATATTTTATGTATTTATACTTTAAATACATAAAAAATACTAAATTAAGTCGATTAAGCAGAGTTAGAGCCGCCTCAAGTGTAGCCAAAGCTTCAAACGAATCATTCAGGCTGTTAGTCAAGTTTACAATGCAATCATCATCAGTGCTCTATTATATGCAGCGCCAATGTGGCCCCACAGATATTTAGAGCAATTAGAAGTTGCTCACAGTTACTTCTTTAAAAGCTATTTCTCTTTAAAATTTAATACTCCGCATTATGTTATAAGGCAAGAGTTCCATGTTGAGCACATCTCAGTTAAAATTATGCAAATGACCATCTACTTGATCAACTAAATCTATAGTTTAGCAGAAACCAGGTTAGCGAGGAAACGCTTTGAGCGTCTGCATTACATGGATACTGTACCTACCAACGCTACCAGATTCAATTGGGGTTCTCAGATTAAGCAGTTTTTTGCCACTTCTGTTGACAATCAAAATATTCTAACAAGCATTATCAGGAATGAGTCAAGAAAAACAATCCTCAAGAATTACTCCAATAAACTTAATGTACAGGACTTCCATAGAATACAAAGCTCTTCTTACAGTAAATTATATAGAACAGTAAACAGTTTTAACCACATAGACATTAGCTATTTAAGTCCAGATCTCAATTTAACATACAATTATGAAATAACACTAGCACAAATAAGAACAGCAGGCGGTGACAGTCTACACCTATCGTTCAGAGGTATCTTATATAAAATTAAAACTAATGAACTCTGGACAATATGCGGGTATGTGAGACTTTGGCCCATGTAGTATTGAGATATCCTATCTGTGGCCCTCAAAGGGAAGCCTTCTTACCCCACAGCTTTTTCAATAACGAGTGGTCGGATATAACCTCTCTGTTAGGAATTATACATAAAAGGCAGGCTGCAAATATACTTCATTATTTGTAAATATTTTTTAAAAAGTAAAATTAAAAAATTAAAAAAATAAGAAAAAAAGCTTTTAAGAAAGGTTCAAATATCAGTATATTTCAGATATTATTTTGTTTTGTTTTTTATTTATGTATTTCGTTATTATTGATTATATTATGGCTTGAAAATACTAGCATGTGAATTTTAAACTATGAAGCAATGTAATACTCCTTTGTATAAAGTTTATACTTTAAATACAAATATTATTCTATTCTAAATACTAAATTAAGTTTAGCTAAAGTTAAGACAACATTCACTGACTGTTAGGCGGTAACAAATTCGCTGAGTCAGCTAGTATGAATAAATATGCAGCTATTATTAACGAGTCGAACTCTCGTCTTTTCAGTGACCGACTCACCAGCTCTGTTCACCAGGACGTGAACGGTTTTATTTTAAAATATTTATTACAAATTATACATGATTCGTTATGATCGTGAGATTGTTATATCAATGGGGGTAGAGGTTGCATGAAGACAAAGGTTACTTTTCCTAGAAGACAACTGAGAGTATCAAGTAAAATAAAATCAATATCCGTAGCAGACAATAGAAAAAACCCACAACCAACCACCAAAAAAAAAAAAAAAAAAAAAAAAAATCCAGAAATAGAAAGGGAACAGGAGTTCACTGCAAAGTGAGGCTCATGTTTTCTGCCAATATTCTTATATCACAGAGGGACTGTGCAACCTCTATACCCATTGGTGGAATAACGGAGGCTTCGCTGGGCAGCGGGTAACTGGGTCTTTCTAAGAACTGCACTCATAGACCTACAAACTCTACTCTTCTATTGGTCACCGTCATAACGAATCATATATCCTCTCTCCGAACAACTCATAGAAAAACAAAAATACAAAGTATACCTATATATTTCCTAATAGAAACAGCTGGTATATGGATGGGTGTTTTTTTTTTTTGTATTGCAGGACCTAGTAGGCCAGACAGTTTGGAAGTAGAAATACCTGCAAACACAGAAGGATATAAAGATGATGAGCCGAGTACTTCGAAAGAATCGAATGTTTCTCAACATCAAAAGAAAGCCAACATGTCTAGCTTTATGTCATCCCCTTCGTCTTTCGTAGAGCAGTCTGCGAAACCAGTCAAGAGATTTCTTATTTCTAGTTTACCTGTGAGTAATTACAGTTTTTAAAGTCTAAAGACTATTAAATAAAGATTATTTTTTTACTTTAGCAGCCCATTATGCTATATTGTGGTTTGATCATTGATTGTTATTTCACGTGTTATTGTGAAAGCTTGTTATATATACTATACATTCGCTAACGGCCAGTCCTTTCCCACTTTCCCACTCACCCCCCCCCCCCCCGCTCTTCCATCCATCCATACCTTCAGTTGTCAATGGAACTTAGACCTATTAGTATTTGTAACTTTCTTTATTTAGTTTATTTATTTAGTTGATGTTTATTTTGTATTAACCTGAAGATGACATATGAATGTTGAAAGTTCGTTTATTAGTGTAAAGTGATTATAGATTTAGATCATGTTTTTAAATTTCTTTCTTGATTTGACCCTTTTACTCGGAAATGTCATTGGCGAACGTGATTTATAGTTTACCTACTACAATAAGGAGAATAGCCAGGAGGTTAGAATCAGTTAACAAAAAGGTCGTTAACGCAGAAACTGCGATCATTTTCAATATATATATATATATATATAAACTAGAATTTAAAAAAGAACACATAGAAAGGAAACCACTGAACTCACTACTATATTTCGATGTCCTCGTCTTCAGGAAAAGAAGTGAATCGCTCAAAGGCTGATAACGACTATATATTTATATATATATTATATATATATATAATATATATATAAACGAAGATAGCACACAGATAGACACTTGAATATATCACTTCCATATTTCGACGATCGTCATCGAAATTTAGAAGTGATTTATTCCTGTGTCTATCTGTGTGCTATCTTCGTTTTTATTTAAAAGTCCTCTGGACCATTTCATTTAATTACTATGTACATTTATATCAATGATCAAACCACAATATGAAATGGAAAAACAAGACTAAGATCTTTCAACCGTAACAAGTTGGGTTTTTGACTCTGACGAAGACCGCTTGTTACGGTTGAAGATCTTAGTCTTGTTTTCCCATTTCATATTGTGGGTTTGATCATTGGATTATTATAAATTCATGTTGGATTATTATATTAAACTTGGATTTTTTTTAAATTAAACTAGAATGGTTTTAATTTAATTTAAAATGGTTCAAGTAATTTAAAATAAACTTGAATTATTATAAATTACACTTGGATATTATTATAACTTTTATATAGGATTTACTACAGTTACATGTATATTTGTATTTCGGCTATATATTTTAGTTATCTTTAAGCTCAGAATTAACACTAAGTAACACAGAATTAATATTATTATTAATAATGAGGGATTAAAATGTTTAATAGGAATATATGTTGATACTAATTGGAAAATTAAACATAGACAAATTATTATATTATAATAGATTAAAATAAAATTATATAATTAAAATAACATATATTATGTATATAAACGTTTCTTAAAATCATCAAGGAAAAATGAAAATATGAAAATTAAAGTAAGTAAACAATTGTTTTTACAACAGAAGGAAGTAATTTGCACAAAGTTTTTCATTAAATTATATTAGTTTATATTATATTTTCTATTAATACATTTGAATAACGTGGATTTACCGTAGTTACTTTAAACTTGGACTATTTTAAATTGAACCTGGATTATTTTAAATAAAATTTGGATTGTTTTTTTTAAATTAAACTTGGAAAAATTTTATTTTAAAATGTAACCCGAAAATTATTCGTCAATGACGTAGCACTTAGGCTGACTGGAAGTCTCTAATCTCACTACAGTGAGTTTTTATTTTTTATTTTTTTATTGTTTAAACCGATCCCTTAGCGCAGGAGTTCTCAGGGGGGGGGGGGGGAATTCACCCCCAGGGATGAATTTTGGGTTTTCAGGAGGTGAATTGTGACCATAGTAAGTTTTCAAAGTGATGAAAGCTATTATACGTTTTGACCTCTTAATTATAAATTAAAAAACAATATTACACAATTATTACAATTGTAATTTTATTATTATGAATTGGAGCACGACCAGCAGAAGAACCATATATTCTTACAGGACAAATTATTACAATTACATACTTTATATATTTTTTAATCATAACTATGATTAAAAAATTTGTTATGTTATTTTTTAATCTAGTTATAACTCAATCAGTGCATCTGTTATAACTTTTGATGTACTAGATCAATGTATCTAGTAGATCAAAAGTAGATTAATGTTATATATTAAATAACATTTAATTAAGATTGAATTAATATTTTATATATCCATCAGTAATTGTAATTGGCTTTTAATTTGTAAAATTCTATTATAAGCATAATTGTAAAGTTGCAAAAGTGTGCATACTACCTTGAAAGGAGAAGGGGTGGGGTAATGGTGAGAGGGGTGGATGGTACTAGGAAGCTGAGAGCTCCTGACTTAGCGGCTGATAACGTCAACCGTTTGCCGACTTTCTGTTTGATCAGGGATTCTACAGTGGGAGTCCTACATTTTGCCTAACTCAAGTGAATTTCGAGTAGGGATCTTTAACGAGTACCTGACATCGTGCAGGCTTGGGACCGACGGCTTAAGGTCTTACCAGATTTATTCACCTACTGGCCAGGTGGGGATCAAACCCCGGACATACCAGCCCAGAGGTGAGTACGTTAACCACTGAGCTAACCTGTGGCCCCGCCCTTCAGTAGTACTAACAATATGCAAATCATTTAATTTCTAGTTGTTTAACAATTATTTGATTTGTTTTCAGGATGAAGTTAAAGAGAAATACATGGGAATTGTAAATAGTTTAGGAGGTGAAATGGCATCGACGTCGAAATACGACGACACGTGCACCCATCTGGTGATGTTGAGGCCTGTAAGAAATGAAAAGTTCTTGTGCGCTATTGCTGCAGGCAAATGGGTTCTGCACACCTCCTACCTTGACCAGTGCTACGAGGCCAGGCATTTCCTACCGGTGAGAGCTTTTACTTCTTTAACCTGTTCACAGAATCGTCAATCACTATTTGAATCATAGCTATACAGCAGTGATGGTGAACCTATGACACACAACCTCATTCATGGTGACACACAACCTCATTTATGGTGACACACAACCTCATTCATGGTGACACACAACCTCATTTATGGTGACATACAACCTCATTTATGGTGACACAACCTCATTTATGGTGACACACAACCTCATTCATGGTGACACACAACCTCATTCATGGTGACACACAACCTCATTTATGGTGACATACAACCTCATTTATGGTGACACAACCTCATTTATGGTAACACACAACCTCATAAATGGTGTTACACAACCTCATTTATGGTAACACTTTTATATTTGTATATATATATATACAGTGGAACCTCTACATACGAGATTAATTCGTTCCCGGATCGTGCTTATATCTAGAATTTCTCGTATCTAGAGCGAATTTTTCCCATAAGAAATAACTGAAAACCAATTAATTTGTTCCCGGCCTCCCAAAATCATTCAAGTTAACCCTAAATAACTATGAACACATCTTCCTGATTACTAAAAACACATTCAAATAGTGACTGTACATAAAAATACAGTAATAAGATAAATAAGATGATATTAACGAAATAAAATGCGAGTTTATTATGAGCATTTATTATGAGCACTTCCACTTAAAATTAAAGTTTACTTTATGAAAAACTAAATTTTTTTACGGCACTAATTTATTTATGCACTTTTTTCTGCTTTTTAACATTACTGTATTAGTTTTTACTTTTCTTCGCTTTCTTTTGCCCTTTTAGCTGGAATCGCAACACTTTCACTTTCTATAGGTCTTTTGAAGAAAAACTTATCCAAGGAGGTTTGTCTCTGCCTCCCTTTCAAAATGTTACGGAAATGTGTAAGGCAAGTGTCATCAAAAAGAGCTCTACCACGACTAGTAGCTACATAGGTTCCTAGTACGACTAGTAGGTTCCTAGCGGAACCATCTGGAAATTCTCGTAACTTGGATTTTCTCTCGTATGTAGAGCAAGATTTTTGCTCGAAAGACCTCTCGTATCTCGAGTTTCTCGTAAGTAGAGTAGCTCGTATGTAGAGGTTCCACTGTATTAGTATACTTGGGCAGATTAGTATATATATCATTAGTATATTAGTATATATATATAAAGTTTGTTTTCGTTCTGTATGAGTTGTTTTTCAGTTATGTCTGTATGTATGTATATATATATCAGAAAATATGATTATCATTAAACTAATGACAATAATTAAATAAAGAATAAATAATTGTTTTCTATGTTTTAATCTAATATTTTTTTAGTTAATGATCATAAATTATGTATTTCCTTGTAGCCTTGACAATGAAAAAAATTAAATATATTATTCAAAAATATATTTAGGAAACGTCGGAAGCCATAGTGATGTTTTTCACCAAACAACTCAAAGTTTTTCTAGTGTAGTATAACTTAAGAGTGTTAATGCTCCAGCCTGAATCTTTAATTCAAGTATTTTAACATAAAGAATAGATTATTTATGTATTTGTAAGCTTGTAATTATGTGTAATTTGAAAGCAGTGAATATTTGTTTGTTTTTAGGAAGAGGAATATGAATGGGGTAATCCCCGAAGTGAATCAAAGTTACCTCAACTCGAGCCAGGCAGCCAGGAGTATGATTTGGCAAGAGCTGCGCACAGGTGAGACCGCTTAAACACTTTAGAGAGGGGTCTTAAAGTGCTTTAATATAAGGGTGAGCCAAAACGAACTGGCCAGTAAATAGCATTTATTTAAAGATTCATTACTAATACATATGTACTGACGCAATTCTTTCATTGACAATTTTATCTTATTGTGAACAATAACACAAAAGCTTTTAAAGACCAATGCAGGTGATCATACTGCTCTCATATACACAGCTTTCAAGTCTGTCTGTAACGCTTCGAATAAGATTTTTGCACAGCTACCCAGACAGATTGCTACCCATTGTGTAAAAGTCTGTCTAGGCACAACTTTGTGCTTGAGTACTCCCCAAAAGAAAAAGTCTATCGGGGTCAAGTCCTGTGAACGTATAGGCCAATCAATTGGGACTCTTCGTGGAATCTATTTCACAAGTAATGTTTCATCAAGATACTCAAGATCAAGATGTACAAATTCAATGTTGAAAACCAAGAAGTATCGGTGATTTAAAAGAAACACATAAGAGCATTTCAAAAAATTAATACCCAGAGGGATTGTGCGAGAAATGTTTGTCGAAGCGTAAGAGGCAGACTTCAGAGCTGTGTAAATCGTGATGGAAAACAGTTTTGAGCAACTGCATGTGTTATTTACTGTCCACCTACTTTTGTCTCTTCCTGTATATAAGGGTCAAAAGGCTTTCAGTGAAAACAGTTTTGAGCAACTGCAAGTGTTATTTACTGTCCACCTACTTTTGTCTTTCCCTGTATATAAGGGTCAAAAGGGTTTCAGTGAAAACAGCTTAACTCTTCGCCTGTTTGTTGTGATATAACTCGTGATTCATTATCAATAGGGCTACAAAGTACCTCAAGCTCAGAGCGGTAACTGAACTTTACTTCCATTCCACAAGTGAAAATCCAATCCGGAATATGCCCCAATATAGAGGTGACCACTTGGTCACCCTGTCTTGTAGTGAATTATTATAATATTTTGCATAAAAGAGGATATGCAACCCAGTATAGAGGTAACGGGTCACCCTGTCCTTGTAGTGAATTATTATAATATTTTGCATAAAAGTAGGTATATTGCATATACCCCAGTATAGAGGTCTGGGTCACCCTGTCCTTGTAGTGAATTATTATAATATTTTGCATAAAAGTAGGGAGCAACATTCAATAAACTTGAAGCTTCATATAAATATGTATATATATATATATATAATAAGCATATTTGTTTCAAATAAATAAGCTTCATATAAACTTGAAGCTGGTTTTAGTAATATAAACAAACATGTAACACTTGCAGAAATGTGGTGACTTGCGACTAAAGCTCTACATACGAACATTAAGCCTGATATCAATGACTTGCAGCTGCTTATCAAAATCATATGTCTCATTCCCGTTTCCCAGCTTTTTTTCCGTTAAATCTTAACAGATTTAAAGGTATCTTATAATGCAAACGTATCTTAGTATTATTTGTCTTTATTTTTCTATGTTTCTTGTCACGGTGGGTCATTTTCTATAAGATCAGATAATTTTCAAGATTCCTCATATTTGTTTCTGAAATCTACAAACTATTTTCTTTGTTTAAATAAAATAATCTCTAATGTAATAGTTAGTTTTCCTCCTTCAAAATTTGTATACTTCTGTAAGTTCTCTTACTAACCTATTGTCAAAATTTCTATTCTATTTTCTTATTTCTAACTTTTTGCGTTTTTTTTATGTATGTTTGGTTTTTGAATGATTCTATTATTTCTTATATTTCCTCTGTTTTCTAGGCCTATGTAATGAGTTTTCAATAAAAATCGAAACGTTGGCAATGAGAATTTAATTTAAACCTGAAGAACTGACCGAATCCTGATAAACTTTTATATTATATATATATATCTATTCAACGTGAATATATATATATATATATATATATAAATATATTTAATTACTTCAATCGTTTTAAATTTGATGACTCAGCTTTATTCAACTGAGTCCAAATCTCAATGTCCAAACTCCGGATCACTTTCTCTTCCATTGTGCTCTCCTTAATAACAACAGACACCATCTTCAGAAAACTGCAATGTTACAAGGTTTAAACTGGTCTCCAAGCAAAATTGAACTGATAACAAATTTATGTAATAGTTTTTACAAATTCATAAATAACATAGATTTCATATAACATAGTGTAACGATATTATTCACATGTAATATAACAAATGGTGCATGTGAACATATTATAATAAACTCCGTCCAAAGTAGGGGTACTGCTTTGGAGGAATATATATAAATCCTGTCTTTTTTTTTTTACAGATGGAGAAAAAAGTGTTCGAACTTGAACCAAAGAGCCTTCAGACACTGGAAGGCCTGTTTACTGATTAGAAAGTCTTCCGTGCCTATGTTTCAAAGAATGTTGGAAGCGGGTGGTGCAACGATTGTTAAGTATGTTTTTTTTTCTTATGTAGAAATATAAATGTATATATCCCACTAATCTCGCGCATTGATTGTATTTAAGATTATTTCAATTAAATATAAGCTAATCTATAGCAGGGGTGCTCACAGATTTTCTGCATGCGAGCTACTTATGAAATGAACAAGTCACAATTATCAATTGTACTTATTTAGAAATATATTGAGGATTTTTACAATTTATGATGGTGTATGTAATATTACATCGTGATAAAAACCTTTTCTTCTAATTCATATTAAAGTAATACGTTTTTTTCTTCTCCAGTCTCTCCACTAATTTGTATACCATTACTTAATTTTTAAAGAAAATATTAAAAGTAAAGAGTAAGAGGCAACTTAATGACTATCTTATTAGATTTACTGCATTTAGAGCCACTTCTTGCCGTTGTACAGTGACTGAAGTATATATATATATATATAAATCAGAATTCATTCGACTGACCATCCTGTTTAATGTGAAACTTATAGGTTGATGTTATTTTTTTAATGTCATGCGAACTACCAATAATGTCTCGGCGATCGACTGGTAGATCGCGATAGACTGGTAGATCGCGATCGACGTATTGAGCACCCCTGATCCATAGGCTAATAAAACTCAGCATTTTCGTTGTTTGCCTGTCATCTTGTCCGCATCAGTCTTGCCTAAGTAATGCAAAATATACTAAAATAACCTTTTCCATGTCTGTGTAAGGTGGGTGGGTGAGTATTGCTGTTAGCATTGCTATGTTACCACGCTAACAGGTCCAGAAAAATTATTCATGCTTTCACATAGAGAAATATAAAATAAAATAGTTATAAAGATGTATACACATAATAAGTTTAGGGTCTATTTCTTTACTCATATCATTAGTACGAACGATTCCTAATTGATTTAGGGACAGAATTATGCATGATGGGAACATTTTCACTTTTCGCAGTGTTGCCATTCATGAGTGAAAAGGCCGTTGGGTTCTTTACCAATACGATGTCAAGTACTCGTTAGTACCTACCAACTCTAAATACACTCTAGAGTTTTTCAAACTTTTGATATTATCTTTCGAACCCAGGTTACAATGATTGGATACAATCATGTATAAATATTTATATCTTTTTAAATAGTATGTATGTTTAAAACAATTACAACGGAAATATTTGCATGTGTATTTTTCGAATAAAAATGTCAAAACTAAAATTTTGATTTTCATATTTTCACATGCAAATCTAAACAATACTAGCAATTGTAGCACAGAGTTTGTTCGTATTCATTTTTGGCTAATAGTTAGAGTTTGATTCTCAGTTAGCCCAAGAATGAAGTTACTTCGTATTGGTTCCTATGGCATTAATAGGGAAATCCAGTTTCAGTAAGTAGGTAGGAAATGTAGCATGTGAGATAGTGTACTTTTGTAAATAGCAGGATACATTCGGCTAATCAGGGATAGTTCCAGTAAATTACTGTGATTCATCCTAAAAATGATAAATTTTTGCCACTGCTACTTATGGCTACATGTAAATAAACATTAATTCGAAAATTCATGATCAGAAGAATGATACAATAAAAATTAGCCAATTCATAAAAAAACATCATGAAGTGCCTCTCTCAACTTTACGGTATAAGTTAGCTTAAATAACTTCTTGAGTATAAAAACTGTGTCTTCATCTTAAGCACTAATGTAGATCACACTGCTATACTGGATATGAATTAGTCTTTCATATTCTGAGTATACATTGTTACATTGACATATCATATAAGTTTATTTTGTAGCGATTCACACAGCTGAGGATAAATTGATCATTTATAAGGACTACAGCAGTAATAACATTGTTTGAAAAAAAATTGAACTTTATACGAAGATTCTCCTAAGAGAACATGGCATATTGTGCAGGAATAGCCAGTGGATTTCTTACATCGTTACTTGACATCCTTCTACGAATGAATATTCAAGTGATATATGTTAAATTTGACAAAGGGGAAGGAAAATGACCCTTATGTAAATACTGAAGAAGCCATTATAAACATCCAGTATAAAAATGTCTGTTTTAAGATGATTTACCAATTAAAGATGTAAAAGATAATTCAAATTTGATTAATCTCAAACGTTAGAGATTCAATAAATGTAATTATCTTTTACATTTTTGGTCTATTATAGAATATTAAACTAGAATTTATGCTTCTTAGTTTTATGAAATTTTTCAGAAAAAAAAGGGTATTTTCCTGTTTTAAATTTGAAAATTTTACTTTAATATTGAATGTAGAAGGATGTCAAGTAAAGATGTAAGAAAATCCACTGGCTATTTCCATAGTGGAAATAGCCAGTGGATTTCTTACATCGTTTACTTGACATCCTTCTACAATGAATATTCGAGTGAAATGTTCAAATTTAAAACAGGAAAATACCCTTATGTTCTCTGAAAAACATTATAAATATCGAAGAAAAAATGTTGTTTTAAGATGATTTATAATTAAAGATGTACGATAATTAAATTTATTAATCTCCAAACGAAAGATTTCAATTTTGAATTATCTTTTACATTTTTGGTCTTTTATAGAATTATTATACTGGGAATTTTATGGCTTCTTAGTATTTAATAAAATCATTTTCCTTCCCCTTTGTCAAAAATCGTATATATGAATTTTTTCTGAGTGAGTGTTATCCTTTTCCTGCCTCCTGTACTCTGTTGTAAGTTTGCTATGAATGTATATTAAGAAAAAATATATTAGTAATTAGCCAGTTTACATACTCAAATCGAAGTCAACGCCAGCTATTCAATATAATTTAAATCTTTTATAGTTGGGAGCTTCTAATTTTTGAAAATAATAAATATGAACTATTAGACTAGAATAGTAAAAAAAAACTGGATATTTCTCAACAAACATAAGTCCTCTTTCTTGAGGAAAGAATCCATTCATCACATTTCAATATCATGGAAAGGTACTACAATTCACAATGATAATGTCATTGTAACTGATATTAAGTTTTGCTCAAGAGTGCAATATATAGATTTTTTAAAGCATTTTATGAGACAAATCCATCATGCTATGGAAGGCAAAGGTAATTTATTTATGTTTATTGGCGGTGATTTTTTTATATATAAAAATATTATTCCTCTTACATCTCGTATAAGTCAATACACTATTTAAATTTTTCCTTTATAAATATCAATTTTATCTCAGTGGGTTCGCTCAAAAAATTTCTAAGTCAATGTAAACATTGTAAAAAAATATCAAACATCCTTAGTCTAGGATAAACAAACAGTTTTTATAGCTTTATTGCTCTTTCCCGTAATTGAAACTTCATGATTTTTTTTTTATGAATATCTAATGTTTTGTTCCATTTTTGGTCAAATTTTTATGAGTTATTAATGAGCCGTTTAGCGTCAAAAAAAAACATTTTCTGAAAATAGATATCCTACTGTAACGCCCCTTTCAAGAATGTAATTTTGAAAAAAAATATCTCAAAACATTTTTCATATAATGTTCTATTTACAAGCATAGCTTTATTTTGATCCGTCAAACGGTATGGCTTGTATCGCTCTCACAAGCTTTGAGATTGAATTATAAGTCGAAATTGTTACATTTTATTGAACAAAAAATTTCCCGTTGTTTTAAAATTCTGAATATATTTTTCCTTCATTCCATCTGTTACCTCAAAGATAATACCAAAATTTGAAAAATCTAAAGTTAGCAGTAGAGGAGAAAAAAATGTTTTTTAAAAAACGGTTTTTGGCAAAAAAAGTGACTTTCCCGTCATGCATAATTCTTCCCAAACAATAGGGATCTTCTACCCTATGAGGCTCATTTTTGTGTAAAATATCAAGTTGATCCATCAAAGATTCTGGACCGTAGCGTGGTAACAAGCAATGCAACACTACCCACCACCACCACCACACCCACACAGACAGACATCATCGAAAAAACTTCATAAAACGACTTCTGGGACCTCAAAACATTTAATTCCGTCAAAATCTCGAGATCGAATTTTTTCACGATCACTATACTTTACTTATAGTAAAGTAAAAATTGTTAGAAAAATGTTTTTCACGGAACCCCAGACAGTCCTTTAAGGAACCCCTGGGTGTCGCGGAACCCACTTTAGGAACCTCTGAGTTATACAGTACCTCAGACAATGCAAAGCCGCAAGACTATACGACCACGAATACGACTCCTTTCACTGACAGACTACATCCCTGTCCTCAGCCTTGACAATCTTTACCGGCCTTAACGAAAACTTAGCTATTGGAAGAAAAGCAATTTTCTCCTGTAAGAGATTATTTTATAACAACGAAATCTTCACTTCGACTTTACAAAACTGTTATTACTGCTGTGGTAATACATATATTACTTTCATCAATTGTGTGATATACAGAAATAATCGTATATATTGATAACTGGTTCAATCACTATCTTTACTACCTCAAGGAATGAAAGACAATAAAACATCCCCCATTTACTTCTAGTAAAGTTGAGTGTAGGCCATTCAAGATTTTTTAATTGTTGGAGGTAGAAAATCAGATAATATATGCTCTAGAATTACTTAAGTTTACGGTAAAAGTTAATTAAGATTTATTAAAAATATTTGAATTGTTCTAATGAGTTAATATAATATATTAGTAGAATAAAGTTGTTAAATGTAAAAAGTTAACCCTAATCAAACATGTTTTTTCTGATGCTCTCCATGGTGTGATGAATGGTTCTGGAACTAAGTGTTTCACTCATGAAACAAAACTTTGTTATTTGTTAACAAAATCGTCAATTATTTGTTAACGAGTTTGATATTGTGTCTACAAGTTGGTTGTTAATGAGTGTTGTTTGATATTGTTTCCTTACAGTATAGTTGAGTTTAGGCCACTCCAGATTTTTTGTTGTTTTTATTGCTGTTTGAATAGAATATATTATATGTAAAGCAGTACAACGTCTGTTGGGTTAGCTATTATGTTAATAAGTAAATACCAATTTAAGTTTAGCTAAAGTTAACGTGACATTCACTTATGGTTATACTTTACGAAATTTTCCAGGTAAGCTGGTGTATATACAGGGTGTCCATAAACTCCGTGTGCGTTTTAAAAAAAATATACCCTTATTTGTAGCTGGGATAGAAATGATCTGTAAAAAGGATTAGAAAGAAGTAAATCTATATTTTTTTAAAGTTTTATTGAAATTTTATCCACTTAACCTCCATCATGTGGTAACCTCTTCCATACAGATAAATCACGAACTTCCTAACAGATGAATCGGAAGAGGTGAACCATTTCATTCATCTTTACATTCGCCAGACTTGACTCCATTAGATTTTTCTTATAGGGGGGTATGTGAAAACAACTGTGTATGCATCTAAATCTTGTCCATTTGAAGATTTGAAAGCTAATATAACTAATAAGATTTTACAAATTATTGTAAATCAGTTGGCGCATGTTTTCCGTAAACTGCAAAAGCGATTAGCCTCTATATTGCTAATAATGGAGGACTGTGAAAACTAAAAATTATTTTTAGAATAAAACCTTAAAAAATGTAGGATTACTTCCTTCTAATCTTTTTTACAGATTATTTCTATCGTAAATACGAATAAAGTTATAATTTTTTTAAACTGCACATGGACTTTATGGACACCCTGTATTATATGTAAAGCAGTACAACATCTGTTGGGTTAGCTATTATGTTAATAAGTAAATACCAAATTAAGTTTAGCTAAAGTTAACGTGACATTCACTTATGGTTATACTTTACGAAATTATCCAGGTCAGCTGGTGTATATATTATTATAATGTAATAGTTATCCGCCATTACTTATTATTGTTCGCGTACCCAAAAGTTATTAACTGAACGGCTGCTTCTGAAGTAATCATTTTGAGTTGTTGGTTTTGTTATGGTATTGGGTCTGCATACTAACAACTCTTTTGTAAGCTGCACGCCTCTGACATTCTAAGAACATTTTTTTTTTTTTTTCATTTCAGAGATCCAGTGGACAGTTCAATTTGTCTAATAGAAGAAGATCACGTTGAGGTTCCTTCAAATCTACCTTTACTGGTGTCCCAGAGAATCCCCGTTGTACCTCTTATTTTCATTTCAATCTTCCTTTCCGAACACTCAGCCATAGATCCTAAACAATATGTAATATCTGCTTATAAAGAATTACTTGAAACTTAAGACTGTATTTTATTTTGTTAAAAAAAAAATTAATTTTATTTTTAGCGAAAATGTTTATATAATTAAATAAGTATTTTAGATTTATTATTATTAACACTATTGAAATTCTTCCGAACACTAGTCGTACCTAATTATCCATAATATGTCATACTAATCACACTATCATGTAACATATATCATACCACCGTCTTTTTTCGAAAATAAGACACTGTCTTACTTTATTCTTAGGTCAAAAATCCGTGCTAGGGCTTATTCTCGGGGGAGGGCTTTCAAGTACATTAAGGAGATTTACATATTTCTGTTTAATATTTATTTTTACATAGACATTTAAATTTATTCGATTACAGTCATGTCATCTTCTGGAACATCGTCATAAATTATCAAAATTTTAAATTCCGTTCTCATTTTATTCCAAATCTATTTCCTGTAAAATCATTGGTCTGAATCTCTCATGTCTTGCAATATAGCTGTAGTTAAATTAATATTTCTTGTCTAAGCAGCCTCCTTGATACGAACTTTAGAGGTAAACAAAGGAATTTCTTGGACTAATTTGTTTCAAAGAATTCTCTGAAATATTACGACAGCTAGAGATACCTACTACATTTAACAGCAATTTTTTAACGAATTATATTTTTCACATTATCTTAACTAGGGTCTATTTTCAGGGGGGGGGGGGGGGGGGCTTATAGTCCAAAACGTCTCAAAAATCACGCTAGAACTTATTTTCAGGGGATGTCTTCTTTTCGGAAAAAGACGATTTCATGTATCATATCATATATCATACATCATACTTAACCTATCATATAATAAATCAGTTACGTTTCTTATGCAACATAGTATTTTCCTATAGTTGTTTCCTTGGGGGTCAGGTTAGCACAGTGAGAGGCAATGTCTTCACCTCTGGACAGGTAGATCCAGGGTTCAATACCCTCTCTAGTCCTCTATTTATTCATGGAAGAAGACAATAAATCTGAGTATATCGCCCCTAGGAGAGGAGGACGTCGAGTCATCGGTCCCTTAGCCTGTACGATGGTCAGGAACTCGTTAAAAGATCCCCTACTCCAAAATACATTTGAGTGAGACAAAATTTAGGACTTCCAATGTAGAATCGACAGGTACGATGACTCGCCTCTTAGTAATATTAATAAAATTAGTGTCAAATAATAAATAAGTTACAATTTCCGCCCCCATACAACACAAAAAGGTGAAAGCTTTAAAAGTGTGGCTGTTGGATAACAAATAAACAAAGAACTAACCTTTATGACAACATATCTTGAAGAGAATTGTCCTATGATTATATTTTTCTTTTATTATTTTAGAAAAAAAAATTAGTCCAAAAGTAGAAGCAACAGATAAAAAAAGATAGTGTGTTTGGCCTTTTACTAAAAAAATGGGCGACAAATAATAAATGAACCACAATGACCGCTCTTTTACTGGTGTCCTAAAGAATTCCTGTTTGTATCTGTTGTTTTCATTTCTACCTTCCTTATATAACACCCAGCAATAGATCTAACGATTATGTAATATTTTAAGTGGGTGTTGGAAACAAACTACAAAAAAAAAAGTTAGTTGTTACATTTACAGTGAATTCTAGTTTGACGTTAGATAAAGTATAATCATTATAAATGAGGGATATAAGCTGTAAATCTTTTTTTTTTTATTATTTACGTATTAAATTATGAAAAACAAAAAACTTTTGATTGCCAAAATAACATACATTGTATAGATTATTTCAATAAAAAAAAAACCTGTTTTGTGGAATCATAAGTTGAATGAGCTTTTATGAGAACGAGTCTATCAACAGGTTGAGAGTGAATGAGGACCACGTGCGGGCAATCTTAAAGAGATACTGGCAGCATAATCAAACGTAGCATTTTCATGAAACACCAAATGCCTGATTCCAAAAACAAGTTGTATTACATATATATCACTATTTTAAACAAATATATATAAATATAAACTAGAATTTAAGAACACATAGAAAAGAAATCACTGAACTCACTACTATATTCCGATGTCCTCGTCTTCAATATATATATATATCAATGATCAAACCACAATCAGAAATGGGAAAACAAGACTAAGATCTTTCAACCGTAACAAGCGGTCTTCGTCAGAGTCAAAAACCCAACTGGACTTTTGTTACGCACTGAATCAACGAAGGCTAATTTCACATCACTCCGGCACAAATAAATATGTTTTTTTAGCAACAAAGAATGAAAATTATCAAAAGGGCCTTCACAAATATTTAGCAAACATTTAGGAATAAGAGATTTAGGTATTACCTTTTCACTAAAACAATTATTTAAAAATTTTAATTTTAGTTTTAATTTATGGGCCTTTGTCAAGCTAGACAAACAATTTTTCACTACAGGGACAAAGCAAGGAAAAAGATGACAGAAATAGGAGTAGGTATCGCACATGGTATTCATCGATAAAAGATTTCACATAAACACGTGAAACAACAATCAATGATCAAACCACAATCAGAAATGGGAAAACAAGACTAAGATCTTTCAACCGTAACAAGCGGTCTTCGTCAGAGTCAAAAACCCAACTAGTTGGGTTTTTGACTCTGACGAAGACCGCTTGTTACGGTTGAAAGATCTTAGTCTTGTTTTCCCATTTCTGATTGTGGTTTGATCATTGATTGTTGTTTCACGTGTTTATGTGAAATCTTTTTATATATATATATATATATATGGGTTTTCCTGCCGTTGTGTTTCCGGCGTGCTTGGTCGCCCATTCTCTCTTTTCTCCTGAAGACGGATCATCCGAAAATTTGAGTTTGTAAGTGTGTCTCTTTCTCTGTGTGTTGCTTTTCTTCGTTTGTGAACTGATATATATATATAAATGATCAAACCACAATAAGAAATGGGAAAACATGACTAAGATCTTTCAACCGTAACAAGCGGTCTTCGTCAGAGTCCAAAAACCCAACTGCACGGTTGAAAGATCTTAGTCTTGTTTTCCCATTTCTTATTGTGGTTTGATCATTGATTGTTATTTCACGTGTTTATGTGATATCTTTATATATATATATATATATATATAAACTAGAATTTAAAAAAGAACACATAGAAAGGAAACCACTGAACTCACTACTATATTTCGATGTCCTCGTCTTCAGGAAAAGAAGTGAATCGCTCCAAAGGCTTATAACGACTCAGCATATATATATACCAAAGATCAAACCACAATATAAAATGGGAAAACAAGACTAAGATCTTTCAACCGTAACAAAGGGTCTTCTCAGAGTCAAAGCAGAAACTAAAACCAATGATGTAGAAACAGTTGGTAAGGGGTTAGAGGAGTGGTGGGCAAGAAATGGTGTAAAGTGCAGGAAAGGTCAATAGTCGAGGGAGAGATGTTAGGGTAAACCAAGGAGTACAGTAAGAAAGAGTAAAAAACTATCCACTAGCCGTCAACCCTCTTAGAAGAGGCTATTGCCCTCGTTAGGACTGAGTCAAGTTTGAACAAGCAGTTACTAATGTTTATATTATTTGATCTATTAAATTTAATAGGATCAGAGGATTATATAATATTTCTGATCACCGATTTTTGATATGTAATCAATTTAGCTCCGACCCTAACAATATGATGATTTTCATTTTTTATATGCAAGAATAAGCCTCTACTTCCTTCCTGTCTACTTACGTCGTATTGGTGTTGTTTGCCATGTGTCTTTAAAGATTTACCAGTTTGATCAATATAAATAATATGGTAATTTTTGCACGGAATTTTATAAATTCACCGAACTTCAGTTCCCTGGGAGAATTTTTTATTAACATATTTCCTACGTTATTGCGATTAGAAAACACTATAGTAAAACTATAGAATTTAACAATGAACGGGACTCTTGTTGAAATATTGTAGAGTGTTTTATAAGCTTATTTAATATAAGAGAGGGGTGTTTTAATGATATAAGATTAATAATATAAACTAATGTTATTAATCCCGTCATTAAGGAATTCAGGCGAGGACATTCTTAATGCCCTCAAAAACATATTTCTAAAAACACAAATTTTAAAATTTCTTAGATACGAAGAATAAAAATGGTCATTCGCAAATACATTAGTAGGTTTTCTCTATTCAGTAAAAAGTAACTCTCTATTTAACGTATGGATTAGGACATCTAAGAAGGGCAAATTACAACTTACTTCTTCCCTTGTGAACTGGATTGTCGGCACTAATGAATTTAATTTTATTAGAAAAGCAGTTCTATTGACAGTTTTGGGAAAGATTCATAATATATCGTCAATATATATAAACCATTTAACATGACTAGGCAATATTTCACTTAACATTTTAGTTTCAAAAAAATCCATATATAAATTACTCAGGAGAGGGGATAAGCAGTTTCCTATTGCAAGATCAAATGTTGGACACTACAGCCGACAACTGTGATAATGAAAAAAACTACGTAGATAAAATTGAGACTATATTGACAGATAAAAATGTTTATACAAAGTTAAGGTCCAATCCTTTAGAAAGGGTCAATAGTTCCGTTAATAAAGAGATAAAATTATCTTGAAAAATCAACTCAAACTCTAATTGCTAACATTTTATCAAAATCCCCTTGTACGAGTATGTATGGGTTGATCAAAACGTATAAGAATAATAACCTAATAAGTTTTAAAATTACATTAAAAAACAACAATTTGGTTTTGATACAAATTTAGCAATTAGTTCCGGTTGATTTTTCAACATACCTTAAATCTTTTAATTAAAGGAACTAATGACCCTTTCAGACCGTGAACATAAATATTCAGACAACTTTTATAAGAAATAGTTTAGAGTTTACTTTTATTAAATTATATTATTTCGACTAATTAATTTAAAACATATTGATTATATATCTTTTATTTTTTAAAAAATAGTTTAATAAATTTCTTTTTAAATTAAATTAATGTATATTTAAGAATAACAGAAAGAATGGGACTATTTTAAAATGACATAATTTAGATGGCATATGATTCGAGCAACAGTGAGCTTAGTCATTCTAAAAAGGCGGCAATACACTCCTAGTTTAGTTCTCCGCGTCCGTTTAGCACTTTTAAACCAGTTTATTGTGTTCATCAGCTAATTCTTTAAATAATACTTCAAATAGTAAGTACAAATTACTTATTAATTTTTTTTCGGCGTTTTTAATGATTACTGAATTAGTTTATTGTTAATTATTATTATTTTCATATTTAACAATTAACTAAAACAATTCCACCCACAAACTAGATAAACTAAACCTACAGAAAAGACACTTCTAGAAGTTTTAAACAAAAAATATTCAATTTTATTATCAGTTGGTTTCAATTGTCTCATGTTGACTAATATTAAGTTTTACCAGAAATCTTTTTGTTTGTTATCAACATAATTATACGCTTACATCTTTACTGCTAATTCATAGATTAAACTCTAGTACTGTTTCCTGTTAAATATATATAATTTACAAGGTGAACTATAGGCAAACAGAAAATAGCTAACATACACTTGTAGTTTCTGGTTTAACCAACATCATGAGAAAATAAGGAGCAGCTTATATATTTTGAGTAAGTATTTACTAGCATCATTTTACGTAAGCATTTTTTTATTGAATGGTTTGATTTTCTGTATGTTTTGCTTTTCCTTTTGTGATTTAAATTGTTTATTGAGGGATTAACTATATTAATAAATTTAGTTTCGGTGGTTTTCTTATTCATTTATTTTATTTGTATCTGATGTTTTCTTTTGAAAGTTGTAAAACATTTGTTGCTGTTTCAACGTTGTTTCGAAGTTAAAGAAATGTATTTTCCGTCATCGTAGTATACTGTTTTTTTTTTCTACTGCTTGGGTGAATTTATCAAAACATTTTTAATTAAAACGCGAAATAATTTTTTGGTGAGAAATGTTTGTCAGTTTGGGAAGCACTCACAAAATGGTTTCAAGTTATTTTTTTTTTCTTGGTATGGCCGAAAGGCTCAGGTACACGGCAATAGATCACAAGTTTTTTTAAAAAAAAGTATGTAAAACATGATAAACACCAAAGAAATTTCTCTCAACAATGTAAACAACTGATGATTGTATCAGTATTGAAATGATCTCAACCAGAGCAGTTAAGAGGAAAAAATCTACAGGTGCAATAACTTTTCTGAGCCCCCGATTCCAATTTTATGTATATATCCTTTGTTAAGTTTATAATTCATTTTATACTTATCATTGTGAGTGTGTGTTTATATGGTTCTTAAACTGGTCATTACATTAGCATTCACAGAGTCTGTTATTTCTAGAGAGACATATAGCCTTTGGTTTTACTTATATATTTTCTTTATATTGGGGCCAGTGGTTGTATGCTCACCTCTGGACTAGTAGATCCGCGGTTCGATACTCACTCTTGCCCTAAATTAAAAGATGTATGAAATTGTAAAAATATATTGCAATAGACTATTATATTAGAGGTTTAAAATACATGATTTTAGTAATATAAACTGTAACACAACTGTCAATTATACAATAAGAGCGTTACATTATATATACGATAAAAAGATTTCACATAAACAAGTGAAATAAACAATCCATGATCAAACCACAATATAAAATAGGAAAACAAGACTAAGATCTTTCAACTGTAACAAGACTGACGAAGACCGCTTGTTACGGTTGAAAGATCTTAGTCTTGTTTTCCCATTTCATATTGTGGTTTCATCATATATATATATATATACTTGATAAATGGAAAGGCGATACAAACTGGGTTACTAGCCGTTGCGTCTACAACGTGCTTAGTCTCCCTTTATCTTTTCTCCTGAAGACGGATTGGCCGAAAATTTGAGTTTGTAGGTGTGTTTCTTTACTTTGTGTATTACCTATCTTCAATTTTGAACTGTTATATATATATAAATTAGTATAGGTTGGCAGGAAATATTCTTGGAGTAAAACTGTTGATATTTATTAAAGTGTTTCAAAGAAAGTGTCTCAATGTCCTTTGGACAACTTTTTTAGAATTACCACCTTCTATTCGTAAGACTGTCAGGAGACTGGAGCAGCTGAGTTTGATAGTCGTAAATGCCGAAGCTGCGGTACATTTCAACAATATATATATATATATATATATAATATATACATACGTGCAGTTTTATTTGTTATGCTGGATAATATTATATAAACCACAGTATAGTGTACTTGTACGCTGTAGCATTCTGGGCTAAACAGTCGTACATAGATTATACTGATTTAGATTAACTTACATAGATTACATTGGCTTCATATATTTGCAATCTATTAGACTCTGGTATGTACTCATGATTGGAAATTTCAAAAAATTACTTCTCCACACAAAAAAAAAGATTTCAATGTCAAAACTAAAACGTGTTTCGAACACTTAGTGCTCTTCTTCAGGTTTACATTTAAGTAAATACATATCTATGAACTTTAAGAACATCAGGGTGAATTATTGACCTCTCACTCTGAATTCGGTTAAATCGACCTCCAGGGGTCCATTGGTTCATTCAAGGTCAATATATAGAATTATTTAAAATTGTATAAAATATATGAATATTGAATTGCACTATTGAAGTTTTTAACAAGGGAATTAGTATGAAAAATTACTTAATTAATCCTAAACCTTCACAAATTGTGACAATATATTGAAGTGTTAAGAAAAGGATTAAGTCTCCACACAAAAAAGTTTATTACTAGAAACTAAACAATGCGTTTCGAACACTTGATGTTCTTCTTCAGGTTACATCTGCTCTAATGGGGTGGTTGTTCGAGAGGTGAGACCAAGCAAGGACTGCTTGGAGTCCACACAAAAAAGTTTAGTACTAGAAACTAAACAACGCGTTTCAAACACTTAATGTTCTTCTTCAGGTATTAACTACGGGTGAGTGTCTATGGTACAAATGTTGTACCACAGACACTCACCCTTAGTTAATGCCTGAGGAAGAACACTAGGTGTTCTAAAACGCGTTGTTATGTGATTAAATTTTTATATGTGGAGACCATATCATTAGCTTTTTACCTTACAATTAATTTGTTTTGTTTTTATTTTTACTTTACTATAAGTAAAGTATAGTGATCGTGAAAAAATTCGATCTCGAGATTTTGACGGAATTACATGTTTTGAGGTCCCAGAAGTCGTTTTATGAAGTTTTTTCGATGATGTCTTTGTGTGTGTAGGTGGGTCGGTGAGTGTGTTAGCATTGCTTGTTACCACGCTACGGTCCAGAATCTTTGATGGATCAAGTTGATATTTTACACAAAAATGGGCCTCATAAAGACGAAGATTCCTATTGTTTGGGAAGAATTATGCATGATGGGAAAGTCACTTTTTTTTGCCAAAAACCGTTTTTTAGAAAACATTTATTTCTTCTAAACTGATAACCCTACAGTTTTGAAATTTTGACATTATCTTTAAGGTTACAAATGGAACAAACGAAAAATACATTCAGAATTTTAAAACAATAGGAAATATTTTTTTTTCAATAAAATGTAAAAATGTTGACTTATAATTCAATCTCAAACCTTGTGAGAGCGATACAAGCCATACTGTTTGACGGATCAACGTGAAACTATGCCTAAAAATAGAAAATTATGTGGAGAATGAGTTGAGATATTTTTTTGTAAAATTGCATTCGCTAAAGGGGCGTTACAGTACGATTTCTGTTTTCAGAAAATGTTTTTTTGACGCTAAACGGCTCATTAAACAATAATGAAAATTTGACCAAAAATGGAACGAAAAATTAGCAATTCATAAAAAAAAATCATGAGGTTTCAATTACGGGAAAGAGCAATAACGATATAAAAACTGTTTGTTTATCTTAGACTAAGAGATCAACTGCTATACTTGTCGAATTTTTAACATTTTTTTACATTGTTTACATTGACTTAGAAATTTTTTGAGCGAATCCACTGATATAAAATTGATATTTATAAAGGAACAGTTTAAATTGTTTATTTACGTATATGATATGTAAGAGGAATAATATTGTGCAGGAAAATAATAACACTCACTCAGAAAAAAATCGTATATATGTTATTTGACAAAGGGGAAGGAAAATGATCTTATTAAATACTAAGAAGCCATAAAATTCCCAGTATAATAATTCTGTAAAAAACCAAAAGTGTAAAAGATAATTCAAAATTGAAATCTTTCGTTTAGAGATTAAAAAATGTAATTATCGTACATCTTTAATTATAAATCACCTTAAAACAACATTATCTTCGCTGTTTATGATGTTTTTCAGAGAAAAAAAGGGTATTTTCCTGTTTTGAATTTGAAAATTTTACTTTAATATTCAATGTAGAAGGATGTCAAGTAAACGATGTAAGAAATCCACTGGCTATTTGAACAAAAGCCATGTTCTCTTGTAGGAGAATATTTCGTATCAAGAAATGTTCACTTTGGTTTTTCAAAAATATTATTACTGCTGTAGTTATACTAATGAAATTATTTGCATCAGCTGTGTGATGTACCAAAATAAGCTTATATATTGATATGTCCTTCAATCACTATCTGTACTACCTCAGGAATGAAAGACTAATAATCAGATTCTTATATCAATATCCTTATGTCAATGTGAAAAAAAAATCCATTGTCGAAATAACTGATTTATGAATCAATTCCTTTCTGTTTCTATACATTTAAAATGTAATATATAACCAAAATAGTAGTAATAGTAGTGGTAATTGTAAACAATCATGTTGTAGCCCTGAAGATGACATAAATATATGTCGAAGCGTCGGCAAAAGGACTAGTTTAAAATCATTAGACCTCAACCCTTAAAAAAAATTACATCATATAAAAATTGGGTCAAGAAAACAAATCATGAATATCTATATATATAGTAATATAGTATAGTACTATATTGATTTGTGTATTAAAACAATAACACATACCTATATTTACATACAATATGACAAATTAATTTAAAATACAGAATAATGTGCTCGTTATTTATCAAATAGTATATATAGTATAGTATATAATATAGTAATATATAATATATATATAGTAATATAGTCATTCCATATATTTCCTTAAAGAAAACAAGTAAAATAGTGTTTTATTTAAAGAGATTAAGTGAACCAATAAATGACGTAATTGAAATGATGTTGCTTGAGTGACGTCATGCACATCATGCACTGTGATTGGTCAGTTCAGAATACGACCCTGTAGTGTTCTAATACATCCGCCATAATGAAATATTATTCTCTGAAAAGAACAATATTCCTGAATATTTAAACTAATCGGAAGTACGACCGTTTCTGCTACTATTTGTAGGTATATTTTTAACAATAAATTAGTTCAATAATAATAATAATAATAAATAAATAATTAGATGACAATTTCTTAGTGATTATGTTTAACCAAATGGCTACTTCAGTTATAGGTTAGCGTCCTTTCTTTAAAAAAAATTATATTCAAATCAATAATACATACCTATATTTATACACAATGTGACAAATTAATTAAAAATACAAAATAATGTGTTCGTTATTTATCAAAATGTCAAACAAATATCCTACCAGAAATAAATTATTGAAATAATTAGAATTTCATTTTAAATTATTAAAGTTTAATGGAATATATTACTTTCTAATATTATGTGTAACTCTTACAGTTTGAATTCAATAATAGTTATCATTGTTTTTATGATTATAGTTGTTTCATGTTTAATACAATTAACTATTTCAATTCAGTTATTAGTATTAATTAGGTTTTACAATGTAATGATGTATCATTTAACGTTCATTTTACTAATTACTGGCATATTCTTTTAATTAATAAATAAAAATCATTCTTTATAATCATATAATGGAAAATTACGTTAACTAAAACTGATTTAGAAAAAATATGAGAACATAATACAGGACTAAAACCATGGCTACAATAACCTTGTCCATAGAACAAGCTCAGCATTTTACAACTTCCAATATTAATTTAACATCCATTTCTTTTACCTGTATTATAATTGTTTACCAATTGAAATCATTATGAAGCAATGAAAAGAGTTGGGTAACTGTAAACTTACTTTTGGTTCATTCTTTGTTATCATATAGTTGTTAAATTCATTGAAAATTTTTAATATTTTGAAACTGTAGTTTCTATATATAGTCATATTTATAATTTTGACATTATGAATTGTTTATTATTAAAAATTATATCAACACTAAATGATAGGTTGAGCACTTTAAATGTTCATTACCTGTTCAATCTGTTATAATGTCATATTTCTTCCTATTGGTAGATTAACTAAGTTATTTACTAATTTCATACTAATTCCTCTTGCAAAAAACCTCAATAGTTCAATTCAACATTCATATATTGTATTTAATTTCAACTAATTTACTCTGTTCTTTTCTAACTTCCAATATAAATTTAATATCCATTTGAATTTAATATTAATTTAATACTTGTATTATATTGTTCACCAATTGAAATCTTTATGTAGCAAAGAAAAGATTTGGGCAATTGTTAACTTACTTTTGGTTCATTCTGCATTATCACATATTTTTCTTTCATACTTTGAAACTGTAGTTTCTATATATGATCAATCATATTAATAATTTTGATATTATGAAATGTTTATTATTAAAAATTATATCAACACAATTATATAAAAACTATTTAAGTATCTATGAAATTAGTTTTTAAATGTGTTTAAACTAAATTTAATCTTATATCATGTTTATTAAAGAAGTAATTTGCCAAATTTCTCTAATTTCTAGACTTTTTAACACTTTATTTTGATTATTTGAGCATTTGTTTTAATGAAAATAATGAATTTTTTAAAGGTAATTCAGCAAAAAAAAACTTTATTATGGTAATAATTTCCTTTTAAAATTATTAAAATTGGATTTGTTTTATTTTAGTAATTACCGAATAAACTTCAAGATGTTTAAAATATTTTTCTTAACTTACTTCAGTATATTTGTTTGTGATATATATTTTATATCAAAGAAATATATATCACAAAGAATAGATTAAGATATATGGTTGTGATTTTTGTTTTAGGATATTCATGTTTGTGATATATTTATAGATCACTGAGTTGTTACCAGTCTTCAGAGGGATTTACATCTATTTTCCTGATGACAAAGCCATCAAAATATAGCAGTGAGTTTCTGTTTCATTTCTGTGTGTTCTTTTTTGTGAATATAGTTTACATATATATATTAATAGTTGGATTTTTATTAAATGTCATTTTTTGTTTTGGTTCTTTTGTTGTTGAAAAATGTTATTTGAAAGGAACTTGAAAGTATGAAACATTTTATTTATTTAAATAAGAAATGAATACCAGATCTGTGTTTTTGTTTGAATACCACATTTAGTTGTGTTTAAGCAAAACTAAAGTTTGTTTACATATGAAAAGGATGAACATTCCATATCAGTTGCATTTAATTTTTCAATAAATATTAAATATGGCTCCTGACTTTACTTCACTATTCAATTTTACCTTACTGAAATTTGAGGTTGACAACCGTCTGTTGTAGAAGAATATATGAGGGTTTTCCTATTTTCTAATACAGGCTGTTAAATTTCGTTTTATTATCAATTTTTACTTTACTATAAATAAAGTATAGTGATAATGAAAAATTCGATCGTGAGGTTTTGACAGAATTACATGTTTTGAGGTCCCAGAGGTTGTTTTATGAAGTTTTTTGATGATGTCTTTGTGTGGGTGGGTGGGTGAGTGTGTTAGCATTGCTTATTACCATGCTTATCCATCCAGAATCTTTGATGGATCAAGTTGATATTTTACACAAAAATGGGCCCTGTCATAGTATAGATGATCCCTATTGTTTGGGAAGAATTATGCATGACGGGAAAGTCACTTTTTTTGCCAAAAACCTGTTTATAGACAACATTTTTTCTCCTAAACTCCTAACTTTAGAGTTTTGAAATGTTGGCACTATCTTTGAGGTTACAAATGCAATAAAAGAAAAATATTCAAAATTTAAAAAAACTGCAAATATTTTTTTTCAATAAAATGTAAAAATTAGAACTTCAATTCAATCTCAAAGCTTAAGAGAGCCATACAAGCCTTGCCGTATGACCGATCAAATCAAACAATACTTATAAATAGATCATTGTATGGAGAATGAAATGAGATATTTGTTTTTAAAATTACATTCGCCAAAGGGGCGTTAAAGTACGATTTCTGTTTTCAGAAAATGTTTTTTTAACGTTAAACGGCTCATTAAGAAACCATGAAAAGTTTACCAAAAACGGAAGAAAAAATTAGTAATTTAGAAAAAAAATCATGAAAGTTCAATCATGGCAAAGTGCAATAAAGCTATAAAAACTGTTTGTTTATCCCAGACTAATGGATCACCTGCTATACTTGTCGAATTTTTGATATTTTTTTACATTGTTTACGTTGACTTAGAATTTTTTTGAGTGAATTGACCGAAATAATATAATGTTTATAGATATAATGAAAATTTTGAAATGATTTAACGACTTATATGTGATATAAAAAGAATTTAATTCTTATATGTAAAAATTCAACGACAATAGAGCATATTAAACATATAATTTCTGATTCTTTTCATGGTATGATGAGTTTGTCTAACAAAATGTTCTAATCGATGTACATGTTGTTCTACATGTTGCAACATTCTACAAGGATCAATATCAGATGCTGATTTTTTTGTTTATGAATGACATTATTTTTGGTTAATACTGAAGTTGGTGGAATGAACTTTTTCATCCTGTAAGAGACCTTCTATGTTTTCGACTAATATTCATTTTTTTCACTATTCTTGTCTAATAGTTCATACCATTATACTTAAAAATTTCAAGCTTCCAGCTTTTAAATTTAAAATTGTACAGAAAAGTCGGCTTCGAACTTGATTTGAGAATACAAAAGTCGCTATTTACCAACATATTTTTTCTCAATATACATTTACAGCAAAGTGTAGAGTACAGCACGTGAGAAAAAATAACATTCACTCAGAGTAAATTGGATTTTTATGATTTTTGACTAAGGGAAAGAAAAGCCATAAAATTTTCAGTATAATAATTTGATAAAAGACTAAAAATGTAGAACATTATTCAGAATTAAAAAAAAATCTTTTAATAATAATAAATGAAATTAACCTACATCTTAAATTAAAAATTATCTTAAAACGACATTTTTTCTTACATATTTTTGACATTTCAGACAAAAAATTTGTAGTGCTTTTAATATACTTAAAATATTTTTAATTTCTAAATGGGAAAATTTGTCTTAAGTATTAAATGTAGAAGGAGGTCAGATAAACTATGTAAGAGATCCACTGGCTATTGGAGCAAAAGCTATGCTTTCTTGTAGGAAATTATTTCGTACAAGCAAATTTTTAATTTACTTTTTATAATGTTTTTACTGCTGTAGTTATACTAATGATTGTATAACTGTTAATTGTGTGACATACAAAAAAAGTGGATCAATCACTATCTGTACTACTTCAGGAATGAAAGACTAATAAACATCTCCCTTTTAGACGATTATATTATGCTTAAATGAGACATTATATATTATATACCCAAGAAGTTTGATATTAAGTTTACTTATAGTAAAGTTGAGTGTAGGCCACTCCAGATTTTTTTTCTTTTTGTCTGGTGTTTCTTTTTTTTTATTATTAATTATTTATTTTTACAAGTAATTATAAATCGTTTATTTTTTCATTATGAATAGAAATATAGGAACTCTGAGAGGAATAAATATGACGGTGAAACCCCCCCCCCCAAATCCTTTCAAAACACTGGTCACATCTAGATGATTCAGTTGCACTATATAAATACATAATATAGTAATAAATAATCTATATTAATAAAGTCAAATAAGAGTCTCAAAGATAGTGTAAATTATTTATTAACATTATAAATCATAAAAGATTAATTACTTTATCCACTTTTAAATATTCTAAGTAGAAAACTGAAATATTTTATTTATTACATCAGTATAGCAATTCTCAGTATCAAAACAGATTAAATAAAATTTAATATTAGAATTATTAGTAATAATGTCCGTCATACCTCGTAATGTTTCTGTACAGCTCTACCGGTTTCGGGTCCGTCTATTTCCCACCCGAAACCGGTTGAGCTCTACAGAAACTTTACGAGATATGACGGACATTATTACTAATAATTCTAATATTACTTACCTCAGTCAAACTATATTATACCAAATAACTATATTTAAAATTTATTATGTTTGACAGTAAAATTTGCTTTCTTCTTCAATTCAACAATAAAAAAAAATCCATGCATAATTGCCAGTTTCAATTTTTAATTTTGATATTCATGGGTCTTCTTGACTCTTATGAGCCCTAGTGCACCCCCTCCCCCCTCCTCGTAGGGCCTGAACAAATCACGAGAAACGAGAGAGAAATTAAATGTATGGTTTAATCAAGAATGATAAAGCTGTCAATCAAATTTGTCCAAGTTAGTTCAATAACATCTATTCAGTTGCAAATTATCAAATAATTAAAATACTTTCCCCTTTAGTTGGTATTTATTTATGACAATTATATCAAGAATGACTTCTATTTTATTTCTACACTGAGGGGGCCTCTGAGCTGATAAGATAGGGGTTCGATCCCCATCTGACCCTCGATTTATTCATGTGGGAGGTGAATAAATCTGAGCAAGTCGTTCTTCGGAGAAGGATATTAAACCGTCGGTCCCGAGCCTGTACAATGTCAGCTACTCGTTAAAGATCGAAATACACTTGAGTTAGGTAAAATTTTAGGACTCCCACTGTAGAATCAATCTTCATTGAGTGGTATCACAAATGTCCAATGGTTGGCCTACGTGTGTTTCCTCGTGGGGCACTGCCACTGCAACCTAACCTATTTCTACACTGAATTCCTTTATCTTCTCAAAATTGTCATTTTTGAAGGTCAAACAACTTTTTGCAAAAAATATTCCGATTGATGAAGTTTTGGAACTTTTTAAAAACCAAACTTTATAAAAGAAATGTTAACTTACCTGTTTCAGTGCCTAACTGGCACTGGCAGACCTATCGTGGCTACTAGTCGAGATATTAGTTCTATAAATCACTTCTGTAAACCAGCTGCTACTTCAATACCATCGTTAAACACTTTCGATTTTTATATAATTCCCCTGAAGATGACTGGAGGTCAGTCGAAACATGTCAGATCCACCCTAACAACGTCTGGGTTAAAAAAGAAGAAACAATTTAGAAACCGTGAAAAACTTATGAAATGACTTCAACAACATATGGTTTATTATTCAACGAAATATGTTTAAATGAAGGACTGCTTTCAAATTTTAATATATATATATATGTAATAATTAAATGAAACGGTCCAACGGACTTTTAAATAAAAACCAATTAAAAAAGATACCACACAGATAGACACAGGAATAACTCACTTCTATATTTCGACCATCGTCGTCATCAGGAGGCGAAGAGTCCCGCAGGAAGGCAGACCGGCGACTCCGCTATATTTTGACGACGATGGTCGAAATATAGAAGTGAGTTATTCCTGTGTCTATCTTTGTGCTATCTTTTTTAATTGGTTTTTATATATATATATACTTTTTCGTTGGAAATACGATCCAAAACGGACAAATATAGTTCAATATAGACAAAGAAACATAGAGAAATCAAAAGAACACAGTTACAGTCTCTAATTTTCTAGAGACTGTAAGTGTGTGTCACAGTTTGATTATCTCTCATGTTTCTTTGTACTATATTGAACTTTATATCTCTCAAATTCATATTAATTATATATATATATATATATATATATATATATTATAATATATATATAATATTAATATGTGTTGTTATCTAATCGGCATTCGGTCAAATTTTCTAGGTTCAAAAATGAAACTCTCATTGCCGACGTTTCGGTTTTATTTTAAAACCTTTTTCATAGGCAAAAGTAAGAATTTCTTGACTAAGAAAATGAAATTTACATTATTTAAACTAACATCAATCTTAACGGGACAAAACCTTCGACTAGACTATCGAAGTTAGTTAACAACTAGACCGTCGAGTCTAGTCGAAGATTTTGACTGTCCGGTTAAGATTGTTGTTGCTTTAAATCATGTAAATTTCATTTTCTTAGTCAAAAAATTCTTACTTTTGCCTATGAAAAAGGTTTTAAAATAAATCCGAAATGTCGGCAATAGAGAGTTTGATTTTCGAACCTAGAAATTTGACTGAATCCCGATTAGATAACACACCTATATATATATATTATAAACAGGAAAACGATCCAAAAGGACAACAAACGTTTCACGATGAATCACAAACACAGAACTAAGGAACAAACACACTTACTGTCTCTAATTTTCGGTTGAACCGTCATCAGGAGAGTTGAGAAAGGGACACTAAGTGCACTTGTGAAGCGACGGTTGGAGACCCGTCACTTCACAAGTGCGTCTCCTGATGACGGTTCAACCGAAAATTAGAGACAGTAAGTGTGTTTGTTCCTTAGTTCTGTGTTTGTGATTCATCATGAAACGTATATATACGTATATATATATATATATTATATATATACACTTTTTTTCGTTGGAAATACGATCCAAAACGGACAAATATAGTTCAATATAAACAAAGAAACATAGAGAAATCAGAAGAACACACTTACAGTCTCTAATTTTCGGTTTGAACCGTCTTTAGGAGAGATAAGAGAGGGAAACCAAGCGCACTGGATCAGAGACGGTTGGAGACCAACAGTGTTGCCGCATGCGCGCCCGTTCACAGAAAATAAGGTAGACAGGAATCAATTTATAATTAATTTATAATTTATAATTACATTAAATTAATGGAATATGAAAACAATAAATATATAAAAAAGAAAAAATAGAAAAAATAAGGGAAATTGATACAGAGAAATTGATACATAAACAAAAGTACTGACTAAGCTATGGTAAAATAAAATAGAACTAAGAATCTCCCTTTTAATGAGTGCTACAGGTTACAGATT
>JAPFBL010000335.1:195000-384349 GCA_026182355.1 Hermatobates lingyangjiaoensis
CTGAGGCTGCTTGCATAGATGACCTGAAAACTTCAATTTGTTCTATTGAGTCCATAATGAGAAAACAATCGTCAACATAACGGCAATAAACTTGAGGTTTACGGGTCTGGTTTTGGTCTAAAATACTATTCTCCAGGTGGCACATATAAAAATTAGTAAATTTGCTAGTTAGGGGTAACTCCGTTAGTTTTGCTAACCCCGTTAGGGGTATTTTATAGTAGTATTAACTATATATTTTATAGTAGTATTAGTAAATAAAAGATAGAGACTAAATAAAAAGGTAAATATATGAAAATAGTTAAGAATAAGAATCTCAAAAATAAACAAAGATAAAACTATCTAATAGTAAGTATATTACATATATATAAATGTATATGTTCATATATACATACATATATGTATGTATGCAGTTGTTTTTGACTCTGACGAAGACCGCTTGTTACAGTTGAAAGATCTTAGTCTTGTTTTCCCATTTCTTATTGTCGTTTGATCATTGATTGTTATTTCACGTGTTTATGTGAAATCTTTTAATCGAGATATATATATATAAAGTTGAAAAAAGTATCGACCGTGAAGTAGAAACAACATACAAGTTTTTCAGGACTCGGCCAGTTCTTCAAGTTCAAATTAAACTCTCATTGCAAACGTTTCGGTTTTTATTTAAAACCTTTGTCATAGGCAGAAGTATAAAATTGTTGAAAGAGAACAACTAACTATTACATTAGAGATTATTTTACAGAGAAAACAGTTTGTGGTTTTTAGAAACAGACATTTGTTTTTTTCTGTAAAATAATCTCTAATGTAATAGTTAGTTTTTCTCTTTCAACAATTTTGTACTTCTGCCTCTGACAAAAGGTTTTCAATAAAAACCCAAAACGTTAGCAAAAAGAGTTTAATTTGTACTTGAAGAACTGACCGAGTCCTGATAAACTTTGATGTTGTTTCTACTTCACGGTCGATGCTTTTATTTATGAAGAAACATAGAGAAATTAAAAACACATAGTTAGAGTCTCTAATTTTCTGTTTGAACCGTCTTCAGGAGAGATGAGAGAGGAACACCAAATTAGATACTAAGTGTGTGCTTTTAATTTATCTATGTTTCTTTTTGTATATTGAACAATATTTGCCCGTTTCGGATCGTATGGAAAAGTATATCATATATATATATATATATATATATATATATATATATATATATATGTATAATTAGGGAGCAGATTTTCATTCAAACATATTTCATTAAACACTTTTTGAACCTTTGTTTTAATCTCTTTTCTCATTAACTTTTCTAATTTTCTTATAAGTATTTTGATGTTTTCCGGTATATGAAATAACAACTGTCCAAATGTTTTGTCTTGAAGCAAATCAAGTTCCAAACAATGGAACCAAATGTAACCATTATGCATGTCGACTGTGTTATTGTTTTTCATATAGTTTTTAATCCTAGATTATATAGAGTATTAAATTTCTAGCCTTAGTAAATTAAGTTTTAAGATACCCTGAAGATGGTCCACGGAGACTGAAACGTTGGTGAATTATTAAAAAAGTGTAGATTGTGAACAATGAGCTTTCAAGACAAAACATTTGGACAGTTGTTATTTCATATCCCGGAAAACATCAAAATACTTATAAGAAAATTAGAAAAGTTAATGAGAAAAGAGATTAAAACAAAGGTTCAAAGAGTTTTTAATGAAATATATATATATATATTCAAACCACAATAAGAAACAGGAAAAAAAAGACTAAGATCTTTCAACCTTTAATATGCCGTTTCCATCAGAGTGAAAACCCGTGAAGGTTTACGGTTTCCTTTTTCTTATTGTGGTTTGTACATTGATTGTTGTTTCACATGTTTTTTGTGAAATTTGGTTTTATATATACACTTTAACACAGAGAAAAGAACACAGAAAGACACTACAGAACTCACTTCGATATTTCGACATCCGTCGTCATCGGGATGTCGAAATATCGAAGTGAGTTCTGTAGTGTCTTTCTCTGTTCTTTTCTCTGTGTTAAAGTGTTTATTGTCCACACGGACCTTTCATTTTATATATATATATATATATATATATATATATTTATATATATATATTATATATATATATATATATATGCCATATTCACAAAAAGAAATACAGAAATGAATGAAGATAGTTGTGAGTTTCTCTTTCATTTCTGTGTTTTCTTTTTGTGAATAAAACTGGTTCCTTTACAGTTTATTTTAGCATACTTTATAAAGAAATATTTTTTATTGTTTATCGACATCACTTTTTAAATCTAATGAGCTTTTTATGGTTAATATTTTCATTTACCTAAAAACAAATATATATATATATATAATATATACAATTAAAAGAAACGGTCCAGCGGACTTTTTTTAAATAAAATAAATTCAAAACGAAGGAAACACACAGAAAGACACAGACATAACTCACATCGATATTTCGACCATCGTCGTCATTAGGAGGTGTGAAGAGCGAAGAGTCCCGTAGGAAGGTGTTTGTGTTTCCTTCGTTTTGAATTTATTATATATATATATATATATATATATATATATATATCTGTTGGGTTTTTGACACTCAAATTATATATATATATATATATATATCTGTTGGGTTTTTGACTCTGACGAAGACCGCTTGTTACTTGTTGAAAGATCTTATTTTTTCCCCTCTTTTCTTAATTTGGTTTGAACATTTATATATATATATATATATATATATATATCAGTTCACAAACGAAGAAAAGCAACACACAGAGAAAGAGACACACTTACAAACTCAAATTTTCGGATGATCCGTCTTCAGGAGAAAAGAGAGAAAGGCGACCAAGCACGCCGGAAACACAACCGGGTTGTGTTTCCCTTGGTCGCCCTTTCTCTCTTTTCTCCTGAAGACGGATCATCCGAAAATTTGAGTTTGTAAGTGTGTCTCTTTCTCTGTGTGTTGCTTTTCTTCGTTTGTGAACTGATTTGCGTCCAGTTTGGATCGTTTTTTCGAATTTTAAGTGGATGTATATATATATATATATATATATAATTAAAGTTTATCAGGACTCGTGCAGTTCTTCAGGTTCAAATTAAACTCTCATTGCCAAAGTTTCGGTTTTTATTTAAAACCTTTTTCATACGCCAACAAATCAGAGGGTATATAAGCAATTTCTTCAGAGTAAACTATAGGTGCACAGTAAATAGAAAAACACACGTTAAGTCTCTAATTTCAGTTTATTGGTTTATTAAATGCAGAGCCGTCCCTAGGAAGTTAAAGGGTTCGGGGTAAATCAACCTTAGCCCCAACCAGAAATTATTATAAATATAAAAAAATTGATACATAATGCAGATATTAGAAATAATTAATGAAGGTTTCAAAGATATTTTTATGTTTACAGATTTTCCCAGTGAACAAGTCATTTCTCCGAGGTCACTAACGTCGTCGTGCGGATCCCCCCCCCCCCCCCCCATCGTGGAGCCCAGGGCGGTTGCTACGGTTCGCTCTAGCTAAACGATAGTCCTGATCAAGGTAGAAGAGATGAGGACGCCAAGCGTAGTTGTGAAGCGACGGTTGGAAACCCAAACGACAATTAGAGACTGTAAGTGTGTTTTCCTATTTACTGTGAACCTATAGTTTACTCTGAAACGTTTGTTGACCTTAGTAGATCGCTTTCAAGTAGTTAATATACACGTATATATAAAAAAAAACAATAACAATGTACATTTGTCATATCTACTTTACAATCTTCATAACAAATTCAAAAAAACTTACTTACTCAAGGCTAGCTTCTAATTCTGAACCAACAAAACCATTATCTGTCTTTGCATGTGCTGCTACCCAGCGACATTTATTTTACAATTAATCCATGGTAATATAAACTAAGATAACATTGTTTATCTTATAGTTTATATTTGTTAGTTTATAGCCCTGAGGATGTCTTAAAATAAAGACGAAACATTGGCGAAAAGGTGATTCCGTGTATTAACCCTGACCAAACTCCAAGAAGAAGAAAAAGTTGTTATTAGTAAATTGTGATCAAGAAAACAACACCTTGTTAATATATATATAAAGGTTTCAAATAAATACGTGAAATAACAATCAATGATCAAACCACAATATGAAATGGGAAAAGAAGACTAAGGTCTTTCCAACAGTAACAACCGATGTTTACGCTTCGACTCTGACGAAGACCGCTTGTTACGGTTGAAAGATCTTAGTCTTCTTTTCCCATTTTATATTGTGGTTTGATAATATATATATATATATTTAAAATTCACAGAAGGGGTTCTTGAGGATTTTGGCCATAAACATACAACTCCTGATTATAAGCCGACCTTTCGTCAAAAGTTCTTTGGCATTTTCAAGGCTTGTTTTAGAGGAAGCACTATTTACCGGTCCATGCTTTTATCTAGCTACTATTTGGCGAAACGTAAGGTTATAATTAGGAGTTGTATGTTTATGACCAAAATCCTCAAGAACCCCTTCGGTGAATTTGAAATATCAGTGGTCGAGAAGCTATATCAATATACATCATGATTTGTTTTCTTGACCCAATATTTATATGATGTAATTTTCTTGAGGTTTGAGGTCCAATGATTAAAACTAGTCCATTTGCCGACGTTTCGACATATATTTATGTCATCTTCAGGGCTATAACATGATTGTTTTACAATTAGCACTACTATTACTACTATTTGGTAATTTATTACATTTCAATAAATGTAATCGGTTTGTTACCGAACATATTGAAATGTAATAAATTACCAAATAGTAGTAATAGTAGTGCTAATTGTAAAACAATCATGTTGTAGCCCTGAAGATGACATAAATATATGTCGAAACGTCGGCAAATGGACTAGTTTTAATCATTGGACCTCAAACCTCAAGAAAATTACATCATATATCAATATATATATATTTATATAAGTGATAAACGAAATGCTACTAGACTTTATCTAATGACTCCCTCATATAATTACACAACTCAATTAAAGAAAACATGACTCCTTAACAACGAAATCTATGAATTCTCCAGAACATATGATTTCTTACAGGTAATTATACAACATACCATAGTAATACATTAGTCTAATATTTTAAAAAACAGTTTTAATGATAAAGGTCGATTTTTGTAGAATAGATTAAAATATTTCTTTCAGATGACAGTTCTGTGAATTCGGAGGTGTTTGAAATCGAAGGTAACACTGTACATTATAATGTGAAAGAACTCTCTTCAATATTTCGCCATCACTCGTCATAATGAAAAGAAGTGGTCAGTTATAAATATTAAGAACCAGCTCATAAACAGTCTGTTAGACCAATCAGGGTTGCCATAAGGTGAGAAAAAACGAAAACTAATAGAAATAAAACTAAAAAAATAAATCAGGAGAGGGGAAAAATAAGAATATAATGTGATAGAGTCGATATGTGAAGATAAAATAATTCAAAACGTGATACAGGAAATTATAATAAATGAAAAAAATAACGGATAAATAACATACACTATATACATTAATAAATTAAAGTAAACAAAAAAAAATTTAAAACAAGTGAAAACTAGTAATAAGATTTGAACAACAAGATTAAGTCCCGGAGATGATCAAGCATCAAGGAGGTTAATACATGCTTCTTCTGTTCTCATCCTTATTCGTCCCTGTTTACATGACCATATTTTTTTATAGTTTTACATTTTAATTATATATTTTTATTTTTTTTTCAAATTCTTCTTAATTTATTAATTAACTTATTAATAATTTAGTGTTTAATAAGTGATTAATAATAAATAATATTTTATTTGTAAATAGATAAAATTCTTTCCTCACTTGGTGGCAACGCTGAGTGCTTTAATGATCCACTTCTTCTCCTGATGATGACACATGTCGAAATAATGAAATGAGTTGTGTTAGTTCTTTCTCTAAGTATATCATACTAAGTTTGTTTATACTCTATAATTTATAAAAAGGCTGTGCAATTATTTATTGTATGCTATCTGAACAGATCAGAATTACTCACTATTAAACTAAGGCAGAGTTTTTTCAAACTTTCTTTCGACGCGGAACCCCTTTTTGCTTCAGTCATTTTCCCAGGAACCCCAGATTCTAATGATTTTATAAAATCATAATATAAATATTTTCATATGCTTTTATAAATAGTATGTATGTTTATAAATAATATAAAAGTAATATTAATGCAATGCCTATTTTTCGAAGAAAAATTCAAAACTATAAGATTTTAATTTTCATATTTTCCACAAGTACATAACACATGAAACAGAATTATTAGGAACTTTAACACGAAGTTTATTTTGTAATCAATTTTTGGTTTTATAGTTGAAAGTTTGATTGTCAAGTTAGACCGAGGATTAAGTCTACTTTGGTGTTTAGTTTTTATGGCAGTATAAAAGGAAAATCCGGTTTTACATGATTAGGTTGTGGGAAGTGGCAGCAATGTGTGAACTGCTATTTTTGCAATAGAAAGAAATTCGGGAATCAGATAGCTATAAAAAATGACTAGTGATTCATCCTAAATATGAATAAAATTTAGGCCATTTCTACTTATGTGCATAAGTAATATTCGGTTTCATGATTCACAAGAAACACAGAATAAATCCATACCCACTAAAGAAAAAAAAATAGAAAAATGTTTTCTCTAAATGTTTTTCGCGGAACCCCAGACAGTCCGTTAAGGAACCCACTTTGGGAATCTCTGGACTAAGGGGTAGAAACACTAAGTCTCTACACAAAGGATTTTATCCAACATGACGCCTTTCAAACACTTAGTGTTCATCGTCAGGTTACATCTGCCACAATAAGTTCAATGGTTACAATAAGTTGAGCCATTCACTCAGTGCATCTCTTCCGTGAATATATATATAACAGTTCAAAATTGAAGATAGTTAGTACAGAAACTAAAGAAACACACTTACAGAATCAAACTTTCGGGCAATCCGTCTTCGGGAGAAAAGAGAAAGGGAAACCAAGCACACTGGTACAGAGATGGTTGGAGACCCAACGTTGGAGAAGGTTGGAGCATGGTTTCCCTCTCTTATCTCTCCTGAAGACGGTTCAACTCGAAAATTAGAGACCGTAAGTGTGTGCTTTTAAAACGATTCTTCGAACTGAATAAACTAGAATTTTTATTCTATTTAAGTCGACTTAAACATCGTTATCAGCCTTTGGAGCGATTCACATCTATTCCTGACGACGAGGACGTCGAAATATAGTAGTGAGTTTAGTGATTTCTTTTCTGTGTGTTCTTTTGAAAATTCTATTTTATTATATATTATTAATATATATATTATATATATATAAAATAAATTAAAAAAACAAAGGGAAACACACAGAAAGACACAGACATAACTCACATCGATATTTCGAACATCGTCGTCATCAGGAGGTGCGAAGAGCGAAGAGTCCCGCAGGAAGACAGGACGGTACTCAGCGATACTCTGAGTACCGCCCTGTCTTCCTGCGGGACTCATCGCTCTTCGCACCTCCTGATGACGACGATGGTCGAAATATCGATGTGAGTTATGTCTGTGTCTTTTGTGTGTTTCCTTCGTTTTGAATTTATTTTATTTTAAAAAAGTCCGCTGGACCGTTTCTTTTAATTGTATATTATATATATATTATATATTATGTTGCGAACGAAGATGGACAAGATCCGAAAGCGCTCCAATCTCCGATATCAACTTACGAGGTATGACGGTTTTTTTATTTCTAATATTAATATATTATATATATATTAAATATATATATATATAATATATATATTATATATTTATATTTGAATTACTCAGTCTATATTTATTATCTCTTGTTCCACTAATGAACAATTTAGAGTCAGTGTTATTGATATTTGGATAATTTGTTTATTTAAATTAATCATATTACAACTAATTATAAAAAAAGCATTATCTTGTGTTCAAGATATTACACGATACATTACTCTTATAAATTAAAGTTTCTTCCTTGATATCATGTCTTCAGGAAAACAGAACAAGCTTACTTCATTAAAAGTTGAAAAGATGTAAATTTTTGTAAAAATTTGTTTCTGCTTAAAAATTTTTTTTCTCACATTAAGTTAATTATATACCTACATTAATATTGTCAGAATATTTAATGCAATACAATTTTTCTGACAATAACATCATTAAGGAATTATTTATATCCCCTAAGGAAAAAATTTGGTTGTTGCTATATGTGATAGTCATTGATAAGCCTTCTAGACAATGACATAGCAAAAGGGGAGAGTGCCAGCTCATATGAGGAGGGGGCGGCACAAGTATATCAAGTGGTAAAAATAGAAAATAAATTAAAATAATTAAAAAAACTAGCAAAAAACCAGAAACTTTATACCAAAGTAAGTTTTTAAGGTCGTTTGTTTTTATTTTTTATATGTATAATACATTTTTTTAAAATGGATTTTTTAAGGGTGATATTTGCAAATTAAAAATAAATTTATTTTAAATTTATCCGAACTAGTTTTTTAAAGAGGTTGAAAGTTTATTAAATAAAGTTTATTTAATTTAACATTTTTTTCATATTTTGAATAATATGTTTTTGTTTTGAAAAATCTTTGGTTTTCTTTCATGACAACCATATTATATATAATATATATATATATATATATATATATTATAATAAAATAACAAATTCAATAATATATCAACCGTTGGATAAAATAGGTGTATAATGTAATCGGGATTCGGTCAATTTTCCAGGATCAAATCAAACTCTCAAACTCTCAATGCCGGCATTGAGAGTTTGATTTTGATCCTGTAAAATTGACCGAATCCCGATTACATTAAATTAAACATTACCATTACATTACATTATATATATATAATAATATAAACTAGAATTTAAAAAGAACACATAGAAAGGAAATCACTGAACTCACTACATATTTCGATGTCCTCGTCTTCAGGAAAAGAAGTGAATCGCTCCAAAGGCTGATAACGACTGACTTGGCGTTCGAACTGAAGCACTCAAACAGGGTAGCCAACTTTCGGAGGAAAGGTAGGCAGGGAAGATAAAGAGATACAAGCCAAATAAAAATTAAAAAAATGAAAACATTTAACTAAAATAAAATTAAAAGCTGATAACAACTAAAAAATAAGAGAAAAAAAAAATCAACGATTGAGGTTAAGCCCAGGAGCCGATCTACCGCCCAGGAGACTAATAATGCTTCTTCTGAAGCTCTCAGAGTAACTTTCGAATTAGTCTGATCAATCTGCCTCAGGACCTGTACACGGAAACAGTCATTAAAACTGAGTCCGTGAGAGCTGGATGAGTAGCAACGGGAAGGTCACTGCGTTTCCCAACGGATGACCTGTGATTATTCATACGCAGGCTTAGCTTGGTGGAAGCCAAACCCACATAAAAAGAATCACATTGGGTGCAATCCAAACGGTAAACGCAGTTACCAGAGGTACAAGAGGTCTTGTGAGAGATAGGGTAGGTGCGTTTATATGGAAGGAGGTAAAGGAAGGAACAGGATTGATGATAGGACAAGTTAGACATCCACGACGTCCGCATTGAACCATACCACCAGCAGTTTTTGGAGCTTAGGAGAAGAGTGGAAGAAGATAGATTGAAGATTAGCAGGTTTGCGATAGGAAATGGAAGGTGCCTCACTAAAGACTGAAGAAGTACAGGAGGAGGAAGAAAGTATAGGGAAAAACTCCCTGACAACTGCACCAGCCTATGAGCACCAGGAAAATAAGTGGTGATGAGGAAATTTGCGTCACTGCGATCCCTCCTAGGACCTGAATTATGATGAACGTCTGCAGGGACTATACGGTTGTTAATGAAATTAGAAGGATACCTCGGTCAGAAAATTTCTGTTTCAATAAATCTATTTGGAAGGAACGATCTTTTATTTGCTACAAATTTTATGGAGGCGTATGGACAATGATCTGGGGATAGCTTTTTTTACGTGGGAGGGATGGCAGCTATTGAAATGAAGGTACTGCTGGGCGTTGTAGGCTTGATATGGACAGATGTAGAAAGATGACCCCCATCGTAGGTGACGCTGACATCTAAAAATGTAATAAGGTTATTGGACACTTGATGAGTAAAGGAAATAGATGAAGAGAAGGAATTAAATGACGTAAGGAAATGATCTAACTCATGCTTACCATGGGGCCACAGGAAAAAAATTCATTTGTATCGTACGTAAAGGATGGGAGGAGATTGCGAGTGGCAAGGAAATCTTGTAATTTATATTATATATTATATATATATATATATATTATATATAAAAATAAATTCAAACGAAGGAAACACACAGAAAGACAAAGACATAACTCACATCGATATTTCGACCATCGTCGTCATCAGGAGGTGTGAAGAGCGAAGAGTCCCGCAGGAAGACAGTACCGCCCTGTGTGTTGTCTTTCTGTGTGTTTCCTTCGTTTTGAATTTATTTTAAAAAAGTCCGCTGGACCGTTTCTTTTAATTGGTATATATTCATATATATATATAAAAGGCTGATTAGTCGTTATCAGCCTTTGGAGCGATTCACATCTTTTCCTGAAGACGAGGACATCGAAATATAGTAGTGAGTTCAGTGATTTCTTTTCTATGTGTTCTTTTTAAATTCTAGTTTATATATATATTATATATATATATATATTATATATATTACAACAGTAATAATAACAAAGGACTTTGTTCATGTAGATAAGGGATGTGATTTATTTCTTTTAGAGTAATGTTCCTGCTTCGCACCTCTATAACTGTTATCTTTAAATCAATCTTAAGGTTAATAATCGATAATTTAATATATCGATAAAATAATAATAATAATAAACTAATAATCGATCTTTTATTATGATATATTATGAAAATAGTAAAATAATAACTAGGTTCCTGTACAAGCTTATCAATTACAATCTTTTCGATGTTTAAACATATATATATATATATATATACGAGGAGTACATTAATTCTGGCTAGTTCTATGTTGGAAATAATGTCGAAGAAGGTGTTTTCTTAGAGTTTCCAAGTAGTGTCTCACCTATAGGCGGCATGTGTGAGAAGGGAGTGGGCCTGGTGAGACCTCGTCTAGCGCCGCGGGGCGGTCGACCGCGCTTTCCTTTTCCTCTTTCTGAAAAAAAAAAGAAAAAAGTAAAAACAAGTTATTCTCGGGCAAATGGCTTGCTCACATGTATGTGTACGAAAGGGACCAATATACCACGATTCTTCTGCCGTACCACAGGCACATCCTAAGTGTCTGTATATAATATATATAATATATATATATATATATATATATATATATTCGTAAATTTTGGTAGCAGTCCTTCTTTGACACACACATTATTGAAAATGACACCAAATTTAGCTGATACCTGTTTCTTAACAAGTTTCTCCATTTTTCTAAATATATATATTATAATATATATAATATATTTCGTAAATTTTGGTAGCTGTCCTTCTTTGACACACACATTATTGAAAATGACACCAAATTTAGCTGATACCTGTTTCTTAACAAGTTTCTCAATTTTTCTAAATAACACTCCTTTATTCGTCTACACAATATAGTACATCTCCTATGGTCGACATGTTTCGAATGATCAACATTCATCATCAGGACGTGAATAAGATCTAAGGTGAAATATATGGTTTAATATATACATGGAGAAGGTAGAAGGGGTTGTTTTCCATAAAGTTTAAGAAATGGTGGGCGTTAATCCTGTGGGGTGAGTGGCCTCTCGGCCTGAGTCGCTACCTGCAAGGGTTTCTGGATGCCCTTGATGTGAACTAAATAGCCTCAAAATACGGCTACTGTTTTCGACCTGAATATTTAGGAGTGGCTTCAGTTTTTGAATTAATATAGCCTCTAAAATTTTTAGTTTATGGTGGTTACTTTCTTTTTTTATAATTTTAGTATTTGTAACCAGCATCTCTCGGGTTAATTTAACATTATGCTTGTCTTGCGTATGTTTTTTGGGTGCTCCGGCCATTAGGTGCATGGTGAGCCTTCTTGATAGGGAAGTGGTAGTCATACCAATATACGAGTGTTTTTGGGTTTCACAGTCCCCATTAGTACATGTATACTCGTACACCAGATTCCTTTCCTTTAAATGTGAATTTTTATCTTGATTATTATTTTTAATAAACAGGCTACTCACAGGTGGGCTTTTATAATAAGTGACCAGTGTTACTTTTTCATTCTCGTTTTTGCAACTGATTTTATTCCTTATAATGCCTTTTAATATTCTCTCATCAAGCTTGTGTTGCTCTGAATACTGGTTTTTATAATAAACTTTATGCACTATAGTTGGTCTATCTTCATTGGTTTGCTCCACTCTTCTTACATGAAGGTATTGTTTCAATATTCGATCAAAATTATCATTCGAATAACCATTATTAACAAACGCTTGCTTCGTTCTGTTAATGTCCCTATTGAATATTTCCCAATTTGATGCGATCTTGTACGTTCTGTGTATTAAGGCTTTAATTGCTCCATCTTTGTAGCGCTGAGGGCATTCGCTACGGACATTTAGGTAGGAGGTTGTATTAGATTCTTTCTTGAATACTGAGGATTGAATTTTGTCATTTAACACGTTAATACTGACGTCAAGAAAGTTAATTTTATTGTCTATTGCTTTTTCTATTGTGAATTTCAGGCATGATTCTTCCTCAAATGCATTTTTCAGCGCGTCCATTTGGGTTGCATTCCTTGCAAATTAAAAACCCAAGTTAAAAGTTAATATAATATATAAATATATATATATATATAGTTCAATATAGACAAAGAAACATAGAGAAATCAAAAGAACACACTTACAGTCTCCAACAGTCTCTGAACCAGTACGCTTGGTTTCCCTCTCCTATCTCTCCTGAAGACGGTTCAAACCGAAAATTAGAGACTGTAAGTGTGTTCTTTTGATTTCTCTATGTTTCTTTGTCTATACTGAACTATATTTGTCCGTTTTGGATCGTATTTCCAACGAAAAAGTATGTATATATATATAAAGTTTAAACCACAATGGAAAAAGAAAAACAATAGAAATAAATGCTCTGAGGCCTTTCAATGTATGTCATCAGAGAGCTAACAAAGTAAAAAGAGAACAAAACAACAATCTTATTACTTTGTTAGCTCTCTAATGACATAGTACATTGAAAGGCATCAGAGCATTTATTTCTATTGTTTTCCTTTTTCTATTGTGGTTTAAACTTCATTGATTGCATCACGTGTTTATTTATTGTGATTTTTCTGCATATATATATATAATTAAAAGAAACGGTCCAACGGACATTTTTAAATAAAATAAATTAAAAACGAAGGATACACACAGAAAGACACAGACATAACTCACATCGAAATATCGATGTGAGTTATGTCTGTGTCTTTCTGTGTATCCTTCGTTTTGAATTTATTTTATATATATATATATATTTAACAAGATTTCACATAAACACGTGAAATAACAATCAATCATCAAACTTCAATATGAAATTGAAAAAAAAAGACTAAGATCTTTCAACGACAACAAGCGGTCTTCGTCAGAGGTAAAAACCCAACTGAGTTGACCCAGCCATCAACTTCATTTCATATGAAACTGGGGGTTTCATAAAAATCTTCATTTCGGTTTTTGACTCTAACGAAGACCGCTTGTTGTAGTTGAAAGATAATAGCCTTTTTTTCCCCCCATTTCATAAGTGGTTTGATCATATATACGAGGTGTGTAAATAAAGTAGTGAGACTGATTTTTTTTAAATTTTCTATTCAAATATAATTACAATGTGATATTGTCACCTTCAAAATAGTTCCCTTCGGAAGCCACACAGCGCTGGAGACGGTCCTTCCAATCATTGTAGCATTGCTGGAACTCGGATTCTGGAATGGCCTTCAGCTGGTCGGTTACAGCAGTTTGTATGTTTTGTAGTGTCCGAAATGAGTTCCCTTGAGGTGATTTTTCAATCTCGGGAAGAGGAAAATGTCACAAGGACTCAAGTCTGGTGAATAAGGAGGCTGAGGAGCAACAGGAATGTTTTTACTGACCAAAAACTCGTTTATTGAGATGGCAGTGTGACAGGGCGCGTTGTCGTGATGCAACACCCACTTGTCTTTGATGTTTGGCCGCACACGAAGGACTCTTTTTCGAAGTCTGTTCTGACTGTCGATCATTCTGACTGTCAAGCGTCGATCTGAACGCACAAGGTTCCGTACTCTGTTGACATTTTCATCGGTGTTTGCACTTGAAGGCCTTCCGCTTCGTGATTCATCTTCAATCGACTCTCTTCCTTCTGAAAATTCCTTAAACCACCGAAAAACCTGTGCCCTTGATAAAACACGTTCTCCATAGGCCTCCTGAAGTTTTTCAAAAGTTTCGGTTGCATTATGTCCAAGTCTGAAGCAAAATTTGATTGCACACCGCTGCTCAACTTTGAGGTCACTCATTTTTAAAACGCTCAAGAAAAAACCATTTCACGAAAACCAACGCTACGGACAAACAAATGACTGTGGCGAGTTCAGATTCATACTGGAGGCGCATCACACGTGCACCTGACGCTACTCAAGGCCACGCGTCTCCAGCGTTGCCAGATCGAAAGCGACGTTGCCAGTCTCACTACTTTATTTACACACCTCGTATATATAGTAAGGATATATATACTAGTGTTTACATGATCCCTATATGTTACATGTCCCTATATGTTACACTGACTGTATGTTACATGATTTCTATACGTTACATGATCCCTAAATGTTACACTGACTATATGTTTCTTGATCACTATATGTTATTGCTATTTGAAACGTCATAGAATCAGTATGAGATGAAATAAATGAATTATTTTTTGAAAACAAAATCTAACCTGGATTAAGTTTGCCAATGGGTTCAGAACTGCTGCCACCTGATTTGCCATCCCCCTGAAACCAAACAGCAAATTATAATTTCATCTTGACAGATCGATTATAAAATGGTTACATATATACTATTCTATTATACATGTGGGAAAGGGGCACAAGTATACAGTATAAAGAATATTATTGACATACTTTGTATATATATATATATATATATATATATATAATGATAAAAAGATTTCACATAAACACGTGAAATAACAATCAATGATCAAACGTAGATCTTTCAACCGTAACAGCGGTCTTTGTCAGAGTCAAACTCAGTTGGGTTCTTGACTCTGACGAAGACCGCTTGTTACGGTTGAAAGATTTTAGTCTTGTTTTCCCATTTCATATTGTGATTTGATCATATATATCATGATAAACAAAAAACGGTCCGGCAGGATAGATTACACTTAAAATAAAAATGACACATAGAAAGAAACATAACAAAGACTCACTTTTCAATATTTCGACCGTTATGGCGATCGTCCTCAGGAGAAGAAGTGAATTGACGGAGGGACGACAGTCAACTCACTGACTGTCGTCGTCGTCCGCCATAACGGTCGAAATTTTGAAAAGTGAGTCTTTGTTTTGTTTCTTTCTGTGTCATAGTTTATTTTAAGTGTATATATATAGTATAAATAAACATTAAAAAAATTAAAGTTATCCTTTACTTAATTTTTGAATTCATGACTTGTGCGGACTGTTATATTGTGGTATTTACTCATATCGGGGAATTCAAAAATTACGTCTCCACATAAAAAAAAAAGTTTAATATGAAAGCTAACAACGTCTTTCGAATACTTAGTGTTAGTTGACAGTGTTAGTTGAAAACTAGAGACTTTAAATATGTATTTTTTTAATTTCTTCATGTTTCTTTTTCTATATTGAACTTTATTCGTCCATTTCTGGTCGTATTTTTATCGAAAATGTGCATATATATAGTGTTAATAACAAGATTTCACAATTAATACATGAAATAACAATCAATGCTCAAATCACAAAAAGAAATGAGAAAAAAAGACTAAGATCTTTCGACCTTAACAAGCGGTCTTAATCAGTTGGGATTTAGCTCTGACAAAGATTACTTGTTCAGTTGAAATAGTTTAGTCTTTTTTCCCATTTCTTATTATGGTTTGAACATTGATATAGTATTACGAGTAAATACCAGTTTAGATAGGATAGCAAATCTAACTTACTACTAGTTCACAAGTAGTTCACTAGTTCACTACTGAGTTGGCTTCTGCTACTCAAAGGGACTACTTCTGCCCGATGATGACAATGTCTAAATATCGTTGTGAGTCTTTTTTGTGTGGTTTTTATCTGTTTTTCTCTTTCCTTTGTGAAATATATATATATATATATATATATTCAACAAATGAATCTGATATATGAGTTCACATGCCCAAACGGAAACTGTGAGTTCCGCAATCCTTCATATACTTGATCCACCACAACAACCTTGTCAAGGCGTCTCACTATGCACATCTCTTTAGATGCGCCAAAAAAACCCCACGCAGGGAATACATAAATTAAAAATAAACCGTGAAACCCTTGTTCAAAACACAAAAATAATAGCAAGAGATTACGTATAATAGATCTATTAAATTTAGATCAAATATTATAAACATTAGTAACGGTCTCTTCAAACTTGATACTTTCGTTACGAGGGCAATAGCCTCTTCAAAGAGGGTTGACAGCTAGCGGATAGTTTTTTTACTCTTTCTTACTGCACTCCTTTGTTTCCCCAAACATCCCTTTCTGGACATTAGTCCTTTCCTGTGCTTTCACCCTTTTAAAATACCACTCTTCCCTCCCACTCTTATCAACTCCTCACCAGATTTTTTCTGCTTCTAGTGTTTTAGTTGGGTTTTTCACTCTGACGAAGACCGCTTGTTACGGTTGAAAGATCTTAGTCTTGTTTTCCCATTTCTTTTTGCGGTTTGATCATATATATATATATACGGTACTGTTTTCTTGACCACAAAATATTCTAGAATGTGGCACAATGTGGCAGAAGGAAATGCCTCACCTGTCCCATCATCAATCCTGACAGCCATTTCATTTCGACAGTGAACAACCATTCATACCCTCTCTCCTTTGCTAGTTCTTGCATAGGAAAAAAAAAGTGTTTTGTATATATATATATATATATATATATATATATATATATATATATATATATAGTCATCAAGGAACTCTTCCCTCTCCTGTCATCCTCTCCGACCACTTCCAATATTTTCACCAAATCACCCCGGATTTCCTTTAGACGACCCCCCACTCTGGGCAATATCTTCTCCCATAGAAGTTTTAAACGCTCCAGTCCTGCACCTGACACTTTTGGCACAAAGCAATGTGGCAGAAGGAAATGCCTCACCTGTCCCATCATCAATCCTGACAGCCATTTCATTTCGACAGTGAACAACCATTCATACCCTCTCTCCTTTGCTAGTTCTTGCACTTCCAGCAATTGTGTTTATCGTCTGGACTGCACACAATGTGACTCATTCTACGTGGGCCTGACTTCCACGTCACTTAGCCTCCGTATGAATGGTCACAGGTCATCCGTTGGTCAACGCAAGCAGCTGCCTGTTGCCACCCACGCCAATCTCCATAACCTTCCCTTCAACGATTGCTTCAGGGTTAAAATATTAAGAAAACTCTCAAATGATGACACCCAGACCACTCTAAGGGCTTCTGAGGAAGCCTTCATTTGGTTATTGGGTGCAAGAAATTCCCCTGGTCTAAATTTAATCAGATGATTTTTTATTTTATTTTTATTTATTTATTTATTTATTTATTTTTTCTCGTTTAATTTTAGTTAGTTTTATGTTTTTTTTCCTTTACTTTCTCTTTTTTACTTTTCTCCTCCCTTTTACTTAAATATCACTTTTATAATTTTTTTAACTCACAGCCTACACTGGTTCACGTTGGTAAGGTGGCTGCACTGCGTGTCATTGTATCGCGCCAGTTTACATCGGCCAGTGGACGCATTTACGTCTCCGTTCCTTCATTCTTTCTCCTTTTATTTTATTTTCTTTCTTTCTACTCTCCTGAAGACGGCAAGACGCCGAAATAATCGAGATTCGTGAGTGTTCGTCCTTTTTCTTGTGTTTCTCTAGCTGTAACTTTAATATATTATATATATATATATATATATTATATATATATATATATATATATGTAATTGAAAGTAAGAAGTTGAGGTAGCAATGTACTTGTTAAAAGTCGGCCATGAACTTGGTTACTGAATCACGAATAAGACACACTTTAATCCGTTTACTATGGAACAAAAAATGTAGAGCCTGTATTATAGTTAAAAAAAAATCTAGTTACATCGAGTGGAAGAGACATCATTTCATCAGACATATCTAGTTCTCTCTGGAATACGTCTATGATCTCTCCATCTTCTGTCCTAATGTGCTTCACTGTGTCCTGCAAAGAACGCATCGGTATAGTAAACAACGTTTTATTATTTCATGTTTAATGGCGTGGAAACAATTCAAAATGAACAGCACATGCATGTTACAAACTGATACATACAAAGGTTACGTTAGGTTGCAATGGAAGTAGCACAAGAGAAGACACATAGGCCAAATATTAGCCCTTTGTGATATCACACAAAAAAAGACTGATTCTACATTGGGAATCCTAAATGTTGCCTGAGTCAAGTGTATTTAGAATAGGGATCTTTAACGAGTACACTTGACATCGTACGTCCTCTCCAAGGAATGACATGCTTCGTCGAATGACAGAGTTGGTATTGAACCCCGGACCTATCAGTTTAGAGGCGAGTATATTAACCACTTAGCTAGCCTGACCCCTCAACTAAGGCATACAAATAAATGAAGGAAAAAGACACAGACCCTTATTGTCGTTTCGAATCGCGTCATTATAAGAGAAATGAAAGGAAACCTTATGACAGTTCCATTATACTGTTATACACAATAACAGTTCAAAATTGAAGATAGGTAGCACAGAAAGTAAAGAAACATACTTACAGACTCAAATTTTCGGGCAATCCGATATAAGTCGAACCAATAGTAAGAGACAATTTTTTCTTTCAATTTGAAGTATTTTTGCAATAGAGTCTCTGTCTTTTAATTTATTTTCTGAAGTAATTGCAAATGATAAAAATAAAAAAATTGTCTTTTTCACTTTTTTTTATTTTAGTAAAAAAAACATGAAATTTTCACAATATATAGATTTCTTGAATTAGAGATTTCTAAAAAAATGCATACTATTGGAAGATTGTATTGTCAATAGTAATGTATAGGTAAGTAAGTTATTAGTAATGGTATGTGTTAGCTATAGAAGGAGGTTATTTGCTTGTGGTTACTGCTGAGCCATGTAGACAGCTGGTCTGTTCTCCCAGATATTTGGATTCAGGCTAAAGACTGGATATGGGAGTCAGTTGATTTCAGACTGTTGTTATTAATAAACTAGTGTCGACCACGCCAGGTTTCGGGCAATCCGAAAATTTGGGTCTTTTCGGTAAGTAAGTTGGGTTACTTACTAGTAACCTAACGGTTACTAGGCGTTGCGCCTACAACGCGCTTGGTCTCCCATTCTCTTTCCTCCTGAAGACGGATTGCCCGAAAATTTGATACTGTAAGTGTGTTTCTTTACTTTTTGTGTGCTACCTATCTTCAATTTTGAACTGTTATATATATACTTATAAATATATACTTTTTCATTGAAAATACAATCCGAAATGGACCAATACAGTTCAATGTACATAAAGAAACATAGAGAAATTAAAAACACACTTACAGTCTCTAATTTTCGGTTTGAACTGTTTTCAGGAGAGAAAAGAGAGGGAAACCAAACCAAGCGCGCTGGTTCAGACCTAGTTGAGACGGTTCAAACCGAAAATTAGAGACTATAAGTGTGTGCTTTAAATTTCTCTATGTTTCTTTCTGTAGATTGAACTATATTTGTCCGTAACGAATCTTATTTCCAACGAAAAAGTGTATACATATATATATATATATATATAATGGTCAATGAGATCGAAACATGTTGGTGTTAATACAGAGTATTTCGACTACCTTGTAAGGCACTCCTACTTGCTTCCTTTTCCTTTCTTTGTCTTTATCCTGTTTCAATTCTTCAGCTAATCGCCTTTCTCTTTCTGCTTTCTTCTGCCGATCTGTAATCCATATTATATATATATATATATATATATATATATATACATAACTTTAAATGGTCCAACAGGACTACTAGTTCACAAATGAATGAGAAAAACAGATAAAAACACACACAAGAAAGACTCATAACGATATTTCGACATTCGTCGTCATCGGGCAGAAGTAGTTCCTTTGAGTAGCAGCAGCAGAACCAGAGTTGGCTTCTCCTACTCAAAGGGACTACTTCTGTCCAATGATGACGAATGTCGAAATATCGTTGAGAGTCTTTTTGTTGTGTCTTTTTATCTGTTTTCCTCTTTCCTTTGTGAACTTATATATATAAATATATATACACAAATATAAACATGATTTATAATCAACAAATATTATTAAATAGTCACTATAATTGAACGGTTTTTTCTTTTACATTTCTGTTCAATTTCAGCATCATCTAAAAGAAGAGAGACCACTTCCTTAGGCTTCAAGGCATCGGGTTTAAAATTACTGCCACTTATAACCATTCTTTGAATCTGCAAAACAAAAACAAACTGTTAGTAAAAACAAATCTAACGTAGTGCAATCAAGTTATTATGTGGTATTTACTCATTGTAGGTTAAAAAGCTAACGCGTTTCGAACACGTAGTGTTCTTCCTCAGACATTGTATTTTTTAGTCAATGCCTGAGGAAGAAGACTATGTGTTCGAAACGCGTTGTTTATACCATTAAATTTTTATATGTGGAGACCATTTCATTAGCTTTTTACCCTTCAAAAAAAAAATCATATGAAACGCCACAAAACTAATAAAGTTATTTTGGTTTTACAAATAAAAATACCATACCAGATGTCTTATTTCAATTTACTTGAGACTCTAAGAAGACCAGTAGTTTGGGCTGAAATATTTTAAGTCCTATTTTGGTAGTACATAAAAAAGTTTTCTTATACAGCCAATCATGAATGTTCAAATGACTAGTATAGAACAAGTATTACAACTTTTTTTTTCAAACTCTCAAAGTGTAGTAGTGTTGACAAGTAGTTATATTAACAAGCATGAACAAGTAACAATCATGTTTGACAAGAAAAAAAAGATGGAGTGGCCTACACTCTACTTTACTATAAAAGTAAATATCATATCATACTTCTTGGGTATACAATAAATAATGTTCTATTTAGGTATAATATAAATGTCTAAATGGGGATGTTTATTAGTCTTTCATTTCTGGAGGTAGTACACATATTGATTGATCCAGTTATCTATATATATGCTTATTTTTGTATATCACACCACTGATGCGTATAATATCATTAGTAATTTAAGATGTCGGATAATTTCATTTATTTTTCTTCAAAGATGTTTTCAATTTTGAATGATGTTTTATATTTTTGTTCTTTTATAGAACTACTTTACTGGAAGTTTTATGAGTTCCTATTTTTTAATAAAAACCACTTTTCTTTCCGTTTGTGAAAAATCATATGTACCAATTTACTCTGAGTGAAAGTTAATTAATGTTAACACTCTGAGAGTGTTATTTTTTTCCTGCCTATTGTACTCTGTTATATGGTTGCTGTGAATGTATATTGAGAAAAAATACATTAGCAATTAGTCAATTGTATAAACTCAAATCAAAGTTGAAGCCAGCTATTCAGTATAATTGAGACTTATGCAAGTCAGTATTCAAGTGATTTGAGACTTGAAGCAAAACCCCTACCTCGCTTTTTTCACGGGCTCTTTGAAGTATTCTCTCTTCAATCGTGTCCTTACAGATCAGCCTGTAGACAGTGACCTGTTTGGTTTGACCTAAACGATGAGCTCTGTCCATTGCTTGTTGGTCTACAGTGGGGTTCCAATCAGAATCGTAGAATATCACCTAAAACACCATAATTGAGTAAAAACAACAAAATAATAATGAATGTTTACGATATTCAGACTACATATACAAGTGACAAGTTTCTATTCTAATAATTTGTTTGTACAACAAACAAGAATGCGGTCTAGTACAGAGGTCGAGTAACTTTTTTAGGTGTTACCTCCATAGAATTTGAAATAACACCCAAAGTTAATAGAAACTTTTTTTACTTACTAATTAACAGACTTTATATTGTAGGGCAAAAAGCTAATGAAATGGTCTCCACATATAAAAATTTAATGGTATAAACAACGCGTTTCGAACACGTAGTGATCTTCTTCAGGCATTAACTAAGGGTGAGTGTCTCTGGTACAACTGACTGGGAATAGGTTCGGTTCGTACTTTCTTCCTTATTTTATTTTATTTTAATTTTGTACTATATTTACTTTATACTATAGATAACTCTCTGATGACATTGTATTTTTTAGTTAATGCCTGAAGAAGAACACTACGTCTGCAAAAACGCGTTGTGTATACCATTAAATTTTTATATGTGGAGACTATTTCATTAGCTTTTTACCCTACAATGAGTAAATACTACATAATAACTGATTACACTACGTTAGAATTAGACTATATATTTTTAAATCTATAGTAAACATTAAAACATTGTATACACAATAGGATAAAAAGATTTCACATAAATATTGAGTTGGGTTTTTGACTCTGACGAAGACAGCTTGTTACGGTTGAAAGATCTTAGTCTTGTTTTCTCATTTCATATTGTGGTTTGATCATTAATAGGGTGTATATGATGACGTATATACCGATGACGTATATATATCAATAATACGTGTATATACAATTACGTATATACACGTATACGGCATTTTCCTATTTTGAATTTTAAGAATCAGTGGTCAAGAAGCTATCTATATCAATATATAATAAAGTTCAAAGATCGGTTTCTTGAGGATTTTTGGTCCAACGAAATAACACTCCTGTTTTACGCCGACGTGTCGCCAAAAAATGTTATCTAAAAACAATTTATTCACGACATTAGTAGTGAACATAAATGTATCCACGGAATATCAACCATGGGAAAACAAAAAACACAATAAACCAAACCATAAATCTACAAACATAGCCAGTGTTACTGCTTTTCAATAGAAACACCTATTGTTCTTAAACATAATTACTTTTTTATTTTTATTTTATAATTATTATGGTGTCAAAAATGTTTGACATTTTTACTATAATAGAACATAGTAAGCCAGAAAATTACTATGTTGTTGTTCAAAGTTGTTCCTTGAATAATCTGTTGGAGGTATTCTCGCAGAATTAGTTTGCAATATTACTTACCTGTCTAAACATTTTTGACACCTTAATAATTAAAAAAAGTAATTATGTTTAACAGAATATGTTGTTTTATTAAAAAACAATAATGCTGGCTATTTATGTGGTTTTCTTTTCCTTTATGTGGTGTTTATAGTTTCGTTTATTATGTTTTTTTTGTTTTCTGCTGGTTGATATTCCGTGGATGTATGAGGTACATACGTATGAGGTATAACTCATACGTTAGCTCAGTGGTTGACGTACTCTATTTAATTTAACGTACTATAATTAAGAAAAAATTAAATTTATTACATTTCTATGGAAATTTAAGAACAATAGTCCAGGACTTTACAAACTAGATGAAATATTAATAAAAGAAATAACTAATGGAGACTGTTGGGTCTCCAACCGTCTCTGAACCAGTGCGCTTGGTTTCCCTCTCTTATCTCTCCTGTAGACGGTTCAAACCGAAAATTAGAGACTGTAAGTGTGTTCTTTTGATTTCTCTATGTTTCTTTGTCTATATTGAACTATATATATATATATATATGTGGCACTTTGCCACTAAGCTAATCTGGTCCCCTGAAATAATCATACATTAATATATTCTTGAGTTACAAAAAAAATGTAATTATAAAAAGAGGCTGTTAATATAATTAGCTTTACTCATAATATCACTAATTATGTGATAATTAAACTCACCGTGTCAGCAGCCGTTAGATTGATTCCCAAACCTCCTGCTCTTGTAGTCAGTAGAAACACAAATATATCACTCCTGCAAACAATAAATAAATAATTATATACTTAAAAAATTAAGAATAAAACAAATTACTTTGGAAATACTGTCACTAATAAAATGTTGTTTAATTATAGCTAGCTTATAAATAAGCATACTATATTAAGAGATAGTATATTGATTACTTGTGCAATCTGTTATAGTGTTGTATTTACTCCTATTAGGGTTTCATAAATGACCTCTTCTTAAAACAAAACAGTTTAATATTAAAACTAACTATGCGTTTCGAACACTTGGTGTTCTTCTTCAGGCTCACCGTCCCACGGAGAGGATGTTAAGCCTGTTTTGATTTACCGGCGTTCCCAAGCCTTCCGGCTACCAAACCGTAAGAAGATGTTAAGCAGTCCGTCCTGAGCCTGTACGATGTCAGGTACTTGTTAAAGATATCCCCCTACTCGAAATGTTTGAGTTAGGCAAAATATAGAACTCCCAATGTAGAAACACCGATCAAATAAAAAAGGCGGTAAACGGTTGACGTTATCACCCACCACCCGCTAGGGGTTAAAGAAAAACAAAAAAAACGTGCTTCCATTATATCTGGAGATCCTATATACGCTATAAATGTGGATAATCCAGTCGTGACTCGGTTTAACGAACTAAAAGGAGAGAACACCACTCTGATATCCACGATTGTTCGTACTTCCCGATACTACTACAGTAATCCCTCGATAGTTCGCGGTTCAGTTTTTCGCGGGTTCACTGTTTCTCGGAGTCCTGAAATGTTCAATTAAAAATTAAAAAAATATTCAACTGTAATTGCAGTAAAAAATAAAAAAAATACAACTCGTAATGGAAAAGTACAGCAGTTAGTATTAGAGCAGAAAATATACAGGATTCTTCTTATACGATGGAGAAAGATATCAAACAACCAGTGACTTGCTGGGTCAAAATATATTCTATAGTAGAATTAGTAATAATACATTTCGTCATACCTCGTAAAGTCTCTGAAAAGCTCGACCGGTTTCGGGTCCGTCTGGATCCCATCTTCAAGAGCACCTAACTGACTGTGAATGTTGTTTTCCTATAACCTACCTATATATAGCATCTACATTGTGTAATCAGTGTTGTGTGTGTAGTTAATTTTTTTTTCATATATCTTTAATTGCTATGTTTTTTCCTTTTGTTTCTTATTTCATTATCTATTTCCAGTTCCTTGTGTCGTCTTTTAAATGTTATTAGTGGTTTTGTTAAAATGTCGGTTTGGTGGTTTGTTTGTTCATTGATTATATTGTCTGCCATTTTATGTTTGTATATTTCTATTTGTTCCTGTATGTTCATTCGTTGTCCCATTAACTATATATTCTATAGTATTAAATTAAAGGTTAATAAAAGCTATTAAAAAATATTCAACAAAGACTAAAAATTAATGAAAAATATTAAAACATAATCAATTATAACAAGAGAAAAAACAGGCCTTTTTATCTATAAATTAAAATAAAGGATAGTTACGAATTTTTTTATTTTATTTACTTGCATTATTATTTACTGTACAATACATTAAGGATATAATTCTCTCTCTCTCTTTCTCTCTTATAGACGGTAAAGACGTAATTTTTTTTTATTAATTATTTATTATATTTTTCTTTTTGTTTACAACACAGTACAGTATTCAGTAAGGTCAGGATTCTCTCTCTGTTGGAAAGGTCTTTGAACTTTAGAGGCTTTTATAAAGGCGCGTCCATTATTCGTAGATTTTCGCTTTTCGCGGGTGTCTTCGGTCCCCATTATTCGCGAAAAGTGAGGCATTACTGTATATTCAAACTTTTTAAATCAGCACAAACTTCTCTCATACTGTTAAGTTAACTCCATTCAGCTTTTCTACAGAGTTTCAGATGCCATCGGTATAAAAAAAGAAAAGTTGAATATTTCACAAACATAATACAAAACAGGGCCGAAAAAAAGGTCGAAAAACACGGACGAATCAACGGTACAGATGTAAACAAAGCTATAGATTTTGTCCGTTGCTTCCGAAATCCGTTAAAGTGAGGTCCATTCAAATCGAGGCATGAGTGTACATTTAATATGGAACCAATTAATCAATACATCACACAACTTAAACAGAACAAAGGCACCGAGGTGTCTATCTAGATCGGTGTTTTTCAAATGAAGGGTCCTGACTTTTTGAGTTGGTCACGTGAAAAATTTAACGGTTCGTGACAAAAAAAAAGTAAACAAAAAAATAATTTTTTCTTATTGTTTTTCTAAACATTATAGATATTTATGCACCTAGGGAATAATAAGGTCTATTATTTTCCGAGTGTTTTAATTCATTACTCAGCAAAACTGAAAACAGTCAGGGCTAATAAATACCGAGACGAATGAGGGAATGACGGTACATTATTCTCGAAGCGCGTACAATATTTTATCTCCAGAAAATAATTAATAATAATTTGTTAACTGTTGATTAATAATTAATTAGTTAATAATTATAAATTAATCAGTAATAATGAAATAGTTAGTTATTATTTAGTTATTAAGTATGAATCAATATAAAGACAATTAATAAGAACTCTTAATAATCCAAAATAAAGGTTTAAGAATGGTTCAAAGAATGTAAACAAAACAGAGTGAAATGACTAGCAATACAGCTTGGCTTTAAAATCAGGCTGGCCACCCTAACTCTTCCCAATCACATTTCCCTTCACATCTAACAATCGACATCAACAAAATAACAAGGTTGGATAACCTGGATTATGTCCCCGTTTTATTTCATTATTGCCGTGTTTTTTTCATTATTCCTTAGAATAATTAGCAATACAGCTTGGAAAAATCAGACTTGCCACCCTAACTCTTCCCAATCACATTTCCCTTCACATCTAACAATCGACAATAACAAAATAACTAGGTTGGATAACCTGGATTATGTCCCCGTTTTATTTCATTATTGCCGTGTTTTTTCATTATTCCTTAGAATAATTAGCAATACAGCTTGGAAAAATCAGGCTTGCCACCCTAACTCTTCCCAATCACATTTCCCTTCACATCTAACAATCGACATCAACAAAATAACAAGGTTGGATAACCTGGATTATGTCCCCGTTTTATTTCATTATTGCCGTGTTTTTTCATTATTCCTTAGAATAATTAGCAATACAGCTTGGAAAAATCAGGCTTGCCACCCTAACTCTTCCCAATCACATTTCCCTTCACATCTAACAATCGACATCAACAAAATAACTAGGTTGGATAACCTGTATTATGTCCCCCGTTTTATTTAATGTTTGCCCTGTTTTTTCATTAATCCTTGGAATAACACGCTAATACAGCCTGATTTTAAAAATCAGGCTTGCCACCCTAACTCTTCACAATCTTATTTCCCTTCGTATGTAACAATCATTATCAACAAAATAACTAGGTTATACAGCCTAGATTTTATTCCCGCCTTTTTTCATTACTACCCCATTTTTAATTATGGGTTTTTAAATATCTGATAAACGTTACGTTTGTTTATACATATATATATAGATATATACTTGATAAACGGAAAGACGATCCAAACTGGACACAATAACAGAAAATTCACTTGATAAACGGAAAGACGATCCAAACTGGACACAATAACAGCTTATTGTGTCTCTTTTTTCACCTGGGGACAGATTGCCCAAAAGTTTCAGATTGTAAGTGTGTTTCTTTACTTTGTGTGCTACCTATCTTCAATTTTGAACTGTTTTATATATATATATATATATATATTATATTGTGTATTTTGGGAGCAGACCTTCAATCAAACATGTTTTATTAAAAGTTATGCCAATTTTAACTTTTGTTCTTTTCCGAGTTAATTTTTCAAGTTTTCTCACTATGGATTTCCACCTTTCTGGTAAAAAATAAAGTAATTCACCAAAAGATTTATTCTTGACTTCCATTTTATTAACTAACAAGTTTTAACTATAACAAACAAATTAACCTTACATACAAATTACATACGACGTTTCGGTCAGCTCTGACCATCTTCAGGCACTAATAACAATTCATAACAGAACTCAAATACAAAAATAAGAACTATCTAAATTATTAAAACAATTATTAACATCCTAACAGAATAAGAAATATCTACATGAATTGAGTGGGAGGTTATACAGGTTATAACGGTCCTCAGGGTTGCTATTAATTAAAAGTACTAACGAATTTGAAAATAATCAGGGATTGAACTTAATATTATCCTACGTTCCTGCATGCAGTTTTAATATTCTTGAGAAGCTCGTGGTCTGGTTGTTCAGGTTCGGCTTCTTTTCTCTTATGCACAGCGCTTCCAGAATGTGTAGCCTTCTCAGGTCATTTTCTTGATAAAGTAATGTGATATTTTTATTCAATTCTTCCCTGGTTAGCTTGAGGCTATGGGTGCTCTGCGTATGTTCTTTCGGGGCACCTGCAGTCAGGTGCATTGTTAATCTCCTGGATAATGTTGTTGCTGTAGAACCAATGTAGCATGATTTAAGGAACTCACAGTTTCCTATGGTACAATTAATAAATTACCTTTAGTATTTATAGGAGCACAATTACCTATAAATTATTAATAAATTACAATTAATATGGTTTCCTATGTTAGTTAATAAAATGGAAGTCAAGAATAAATCTTTTGGTGAATTACTTTATTTTTTACCAGAAAGGTGGAAATCCATAGTGAGAAAACTTGAAAAATTAACTCGGAAAAGAACAAAAGTTAAAATTGGCATAATTTTTAATAAAACATATATATATATATATATATATATATATATATATTACTAAATATAAGAAACGGTCCACAAGGACTATAAAACTTTAAATTACACAAAGCACGACACAGAAAAGAGAATAAAAAGAACACTTACAGAATTCAATATTTCGAACTGTTGTTTGTCATCAGGAGAGTAGACTAGAAGAGAGGACGAAGTGAGAGAGATCACGCTCCGTTCTTCGACGTGGGGAGATCTCTCTCACTTCGTCCTCTCTTCTAGTCTACTCTCCTGATGACGAACAACAGTTCGAAATATTGAATTCTGTAAGTGTTCTTTTTATTCTCTTTTCTGTGTCGTGCTTTGTGTAATTTAAAGTTATATATATATATTTACTCAGGCACTGACACACACACGCATATAAATCACTCACACCTCTGATTAATTACGAAAGCGAAAACATTGTAATACTGTACTTATTGTCATTTCCAATGGAGTAAATACAACATGATTAGTTGAATTAAAAGGAGCACAAATATCAGCTCCTGATATATAGCAGAATGCATTTCACGCATTAAATAGATTTTAATGACTCATTAGGAAATAATAAACTAACCTGTTTTGGAAGTCGTCAACCATATCCCTTCGATCTGATATTTTAGAGGACCCATCCAAACGCATATAAGTCAACTTCCTGTACCACATGTATTCCTGTACAAACAAAACAATTGATTTAGTCCAGAGGTTCCCGAAGTGGGTTCCGCGGAACCCAGGGGTTCCTTAACGGACTGTCTGGGGTTCAGTAAAAAACATTTAGTAAAAACTTTTTTTCGCCAAAAGTTTTTTTTGGCATTCTCAAGGCTAAAAACCAAATTATTAACGAAATAAGTAGAGCAAAACAAATACATCCACGGAATACCAACCAACAGAAAACAAAACAAACAAACAAAAATACAGTAAAGAGAAAATCACAAAAGTATCATAAAATACCCAGTGTTATTGTTCTTATTTAAAAACAAACATTTGTTGTTTAAACATAATTACTTATTATTAATTATTAAGATATTTAAGATAATTAATTATCTAATAATTAGTTAACTTAACAATTATTAAGATATAAAAATATCATGTAATATTGTGCTTATCTGTTTGAAAATTGTGTGTTTTGGTTTTAATATAATAATAATAATTTTGGTCTTATTATAATAATAAATGAAAATATTTAAACAACAAATGTTTTTTTTAAATAAGAACGCTAACACTGGGTATTTTATGATACTTTTGTGGTTTTCTTTTTACTGTATTTTTTTCTTGGTTGGTATTCCGTGGATGTATTTGTTTTGCTCTACTTTTGTCGTTGATAAATTGGTATTAAGCCTTGAAAATGCCAAAAAAATTTTGGCGAAACATTGGCGTATAAATAGGAGTTTAATATTCTATATGACCAAAATCCTCAAGAACCGCTTCTTTGAACTATTTATATATATGTTTTGTTAAAAATTATCCCAATTTCCATTTTTGTCCTTTTGCGAGTGAATTATTCTAACTTTCTGACTATGGCTTTCCACCTTTCCGGTAAGATTTATTCTTCATATCCATTTTGATCGCTTTTTCTATAAATGTTTGAATGAAGGTCTGCTCCCAAAATACGCAGATATATATACTGAGTCGCCTTCCACTCGCAGTCCTAAAAGCACGTACCTCTTCTTCTTCCCTTCTACTCCCTTCCTGATGACGAACTTCAGTTTAATATATATAGTATGTCAATGATCAAACAACAATAAGAAATGGGAAAACAAGACCAAGATCTTCCAACCATAACAAGCGGTCTTCGTCAGAGTCATAAACCTGACTCTTTGGGATTTTGACTCTGACGAAGACCGCTTGTTACGGTTGGAACATCTTAGTCTTGTTTTCCCATTTCTTATAGTGGTTTGATCATATACTATATATATATATATATATATACTTTTTCGTAGGAAATACGATCCGAAACGGACAAATATATGGAGAGAGGGTCTCCAACCATCTCTGAACCAGTGCGCTTAGTTTCCCTCTCTTATCTCTCCTCAAGACGGTCCAAACCGAAAATTAGAGACTGTAAGTGTGTGCTTTAGATTTCTGTTTCATTTTCTACATTGAACTATATATATAGTTCAATATAGACAAAGAAACGTAGAGAAATCAAAAGAACACACTTACAGTCTCTAATTTTCGGTTTGAACCGTCTTCAGGAGAGATAAGAGAGGGAAACCAAGCGCACTGGTTCAGAGACGGTTGGAGACCCTCTGTTATTTCCCTCTATTATCTCTCCTGAAGACAGTTCAAACCAAAAATTAGAGACTGTAAGTGTGTTCTTTTGATTTCTCTATGTTTCTTTGTCTATATTGAACTATATTTGTCCGTTTTGGATCGTATTTCCAACGAAAAAGTATATATATATATTGAAGATTATAGGGCTAATAGTAATACAAAATGTGGAACATACCTCGAGGAGATCAATCATCCTGGTCATCTGGGAGTAGATAAGAACTCGATGACCTTCTTGCTTGAGCCTCTTCAGGATGCCATCGAGAACGGTCAGCTTGCCGGCGTCCGTCACTAAGATTTGCCGATCTATAAAAAAAAAAACAACATTTAATATAATACTCTTTTCTAAACTTTATAAGTTTCAGTTATAATCTAACAAAACTAAGGCTACTATAAACGAAGTCCGCATGAACTTCATAAATTAAAATGGTTTTACATTAGTCTCATTATTTTATAGCCACAGATGATGCATAATGCATTGAATAAACTTGGTCCCTTGATTATTATGAGGACCTGTCCCACATGAGTGTCTTAATAATATTAGTCTCAACAATAATGGCACTTCTATGGAACTTTGGTATGAACTTACGAAATGCATTATCTTGTCCCTCTGTCACTCTCTCTCTCTCTCTCTCTCTCTCACTTATATATATCATATATGCCTATACACACACACCACACACACACACACACACACACACACACACACACACACACACATATATATATATATATATATATATATTTCATTAAAAATTATGCCAATTAAAAACTTTTGTTCTTTTCCGAGTTAATTTTTCAAGTTTTCTCACTATGGATTTCCACCTTTCTGGTAAGATATAAAGTAATTCACCAAAAGGTGAAAGGTCACATGTTTGATTGAAGGTCTGCTCCCAAATACACAAATATATATATGCATGTTTTGTTGAACGACCTTTGCTGTTGCATGAATCAATTTCATAGTCGATCTTTCAAGTTTTCTCACCTTTGATTTAAATCCTTCTGGTATTAAATACACCAGTTCTCCAAAAGATTTATTTTTCAATACTGACATGTTTCGGTCTCCTAGACCATCTTCAGAGTTAAACATATTTACAAAAACTTATTCCTACTAATCACAACTATATACACTATACTATACATTTCCTAAATTAACACAATAATTTTCAAAAACATCAAGAAATAATTCTATCACCAAAATTTATAGTATAGTGTATATAGTTGTGATTAGTAGGAATAAGTTTTTGTAAATATGTTTAACTCTGAAGATGGTCTAGGAGACCGAAACATGTCAGTATTGAAAAATAAATCTTTTGGAGAACTGGTGTATTTAATACCAGAAAGATTTAAATCAAAGGTGAGAAAACTTGAAAGATCGACTATGAAATTGATTCATGCCACAGTACAAAGGTCGTTCAACAAAACATGCATAAAAGAAGGATTGCTCCCTAAATTTACAAATATATATATATATATATATTCACTCTATATATATATATATATATATATATATATATATATATATATATATATATATATATATATTATACGTATATATTCACTGTTTTGTTATTGAGGGCTAGGTCAAATAAAAGAAAATAAACTCCTTTCTAGGCCGACGTTTCGATGTATTTGTACATCATCTTCAGGGCTAAAATTAGAGTAAGACTATAATACATTTATCAAAACAATCTACAACTCACATAGAGAAATAACACAAACTTTTGTTACAGATACATACAAAAGGTTATTTTATAATCAGAGTTGTTGAGTACACATCTATTTAAAAGTATCATATAATATGACTATATATATATATATATATATATATATATATATATGATCAAACCACAATATGAAAATGGGAAAACAAGACTAAGATCTTTCAACCGTAACAAGCGGTCTTCGTCAGAGTCAAAAACCCAATTGACGAAGACTGCTTGTTAGAGTTGAAAGATCTTAGTCTTGTTTCCCATTTTCATATTGTGGTTTGATCATTGATTGTTATTTCACGTGTTTATGTGAAATCTTTATATATATATATATATATATATAACTTTAAATTATACAAAGCACGACATAGAAAAAGGAATAAAAAGCACATTTACAGAATTCTGAATATTTCGAACTGTTGTTCGTCATGAAGAGTAGACTAGAAGAGAGGATGAAGTGAGAGAGACCTTCCCACGTCGAAGAGAGGACGATTCACCGCGCTCCGTCCTTCGACATGGGGAGATCTCTCTCACTTCATCCTCTCTTCTAGTCTACTCCTGATGACGAACAATAGTTCGAAATATTCAGAATTCTGTAAATGTGCTTTTTATTCCTTTTTCTATGTCGTGCTTTGTATAATTTAAAGTTATATATATATATATATATATATATATATATAAAGATTTCACATAAACACGTGAAATAACAATCAACATGCCTTCATTTATGAAAAGATTGGACGTTTCTGTTGTGTTCAGTAATGATGGTAACTTATTTAACAGACTTGTCTATAATAAGCCAAAAAGAAAGGACTGTTGTGTATACAGGATACCATGTACTGACTGTGAAATGTCTTACATTGGACAGACGAGCAAAGGTCTCCTTACAAGGATAAAACAGCACAAATATTCCATCAGAAGAGAGGACGAAAAGAGTGCCTTGTTCATTCACATAAGAGACAGTAATCATGTGATTAACTGGAATGAAGCAAATGAATTAATATATGTGTCTTGAGAAAGAAGAAGAAATATCGTGGAAAGTGCGCTCATAAAGAACTTTTATGAGAAATTAATGAGCAATAGCCTAGGACTCTACAAATTAGATGAGGTTTTGATTAACGGGATAAGTAAACAGATGAAGACTTCATCATTAAACACATTCAGGGTTGCCATCAATTCTGGAAATTTCAATCAGCCAAGTTAAACAAGTATTTATTGTTTTTTTAATTCACTTGCTCTCTGACGATGTGTTAACGAAAGGCCTTAGAGCATTGTTTCAAAAAATTGTTTTTCATTGTGGTAAATTAATCCATCTATTATATCAAGTGTTATTTTGATTATTATTCATATATATATATATATATATATATATATATATATGCAGAAAAATCACAATAAATAAACACGCGATGCAATCAATGAAGTTTAAACCACAATGGAAAAAGGAAAACAATAGAAATAAATGCTTTGGTGCCTTTCAATGTATGTCATCAAAGAGCAAACAAAGTTAAACTTTGTATGTATAATAGGGTCCTTGCTAACTATATAGCTAACATATCCCTTGCTAACTCAAGGACAGAGGTTATAACACCTCCTGTATTGAGGGTCCTAATCCTGTATAGCTGTCAAGAACAGATGTTAGTTTTAAAGCTTTCGACAAGAAAGTTACCTGGTATAAATATAGGAGACCATCCACCTAGAGGAGGGTAAGCAGCCTGCAAGCCTGATGGTGGGAGGTGAAGAAAGCCTGGACATCGCTGCAGCTGGGCCAGCTCAGGGCTGCCAAACATAATGCTCTCCTTGCCTTCCTTGAGTCCGCCGCTGTCACACCTGTCCCGCCACAGTGTCACCCATCTCCGCCAGGAGGCGTACATCTCTCTGGGAGTGCTGGCCACCTGCAATAGACATCTCACAGTCACACTCTCACAGTCTTATCAATACAACAATAATATGTTTTAATTATGTAGGGGACAAAGTTAGCTTAGTGGTTAAACGTACTCGTCTCTCAACTGGTAGGTACCCCCCTGGCCCTCAATTTATTCACGTGGGAGGTGAATAAATCTGAGTATATCGTCACTCGGAGAGGACGTCAAGCCGTCGGCCCCGAGCCTGTACCATGTCACCTACTCGTTACAGATCCTCAACTCTAAACAAACTTGAGTTAGGCAAGATTAGCCACCTGGCCTTCGATTTATTCAGAATTATTCTATTAGTTCAGCCCTTAGGCTGTACGATGTCCGGTACTTGTTAAAACCCAGTGGTTAAACGTACTCGCCTCTGAACTTATTTATTCACGGTTTATTAACGTGGGAGGTGAATAAATCTGAGTATATCGTCGCTCGGAGAGGACGTCAAGCCGTCGGCCCCGAGCCTGTACCATGTCACCTACTCGTTACAGATCCCCAACTCTAAACAAACTTGAATTAGGCAAAATTGGGACTGCCAATGTAGAATCAACAGTAATGTGGTTCACTCATTACTAAAATGGGTGACAAATAATAATTGAGTCACAATTTCCTCCCCTAGAACAGTACTAAAAGGTGAAAGCCTTTTCAACTTTAAGGGCGATGGAAAACAAACATGTTTTGTGTGTGTGTTTGAATGAATTCATGGACTTTTAAAGTGCCTATAAACATACGTCTCTTGACGTAGGCTGTGATTTAGAGAGCAATGCCGCACTGCAGTGATTGGAACTCGGTTCACATCGAGCTCCAAAAATCGACGCAATTATTGATAAATAATGGATTCTCAAATAAAGAGGTAACTACAATAACCAACAAACTCATAATAGGTGGTATTTGGAGTCGGATGAAAATGTAGCCCCCAGACAGGAGCAGGGTATATATCTTTACATAGGGGGTTTATGCACAAGCAATATAAACAGGATGAGAAGGCATTAAAGAAAATTATCTATAACAATGTTACTACCACTAATGAGGATACGAAACTCAAGCTCAGAATTTTTTATCAAAATAAAAAAACCCAGAGCCTGGCACTGAGGAACCACCCTGGTTATGATCCCTCGATCCTACAAAGAAGTCACCTTGTGTACCAGTACAAGTGCACTACAGGGGTATGTGAAACCCTGCCCTCACGGTATATACGAGGTGTGTAAATAAAGTAGTGAGACTGATTTTTTTTTAAATTTTCTATTCAAATATAATTACAATGTGATATTGTCACCTTCAAAATAGTTCCCTTCGGAAGCCACACAGCGCTGAAGACGGTCCTTCCAATCATTGTAGCATTGCTGGAACTCGGATTCTGGAATGGCCTTCAGCTGGTCGGTTACAGCAGTTTGTATGTTTTGTAGTGTCCCGAAATGAGTTCCCTTGAGGTGATTTTTCAATCTCGGGAAGAGGAAAATGTCACAAGGACTCAAGTCTGGTGAATAAGGAGGCTGAGGAGCAACAGGAATGTTTTTACTGGCCAAAAACTCGTTTATTGAGATGGCAGTGTGACAGGGCGCGTTGTCGTGATGCAACACCCCACTTGTCTTTGATGTTTGGCCGCACACGAAGGACTCTTTTTCGAAGTCTTTCAAGGACCTCACGGTAGAAGTGCTGATTAACTGTTTGGCCTTGTGGCACAAACTCTTTGTGGACGATTCCGTGGCTATCAAAAAAACAAATCAGCATGCATTTGATTTTCGACTTGCTCATGCGTGCTTTCTTGGGCCTTGGAGAAGTCGCAGTGTGCCACTCCATGCTCTGACGTTTCGTTTCTGGGTCGTACTCAAACACCCATGACTCGTCACCAGTAATGACACGTTCAAGAAAACGGGGATCATTTTCAATTGAACCCAAAAAGTCAAGACTCCTTCCCTTTCTGAGATCGTTTTGGTCTTGGGAAAGGTTTTTCGGAACCATTTTCGCACAAATTTTTCTCATCTCCAATTCATTGGTCAAAATGTGATGAACGGAGGTGTGATTCAAATTCAACTGTTCCCCGATCATTCTGACTGTCAAGCGTCGATCTGAACGCACAAGGTTCCGTACTCTGTTGACATTTTCATCGATGTTTGCACTTGAAGGCCTTCCGCTTCGTGGTTCATCTTCAATCGACTCTCTTCCTTCTGAAAATTCCTTAAACCACCGAAAAACCTGTGCCCTTGATAAAACACGTTCTCCATAGGCCTCCTGAAGTTTTTCAAAAGTTTCGGTTGCATTATGTCCAAGTCTGAAGCAAAATTTGATTGCACACCGCTGCTCAACTTTGAGGTCACTCATTTTTAAAACGCTCAAGAAAAAACCATTTCACGAAAACCAACGCTACGGACAAACAAATGACTGTGGCGAGTTCAGATTCATACTGGAGGCACATCACACGTGCACCTGACGCTATTCAAGGCCACGCGTCTCCAGCGTTGCCAGATCGAAAGCGACGTTGCCAGTCTCACTACTTTATTTACACACCTCGTAGGACTGACTACCACTAGACTGTCGAGGCGTTTGACCCTACACCTCACGACAGGTGCAACTAAGAAGCATACCAGAGAAGTGCATAACACCCCACTCACAAGGAATATACTGGTAAATAGAACCACAATTCTACAAACAGAAAGAAACACAAGCCACCTCCACATTCTAGAAGCCCTCAATATTAAGGATCTGCAGCCAACGATGAACACACAAATGTTTGACATGCACGCCATACCGAGCTGCTAAACTTTTGAGAACTCTTATAAACAGGTCAGAGGTAATTGGAGAGATTGAGCCCTACTCTTCCATAATAATATGTTAGATTTAATATATAATTTTAAATCAAATTTTTAAGATGATTATATAAGATATTTTATATTAGTAGTAATAGTATTATTGTTATTTAGTCTCTTATTATTATCAAAAGTTCTTTTTGTACCATTTCCTGTATTTCTATGATTCATTTATTGTTATCTTTTATACGACTCTTAATATATTTAGTTCCAAGTGTCAACGGTAGAGTGCGGTAGCATCGGACTATCATATCACATGTTATCAGAGTAGTAGATTCTTTTATAACCTTTGTTGCTTACAAATTTTTTCCAACAGTAAAATGGTACAAAAAGAACTTTTGTAGTGTCTCCCTATATATATATATATATATAATATATATATATATATATATATATATATTAATTGTAATTGGGGAGCAGGCCTTCATCTATACAAGTTTTGTTAAAACTTATGCCTATTTCCAATTTCCAATTTCCAATTTTTCCATTCTTCTGAGTTCTGGCTTCCAAGAGTCCGGGACTAGATATATCAGTTCTCCATAATTTTTATTTTTGTACACCAACATGTTTCGGTCCACATCGACCATTTTCAAGGTTATTTTTACACAATTAAACTATACATACTAAATAACAATAAAAACTTAACATTGATACTGATCTATTAAAATACATTACTAAATAAACACGCAAGGTTAACAGTTAACCGTTAACAGTTAAGGTTAACGCAAATTAACCCGAAAAAGAGTGAAATTGGAAATAGGCATAAGTTTTAACAAAACTTGTTATATATATATATATATATATATATATATATTAACGTTGGTAAAAGCTGGGAGCAGTCTTTCTTGGATACATGCATTTAAAAAATGAATGTCCGATTTCATACTATTTAATTTGTTAGAAAATTAGAAACATTTGCTAACAAATTAAATAGTGTGAAATAGGACATTCATTTTTTAAACGCATATATATATATATATATATATATATTCGATTGAAATACCATCCGAAAAGGAATATAGTTCAATGTACAAAAAGAAACATAGAGAAATTAAAAGCACACACTTACAGTCTCTAATTTCAGGTTTGAACCTCCTTCAGAAGAGATAAGAGAGGCAACCCAAGCCCACTGGTTCAGAGACGGTTGGAGACCAAGAATGTTGCCGCAAGCGCGCCCGGTCACAGAGAATAAGGTAAGCAGGAATCAATTTATAATTAAATCAAAAAAAGCAATTGAGAATCATTCTCGTCCTGAAGATGGCTCTATGAAAGAGTTGAAACATGTTGACTGTTAACTGTGTAGGAAGTTTGTTATATAGTTTAGATACAACAACGAATTCCTTATTTAGGAAGATAGAAAAACTTATAAAGAGGCCAGTTTCGACAACTATGGCTATGTTTTTAATAATATGCTCTTAAAAGAAGGACTGCTACCTAAATTCACAAATATATATATAAGTATAAATAGCCTTTGTACTAAGTACGCACAAGGTAATCAACTTAATACCACTTCAATTTTAGTGCATGACAAGGGACATATAAATAAGCAAGCAAAAGCAAGCACAGAAAACTTAAAACTGACCTTAATTCTAATTTCCCAGAACGTACTTGGATATTCCCTTGAGGATTAAACTTATAAAGTAACAGTTATATTAACTTAAGGACTAAGGTCTACCAAAAGCCTGTACAAGATGTATAAGATACCATTAATAAAGTTAAACAACATAGATTGTGATTTATCCACGTGACGCAGGTTTTCTTACACTGGGTCACGAAAACGCTTCACTATACCTACTAGAATAGTTGTATAAACGGTTTTGGCCTTTTAAACTTGATATGCAAAGGTTTAAGTTGACACTACCTTAATGACAGAGGTTCTCAAGAAGACGGGGATTGTGACTGGACAGCAGGGCAGCACTTGGGGAGGGCTGCGTCGGTGGATGAACTCAGGTATGAGCGGCACCTCTTGGTTTTCCCGTCGAATACTTCCATCGGTGGCTGGCTCATTGCTCAGACTATCCCTTCCTCCGCCGCTCTAGCAAAAACCAATCAAACGTAAAAAAGAATATAAAACACTTGATAATCGTTCAACAGCCTGAATGCAGTGATACTAATTGTACAAACCTTTAAGTAAATCTTGCGAGAGCGCATGACTCGGTGTTCCAGGGTCTCTGGGGTTGACAGGATGGTGACATCGCTCTGAGCGTAGACTGCTGTCGTGACGTCGGTGAACACCAGGTACTCAGGTACTTTGGAGGCCGCTATAGAAAGCCGTTTTCTTCTAGGTACTGTTAAATCAAGCCACCTGGACCAAGGCACCCGTATTAGGTTGGTGTGGAGTATCAGTGCCCAACAAGGGAACACACATAGGCCGAACATTGGGTCCTTTTGGACCACTCAAAGAAATTTAAGGAGTACCTGACATTGTACAGGCCCGGGACCGACGGCTTAACGTCCTCTCCGAGCGACGACGTGCTCAGATTTATTCACCTCCCGCGCCAATAAATCGAAGGCCAGGTTGGGATCGAACCCTAGATCTACCAACCCAGAGGCGAGTACGTTAATCACTCAGCTAACCTGGCCCCTTAATTTCACTTAACTCAGTTGTATTTATAATATAGGACTTTTAATGAGTGCCTGATATCGTACAGGCCTGGGACCGACTATATATAGTTATTAAAGTAATAATGACAATATAAAGACAAAGAATAAAATAATAAATTTGAAAAAAAGCGGAATATACAAAATTAAATGCAAAGACTGCGGTAAAAATTACATAAGACCAACGGGTAGAACGCTAAAAGACAGATTCAAAGAACACATTAAGGACTACACCAATAATACAAATAAATAAAACTAGCACACTACCTAAACAAATTTTGGCATAACCGAGACAGCATGGAAAGCACAATGGACCTACTACAGACGGGACAAAAGGGACAACGAATGAACGTAAAAGAAGAAATAGAAATATATAAATATAAAATGACCGAGAACATAATAAATGAACAGACAAACCATCAAACAGACATTTTAACAAAACCTCTACTACATTCAAACGAAGATACAAAGAACTGGAAACAGATCATGAAATAAGAAATAAAAGAAAAAAATGTAGCAATTAAAGAAACATGCAAACGAAAATGTAACTATACAGACAACACTGATTCCACAATGTAGATAACAAATTTAGCTAAGTTGCAAGAAAAAATAAAATATAGTCAGTTGCTCTTGAAGATAGGAATCAGACGGACCCGAAACTGGTCGAGCTCTACAGAAACTTTACGAGGTTTGACGGACATTATTACTAATAATTCTAAATTTACATATATACTAAGACAAAGTGGTCGTGTGTAACTACTTACACTGACTACCTGTGAAAGTATAAGCCACAAGGAAAAGTAAAAAAGAAAACACAGAATAACAAAGAGAAAAAAGGTTGTGTTTATAATATCCCTTGTGGGGATTATAGCTCAACGTATGTTAGTCAAACAGGCAAAAGCATGCTTACTAGAGTGAAGCAGCATAAATATGCCATTAGAAGACAGGAAGAGTCGAGTACATTGCTTCAACATATAAAAAGCAAGAACCACTCAATGAATTGGGAAAATGCCAAGGAACTGTTGTTTCTAGCTTCAGACATTGAAAGGAACCTTGTGGAAAGTGCCGTGATCAAATATACTTTTGTAAACCTTATCAACAGCAGCCCAGGACTTCTTAAAATAGATAATGTTTTAGTTGAGGTTATAGTCAAGCAAATTAGACCTCTTGATATGTTAAAACCTTACAATATGAGCTCTAATCGAACTGACTCTCCACTTGGTACCTAGGTTTTTTCCTTTATAATTGTTTGTTTTTTTCTTTTTTCTTTATTGTTTTTCTTTTTAGCTTGTAATTATAAAAGATTTATATTTTAACATATGTTTATATTATCTCCTCATATTTTGTATTTGTAACAAAGCTGTAACCTTTGTTGTTATCAATCTTTAGTTGCTCTCTGATGACATAAATTTGAAAGGCCTCAGAGCACATTTTTTGTGTTTTTTTTTACTTTTTCCTTGTGGCTTCTACTTTCATTAGTTATCATCACGTGTTTATTACGATTATTTAGTAGTCATACCTGTATATATATCCACAGACTGCCACTCTGTACAAGCTCCATAGGGGAGTAATTCAATAGTCTCATAAACGAAAAATTACTTGGTTCATCTTGACCTGAAAAGAAAATGAAACGGATAATGTCAAATTATTTCTTTAGTTTGGACCGTTTCTTTATTTCATATAATAAATATATACATTTTATAAAATACTTATATATTATAAACATAATATAGATATTATTTTTATAATAAACTAGATTTACAAAAAGAACACACATCAGAGAAATCAGAAAAATACTACCACAACGATTGCATCGTCATCATGAAGATAGATGTGAGTCACTCCGAATACAAGTGATGACAGAGACATATCTTTCTGATGACGAGGCAATCGAAATATAGTTGTGAGTTTTCTGTGATTTCTTTTATGAATCTAGTTTATTTAGGTCGTGGAATCGTTTAATTTTCATTGATTATTTATAAAAACTATATCAAGTATTTAATAATAAATGCAATTTATTAGTACTTATAATAATAAACAAGTACAATTTTGTTTTTTAAACAAATATCTACAGCATTAGCGTTGAAATTATTTAGTGGTTGGCTCTAACACTTTACAAGATTGCATACAGAATAAATGATCAAACCACAATAAGAAAAGGGAAAACAAGACTAAGACTTTCAACCGTAACAAGCGGTCTTCGTCAGAGTCAAAAACCCAACTGCTTGAAATAACAATCAATGGTCAGTTGGGTTTTTGACTCTGACGAAGACCGCTTGTTACGGTTGAAAGATCTTAGTTTTGTTTTCCCATTTCTTATTACTGGTTTGATCATTGATTGTTATTTCACGTGTTTATGTGAAATCTTTTTATACAGAATAACTAATGACTCTGAGTCGATATATCGATACTCATACAAAACTGTTATCGACCTTATAACCAACAAGTAACCTTCACTTTATCCTCAACTTGAATATGACTGTACTGGTTAATACTAGAAAATTATGGACTGTTAATATCAATATAAACAATGTTTTCATAATGAAAGTGAAAAATAAAGAAAATTGTTTGGTTTATGATGAAATGTTATAATAAACCCAGGTTTGTTTACAATAAATGAAATTTTCTTAAAATAAATGGAAACAGAAACAAAAACTCCTTTGGTACTTATAAGGCCTGTTTTCAAAAGTGCTTTCAGAGATATCTTGAAATGTTTTTAAGAATTTTTTTGTTTGTTTTGATTTTGTAATATTTCTTTGTTTATGATGGAGTTTTTATAAAGGTTCATAATATATTTTATTTTATGTTAAATATAAAGATACCCTAACAAATAAAAAACGATTCCATTCAAGTACAGATATCTAAGAAATTGTTATAGGTATTTGAAAATTAAAAAAAAAGTTACAAAATGGGGAATATTTCTGAATATTATTTTGGCATATATGAAATTTTTGAATATAAAATAATATGTCAACTTCATTTTTTGTCTATCATGCTCCTAAGAGTTCCTTAATTGTCAGCGGTTTTTTTGTCATTTACGCAAGTAAATGTTTCTGGTATACATTGTGGTCGAAATTACTTAATACGTATTTTTAGGATATACCGAAAATATACATCCAAGTCGATTTACATTAGTTTTGTGATTTGTTTTTTTTCTGCATAAATGTTTAGTACTTTTGGCATTTAGTGGTCGTTGAAATTATACCATAAAAATTCTTTATTTTATTTTTTAAATGTTTAACTCACTCGTCTAATTATAACTGCATATTAGGTCAGGTTAGGTTAGGTTGCAGTGGCAGTCACACATAGGTAGAACATTAGACCCTTTTTGATTTATCACAATGAATATTGATTCTAACGGTTTTCCCAAAAGAAGCTGATGGTTCATTAACTGTGCAATCTGTTATAGTGTGGTATTTACTCATGTTAGGAAAAGTATTAAGTCTCCACACAAAAAAGTTTATTACAATAAACTAAACAACACGTTTCGATCAACAGATGTTCTTCTTCAGGTTACATCTGCTCTGTTGGGGTGGTTGTTCGGGAGGTGAGACTACTGCAAGGAGTCCAGAGCAGATGAAACCTGAAGAAGAACATCAAATGTTCGAAACGCGTTGTTTAGTTTCTTGTAATAAACTTTTTTGTGTGGAGACTTAATACTTTTCCTAACATAAGCTGATGGTTAAACAAATTCATAACTTTCTTAATTTTTTATATAGATCTTTTATTTTTTCAGGTCATCTAGAGTAACCCTTCCAAGGTCATCATGAGTCGTTACACCACCAGAGAGCGGATATTTATCGTAGAGTTGTATTTTCGGTTGAATGAGTCAATATCAGGAAACTCAATCAGAATTTCGACGAAATTTCAACACAAGGAATTCCCCCTACTCCCAATGCAGTAAAAACCATGGTAGCTCGATTTCGTAAGCAAGGTTCTGTATGTGACCTCCCTAAATCGGGTAGACCAGATAATTTTCATAAATTTCCCATCTTTCAGAATTATCTAAAATTATTAGGCTGTTATTATACTGGGAGTAGGGGAATTTCTTGTGTTAAAGTTTCTTCGAAATTCTCGTTGAGTTTCTGATGACTCATTCAACTCGTTGACTCATTCAACTGAAAATACGACTATACGATAAATATCCACTCTCTGGTAATGTAACGACTCATGATGGCCTTGGAAGGGTTACTCTAGATGAAAAAAATAAAAGAGCTAAGAATAAAAGAATAAATAAAAGAAAGTTACGAGTTTTTTTAACCATCAGCTTCTTTTGGGACGCCCTGTACATTGGGAGCCCTAAATTTTACCTCACTTAATTGTAATTAAGAATAAGGATTTTTAACGAAGTACAGGATAAGGGACCGACAGCTTAACGTCCTCTCCGACGGACGACATGTTCAGATTTGGGACCGACGGCTTAATGACCTCTGCGATGAACGACTTTTTCAGATTTGGAACCGACGACTTAACGTCCTCTCCGATGGACGATGAGTTCAGATTTGGGGCCAACGGCTTAACGTCCTCTCTGATGTACGACTTGTTCAGATTTGGGACCGACGGCTTAACGTACTCTCCAATTGACGACGTGTTCAGATTTGGGACCGACGGCTTACCATCCTCTCCGAAGGACGACGTGTTCAGATTTGGGACCGACAGCTTAACGTCCTCTCCGATGGACGACGAGTTCAGATTTGGGGCCGACGACTTAACGTCCTCTCCGATGGACGACGAGTTCAGATTTGGGGCCGACGGCTTAACGTCCTCTCTGATGGACGATGTGTTCAGATTTGGGGCCGACGGCTTAACGTCCTCTCTGATGTACGACTTGTTCAGATTTGGGACCAACGGCTTAACGTCCTCTCTGATGGACGACGTGTTGAGATTTGGGACCAATAGCTTACTATCATCTCCGATGGTCAACGTATTTAGATGTATCTGAATGTATTACAAACAAATACGTGAGAATAGGTATCTCACGTATTCTCCTACGTGAATAAATCAACGGCCCGAGTAGTAATATTGAACCCCAAACCGACCAGTTCAGAGGCAAACACTTTGCCACTGAGCTAACCTCTCACACCCTTACATCTTCAGTTTTAAAGGCAAGTTCATAAAGACAATTTATATGAATTTGGTATAGAAAAGCATAATGATTGATACCATTGTGAAAGAGTGACGAATGTGTATGATAAGGATGGAAGATGCTGAATATATTGAGTAGGAGTTTGAGAAATGAAGGTATAGACGACTGATGAATGGACTCCTGGATGACAAGTCGGGGCACCAGGTAGTCTTCTGTCTTCATGTAGTAGGGGGACCGAGGCTCTCTTCTCTCGAACAGATCGGGATGGTTACACACCTCAAAACAAACAATCATCATCTTATATTTATATATCTCTGTATTTTGGAAGCAGACCTTCATTCAAACATGTTTTGTTAAAAATTATGCCAATTTTCATTTTTGTCCTTTCGCGAGTGAAATTTTCTTAACTTTCTGACTATGGCTTTCCACCTTTCCGGTAAGATATAAAGCAATTCACCAAATGATTTATTCTTCATATCTATATTTTATCGCATTTTTTACAAATTCACAATAAGTAAAAAATATTCTGTAGGATTCCAACGTTTCAGTCAGTTTTGACCATCATCAGGGAGTCTTTAGGGACTAATAACAAGATTATAGCTTAGCTCAAATGCAAATAAAACTAATAAAAGAATACTGAAGAACATTATTAAAAATAATACGAAGTGCATCAATTCTGAAGACCGACTGAAAATTAGAATTTGCTATAGAAGTTTTTGCACAACAAACTTAATAGTCAAGAATAATTTACAGCAAAAACCACAACTGCAAAAGACCAATACAATTGTACCATAGGAAACTGTGAGTTCTGTAAATCATCCTACATTGGTTCTACAGCAACAACATTATCCAGGAGATTATCAATACACCTGACTACAGGTGTCCGAAAGACCACACTCAGAGCACCCATAGTCTCAAACTAACCAGGGAAAAATTTAATCAAAATATTGTAGTACTTTACCAAGAGAATGACCAAAGAAGACCACAAATTTTGGAAGCACTGTGCATAAAAGAGAAGAAGCCGAACCTGAACAATCAGACCACGAGCTTCTCAAGGATATTAAAACTGCACGCAGGAACGTAAGATGTTAAGTTCAAGCCCTGATTAAGTTCAAAGTGTTAGTGCTTTTAATTAATAACAACCATGAGCACGAGAACCTGTCTAACTTGTGTAAAACTCCCACTCAATTTACGTAAACATTTCTTATTGCGTTAGTATGTTCAAAAATTTAGATAGTTTTTATTTGCATTTAAGTTAAGTTATAATCTTGTTATTAGTTAATCCCTAAAGACACCCTGATGATGGTCAAAGCTGACCGAAACGTTGGAATCCTACAGAATATTTATTATTTATTGTGAATTTGTAAAAAAGCGATAAAAGTGGATATGAAGAATAAATCATTTGATGAATTGCTTTATATCTTACCGGAAAGGTGGAAAGCCATAGTCAGAAAGTTAGAAAAAAATGAAAATTGGATTTTTTTTAACAAAAAATATGTATATTCAAATGTTGATAAAAGTATTGACCGTGGAACAGAAACAGTACAAGAAAACATTCTCTTTTATACAATAGTATAAATAACGCTTAGTATTATAGTATAGATCAGGGTTGTCCAAAGTCTAGCCCTCGGGCCGCATGCGGCCCACGACCCCCTTCAATGCGGCCCACGGCCTCTTCTAGAAAATTTTTAAAAATTAGTATTATTAAGACATCTATTGAGTTATATTCGAAAAAAGTTGTTTTTTCCTAAACTTTATTTAAGTTTGAATTGGAATATTATTTATTCTTATAATTTCAGTTTTACTTTGTGGGGACGCAATATTATGAGTGAATTTTCGTAAGATGGACCGCTCTGCTTGTTTTGTTTTGATTTGTTTTTATCCATTACTGTCACATGTCAAGTCGTCAATTGTCTTGCTGTCAATCTATATATAAAAATGAATGTATATCTGTCTGTTTATACTCGATAGATTCAAAAACCATACATCCAATCGCCGTGAAAATTTAGTAAATTATTAGGTATATCCCCGGGAAGGTTGTGTAAAGTTTTTTAAAAATCTGAGTTGTGGTTCAGGTAATATCCCAAAAATATTATAATAGATAAGGTTTGCTGTATAAACTGTTTGTTTACATTTTGACTTTAATTGTAATGGCGGCCGCAAGTAGGTTATTCCTTATGATAATATTTCCACATGCTTTGTTCAATTGGAAATAACCAGGTACCGGAAATTTTATTATTGTTTTCACATTGATATTAAAGACAATTATTGTAATTTTATATGGGTTTCTTATTAATTTTAACAATGCTTTAGTTATTAGCAATAGTTTACCATTAACTTTTTTTTATCTAATTGGTTTAACTTGCTTTAAGCATTAAAGAAAAATTATGCGTTAAATAATAACTTATTAACTTTAAGTATGCATGATAGTATTACGAATAATAATGACAGTATTTGAACCATTAATTCTAATCTTAAAAGAATAGTTCAAGTATTTTGTTTAAGTTTAATGGATGTAAGGCTTCTTTATTTATTCCTGATTGATTAATTTGTTTGTCTAAAATGTTTAATGATTAGTAATTAGTATCCGGCCCTACTCCATATAGGCAAAATGATAAGTTATTATATATATCGATGATATCTAACTAGAAGACGTTTATGACTGTCTAAATCAGTAAAACTTATAAGGGAATATATACAAAATAAAAAATTGATGAAGAAATATTCAAATCAAAATGTACATATATAAAACTTAATCACTGTATGTATTTGTGTGTATAAATACAGTTCATAACATAATAACTCTTAACATTACATAATGAAAAATGTAGGTTTCCACACATAATGAAAAAATGACACTTTTCAATATAATGCTTCTTCATAAACAAATAATATTTCATCAAAATATTGTTATTCAAACTTTTAAGAGACAATTTTGTTTACAGATATAATTTTAATTAAACATTTAATTAATTATTAATTTATTATTAATCAATAATTATTAATTAAACATTTGTGTAAAGTCTTCAAATTGAAATTATTGAATGAAATGTAATGTAATATGGTTTAGCCTCTTCAATTAACTGGCACCTAATTGAAACGATTTGTGGGTTTAAAATTCGTGTCATTATATTTAACAGATACGACAAATCACATTTAATGAGTTAAGACTTCTTTCAAAATTTCTTGATATATTGTTCGGCAAAAATTATTCCTTTTATTATTTGTTTAATCTAATCTATCAACTACCAGTTGTATTAGACAATGTGTGCAATTTATAATCAGTGTTAGATTATATCTTTTTTGCGTAATCTATCATTTTAATTCTGTAATGATTTCGTTTATCTCAAAAAAAGTTAAGTGTAACAGAACTATAGAAAATTTAAATTGTTTTCGTTTCATGTAATTTATTATTAGAGTCGGAATTAAATTGTTTCCCGTGTAAAGCCGGGTAGATCAGCTAGTTTTTAATAAAAACAAGTTCGTTGTTCGAATTACTTTTTCTTTTCGTCTTTTTAAAATCGAACCTTCACACGAATCCTTTTAAATTTGTAAGTAATAGTTTTTATTTTCGGTAAAAATTACCGTTTTACGTACTTCCTTAAATATTTTTAACGAATATATTTAATTCGTTAAACGTCTTCTAGTTAGATATCATCGATATATATAATAACTTATCATTTTGCCTATATGGAGTAGGGCCGGATACTAATTACTAATCATTAAATATTTTAGACAAACAAATTAATCAATCAGGAATAAATAAAGAAGCCTTACATCCATTAATTCTTATGATAAATATAAAAATTCATTTACATGTACGTGTTTGACTTTACATCTGTTACTGCGGCCCGCGATCTAATTTCCTTGCCGAATGCGGCCCGCGATCTAATTTCCTTGCCGAATGCGGCCCGCGTCCCCATAAAGTTTGGCCACCCCTGGTATAGATAATAAGGTTACCTTTCTAAACTGCATAACGAGATTCATGAGATTTGACGTGATGCTTTGAGCAGATTGATATGGACCAGAAGAATGCAGTAAGTCTTCAATCCTGATCTTTTTTTTAAGAGCTAAAAAAAAAACAAAAAAAAAACCGCATTAGTTGTATAATCCATAATTGTGTGATATTTACTCATATCGGGGAGTAAATATAATACAGTCTCCACACGAAAATTTTTTTTTTTAATTCAAACTACGCGTTTCGAACACTTAATGTTCATCATCAAGTAAAACGTCTATAATGCATATTACAATTAAAATTTACAAAAATTAAACCAGAATTTTCTGCAATTAAATGAAAATTAAATAACCCAATGGAAGGAGTGAGGACCTACAACTGCCCACCTTCACTGAAAGGAACTTAGGTCATTTGAGATAGAGTGGGGAGGGGTAATTAAAAGATAAGGTGACAAAGGAGTAGGGTGTGCTTACAAACAGTAAAGTGCTATAAAGGAAGCCAGAAAAACTTTTTTGTTGGATTGAACACGTCTTATTACAAAATAATTTTTGTAAATCTAGCCAGCCCGGAATTTACTCACTGGGAAACAACGATGATGAATTTTTGATTTATGGTTTTATTTATTTTAAAAGCTTCCAATTTTTGAAATTTCTTTACATTTACTGTTAAAATGTAAGATGGCCAGGTTCTTGTTGAGGTTAAGAGTTATGGTTGTGTATTACTAGGCCAGTGGTTCTCAACGTGATCCGAATGGACCCCCAAAGGGACCAGGTTAGCTCAGTGGTTAACGTAGTCTGGGGTTCGATCTCCACCTGACCCTCGATCTATTCACATGAGATGAGAATAAATCTGAGTATGTCGTCCCTCGGAGAGGACGTTAAGCCGTCGGTCCCGAGCCTGTACGATGTCACCCACTCGTTACAGATCCCCAACTCTTAAACAAACTTGCGTTAAGCAAGATTAGCGACCTAAACTTAGATTTATTCTCGTGAGAGGAAAATAAATCAGAGTATGTCGTCCCTCGGAGAGGACGTTAAGCCGTCGGTCCCGAGCCTGTACGAAATCACCCACTCGTTAAAGGTCCCCAACTCTTAAACAAACTTGCGTTAAGCAAGATTAGCGACCTAGACTTCGATTTTTTCACATGAGAGGAGAATAAGAGTATGTCGTCCCTCGGAGAGGACGTTAAGCCGTCGGTCCCGAGCCTGTACGATGTCACCCACTCTTTAACGAGTGGGTGACATCGTACAGGCTCGACCTTTAACGGTCCCCAACTCTTAAACAAACTTGAGTTAGGCAAGATTAGCCACCTGGTCCTCGATCTATTCACATGAGACGAGAATAAATCTGAGTACGTCGTTCCTTGGAGAGAACATTAAGCCGTCGGTCCCAAGCCTATACGATGTCAGGTACTCAAAGATCCCAGCTCGAAATGCACTGGAGTTAGGCAACATTTAGGGCTCCCAATGTAGAATCACTGGGGTATAAAAAAGTGGAGCATACACTCAGATATAAAAAAAAATTAGAAATTGTATTCAAGGGACTACAGAAGTCTAAATACGTTGCAATATTCAAATCAAATTCGTCTTAACTAATATGTTATAGAAAGTTTATATAATGTATTCTAAATCGATTTTCAATTTATAAAATAATTTAAATCATTTCTGAAAGAAATATGAAAAACATTTTTATATCTTGAAATTCAATTATAATTATTATTTTTAATTTATTACTGCTATCAAAAAATGAAGTTTATTTTAGTTGAATGGCGTTATCAATTTATGTAAACTTATAAGTTTAGTGCAAGTATTTACTTCTTTATTCCTGCTTTAGTGCTTTAAACTTGAATCAACACAGAAATATAATTTGCTTTTGAATAAAATAGTAGAATTTTTTTATACAATTGCTGCTTGTAATACTATAAGAAATTTATTTGCTGTTGAAATAAAGTAAGACGTAATTGTCAAGATATAGTGGGGGTGACGTACCCAGTAGGGTGAGTGTTTGCGACTTTTGGACCCTGGAGTAATAGCTACTGAACATGTCAGTAGCCTTCGCGCTTCGCCAGACCGAACAGATCAAAATTACGTCTCATCTTGCCAAGGTATCTAATATCTATTTGTTCATAGATAAAGTCCTATGATATTACTTAAATGAAATTTATTACAATGAAATTAACAATACACAATTAAATTTCTTAGTCCAGTTTTTATTGGACCAATAAAACTTTTTTTTTATTGTTTTAAAAAGGTGTTTGTATTCTGACATCACGTTGTAAATGTATTGAAATTATTTAATAGTTAAAAACAAATGAAATGTTTGAAAATTTACATAATTATTCTTTTTGAAGTATCCTTGGAGGGAGGGGGGGGGGGGTCCACAAGCAAACAAAGGTTGGTCTAGGTGTTTTGCAAAACAAAAGTGTTCAAATGAATAGTTTGAATTAAAAAAAAAAACCTTCTTTTGTGTGGAGACTTTGTATTATCTATTTATCCCAGTATGAAAAAAAATAACAAAATCCATTTTAAAGTGAATTGGCTTTAAAAATATTTGAAGAGTTTTCAAATAAGGGTGTTAGAAATCAGATTACCTGCGTATAAACACTGCTGTCTGATCGTCAAAGGGCAGTAGACCATTATTTCTATTTTATCTGATAGCTCGTTTTCAACATCTGCCTTTACTCGCCTCAACATAAAAGGTTTCAGAATCATGTGTAATCTAGACAAATGTTCTGCAATAAAAACCAGAAATCACAAAGATCAGTTAAAATGGTATTATTCATCTAAACATATCAATAACAAATTATGTGGTATATGAGTAGTGACCCAGTGAGTTTTCTAAAATTAGATTTACAAATGTATACGCAGGAAACAATTTCTTAAATTAACTGTTCAGGTGTTTCCTATCGCATTTCCATATTATATATATATATATAGTAGCAGTTTGCTTCTCAACGCGAGTACTTCGCACTTCTTCCCGATGACGACGGATGTCGAAATATCGAAGTGAGTTCTGTAGTGTCTTTCTGTGTTCTTTTCTATGTGTTAAAGTGTATATATATATATATATAACTTTAAATTAAACAAAGCACGACACAGAAAAAAGAATAAAGAGAACACTTACAGAATTCAATATTTCGAACTGTTGTTCGTCCTCTCTTCTAGTCTACTCCTGATGACGAACAACAGTTCGAAATATTGAATTCTGTAAGTGTTCTCTTTATTCTTTTTTCTGTGTCGTGCTTTGTGTAATTTAAAGTTTTATAGTCCTTGTGGACCGTTCTTATATTTAGTATATATATATATATATATATGTTAAACGAAATGCGATCCAGATGGACTGATAACACCTAAAATGTGACACATTGAAAGAAACGTGACAAAGGACTCACTTTGCTTTCTATGTGTTACAGTTTATTTTAATATATATATATATATATATATATATGTATATAACTTGTCGTCAGGAATAGATGTGAATCGCTCCAAAGGCTGATAACGACTGGCTTGGCGTTCAAACCGAAGCACTCAAACAGTGTAGTCCACTTTCGGAGGAAAGGGAGACAAGGAAGATAAAGAGATAAAAGCCAAATAAAAATTAAATGACTAAAAACATTTAACTAAAATAAAATTAAAAACTAATAACAACTTATAACTTATTGTTATTGGCTTTTAATTTTATTTTAGTTAAATGTTTTTATTCATTTAATTTTTATTTGGCTTTTATTTCTTTATCTTCCTTGTCTCCCTTTCCTCCGAAAGTTTACTACAATGTTTGAGTGCTTCGGTTTGAACGCCAAGCCAGTCGTTATCAGCCTTTGGAGCGATTCACATCTATTCCTGACCACAAGGACATCGAAATATAGTAGTGAGTTCAGTGATTTCTTTTCTGTGTGTTCTTTTGAAAATTCTAGTTTATATATAAACTATATTGACACAAAGAACACTCAGAAATAAAACAGAAACTCACTACTATCTTCCTGATGACGAGGACATCGAAATATAGTAGTGAGTTTCTGTTTCATTTCTGAGTGTTCTTTGTGTCAATATAGTTTATTTAGTTCGTGGAATCGTTTCATTTAATTTATATATATATATAATTTAAAAGGACTAAACCTATACAGATGAATTTGTTTAAAAGGTTAAAAAAAATCATATACATATATGTTTTATTTATTTATTTTTATTGTTTATATTGTTTTCTATTCTTATTTACATTTTTAGGTTAAATACTGTAACAATTTGGGTCTAACATTTTAGGAATATTTAGAAATAAATATCGATCAAAGAGTTTAATTTTTTTTTCTAAACTCTTTCGTTACTGATTATTTCTAAATTTTAATAAAATGTTAGACCTAAATTGTTGGAAAATTTAACTTGAAGATGACAAATGAGTAGTTGAAAGCTTGTTAAGATAATAAATGAAGTTTTTTATTCCTTTTAAACTATTTCTGTTATGTATGGTATATCAATTTTGGCCAATGTGTGCCCTTGTTAAAATGACCACTGTAAGTGGGGTAGTAATGGGGAAGGGAGGTCCTCCCCGGATGTCATTATACCAGGGGGAGGCATTTTCAGGGGGGTAAAAATAGAAAATAGAAAAAAATTAAACTAATAGAAAATCTGAAATATTATATTAAAATGAGTTTTTAAGGTCGTAATTGTTTTTATGTTCAAAATTAGATTATCGATTATAATTCCATGAAAATATATATTTTCATATTTTCAGGACGTTTTGGAGTTATTAACGGTAAGCGCGGGGGGGGGGGGGCGGAAATCTTACGACCGACCTGTGCTGCAAAAATAGAAAGTTACGCCTCTGCTCACATTGGTATTTAGGTAGGCCAAAGGAAGGTCTCAACACACTTCTTAGATAACAATTTCAAGTCTTCTTGCAGTGAGTAAGCAAACAAAAAAAATTAAAAGAATAAAAAAACAAATACTGACTCTCATCGATGCCTGTCTTATTTTCAACATGACTTTCAATATCCTTTGAAAACCATTCGTTGAATTCATCGTGACAATCAAACATGGTGGGCATGATGAAATGAAGGAGAGCCCAGAGTTCAGCCATGCTGTTTTGAATAGGAGTACCAGAAAGGAGTAATCTGTTTCTGCAATGGAACCCCAACAGGAGCTTCCACCGCATGCTGCAACAAACAACTGTTAATAGAACCAATCTAAAAGTTGAAAATAAAACCTTTGAGAATCAGATAACCATGCTGCTTGTATACCATATGATTGAATCTACCTAGAACAGGGGTGCTCACACTTCTTCAGTATGCGAGCTACTTATAAAGTGACCAAGTTAATGATCTACCAACCCATAAAAGCCTTTGTTATTTAAAATTTATTGAAAATTCTTACCTTGTATTACCACTTGATCCAATATTGCAACAAAATAAGCTCTCAACATGTTTTTGTGATTATCATATAATAATAATAATAATAGTAATAAAATAATAATAATAATAATAATAACCATACATTGACAATGTATAATAGTAATAAATAAAAATAATAAAATAATAAAACATATGTATTGTGTAGCTTTTCATTGTGCTCAAAGACAGAGGCTTTACAGGAGGATCAAAATACACACACACGCGCGCGCGCGCACACGAGAGAGAGAGAGAGAGAGAGAGAGAGAGAGAGAGAGAGAGAGAGAGAGAGAGAGAGAGTGAGAGAGTGAGGGAGAGTGAGTGTGAGTGAGAGAGAGTGTGAGTGAGTGAGAGAGAGTGTGAGTGAGTGAGAGAGAGTGTGAGTGAGTGAGAGAGAGAGAGAAGAGAGAGAGAGAGAGAGAGAGAGAGAGAGAGTTCTTGTCACCCTGGAACTTTTTTTTTCAAAGTTGTATGCGATCTACCACTATTGGCCTCGCGATCGACGTATTGAGTACCACCTGACCTAGAGGTTATATAAGGACTAAAAAATTCAGCCCAACTCGTTCCAGATCCGCTAAGTATTAAAAGCCTCACGGTTTCATATCCATACATCGTTTTATATAATATATATGTAAATTTGTATCTTCGACTCTTAGGTCTGGTTCGTTGGTTGACCTGTGATTGAACAATTAGTTGACTTGTCTTCACTTGTCAGTGCACAGTGAGTGTCTTTATTGTAAATAAGTGAAATGACCATTAATCAGTTCGTAATGTGGAAGTATTTCGAGAAAGAAAGACAAATAAATCAATTGTCTAGTTTTAGTAAAAACTAACAATAGTTTATTTGTCCTCCTTTCTCGAAATACTTCCACATTACATATATAGGTAGGTGTAATTTAATTTAGGTGTAAATTTAATTTAGGATTCGGTATATTTTCGAGGTTCAAAAATCAAACTCAAAGTTGCCGACGCTTCGGATTTTATTTTAAAACTTTTTTCATAGGTCTACAAAAGAGAGGAAATACAAGAAATAATTCAATCATTCAAAAATCAAACATGAATAAAAAAAGAAATACGAAGTACTGGTGTTAAAAAGCAAACTGCAACCGCAACTGTATATATATATATATATATATATGCAGATAAATCACAATAAACACGTGATGCAATCAATGAAAGACATAACCATCAAGGAAATAAAAGAAGAAAAAACAGATGGTTTAAAAAACTAACAATGTTATTGCCTCTTTCAATTTATATCATCAGTAGATGAAACAAGGTAGGAATTAGTAAGTCTAGATTCGGTACTATGTTTGAGGCTCTCTGATGATATCAAATGAAAGGCCTCAGAGCATTTTTTTCCATCTGTTTTCTTTTTTTTCCTTGTGGTTTAGTTTTCATATAAATATATATATCATAATAAATAATATGTATAATATAAATATATATATATAATAAATTCGATAAAAAGATTTTACATAAATACGTGAAATAACAATCAAATGACGTAAATGATCAAATCACAATATGAAATGGGAAGAGAAGACCAAAATCTTTCAACTGTAACAAGCGGTCTTCGTCAGAGTCAAAAACCCAACTGAGTTATCGCTTGTTACAGTTGAAAGATCTGTCTTCTTTCCCATTTCAAGTGTGGTATATATATGTAACACTTTGATATTAAAATAGCCAGTCCAGATAGATAAATAAGGTTGGCTACAATCTCTTGTAATCTTCCAGGCAAAAGAGAAATAATTTTATATTTAAGTATTCCCAATTCTGTTTAGGCCACGATTTCAGTCTTTTTAATATTTAAAATATAATTAATTCTAAAAGTAAAAAATGGGACGTTTCGTATTTATATACGATTGAAATCCATTCGAGTTGGATAAAGTGATTTAAAAAGAAATAATATCGATATTGAAGAATCTATAAGTTACCTGGAAGAACTTTTGATAGCCTGTGCTTCATCTAAAATCATATACTGCCACTTTATCCTGTTAAAATATTTTATATCCATTATAACTAGCTGATAACTGGTCACAACTACGTGAAAGCTTGCTTCCTTTGTATGTATTCCTTTTTGATCCCAAAAAGTTCTCAATATTTTTCTATCCTAAACAAACAAAACAAGTACCGAGGAATGTTTAATAGCAAACAAGAAAATGCATTTATTTATAGAAGAAAACAAACAAAAATAGTCGATAACTATGTATTTTAAGAATTATGTTACAACAAATTAATTAAGATTAAAAGTAGTCAAAATAAATGCTTATTCATTAACTGTGCAATCTGTTATAGTGTGGTATCTAAACAAAAATCAGATGTTTAAGAAAAAAAAAGTTATTTAAGTCTCAACATACAAAAATGTTATATTACTTAAGAATACTAAACAAATAACGAGATAATTCGAACACTTGATGTTCTTCTTCACTGTGTCCTTGCTTGGTCTCTACCTCCGTAGACAAACCACACCCACAGAGCAAAGATGTAACCTGAAGAGAACATCAAGTGTTTCGAAACGCGTTGTTTAGTTTCTTGTAATGAACTTTTTTGTGTGCCGAAGAACACCAAACTTTTACCTGAAAAACATAATCAAATGCTTATTACTTAATTTAGTACAATTTGTTTCAGATGCTGTTCATTTTCAAGAATAACTTGCTTCTTTCGCCACAGTTCTTATTAAAGATGGACAGTGATCAAGACTGGTTTTACGTGAGTACTATTATTGTTCTTTTACTAAAACCTCTTATCCTTTAAATACATCATTTTACACTCACACAAAATGTGTTGAGAATGTTTCTTTCTCTTCCACGTAGATTCTGCATTTTAACTTTACTATAAGTAAAGTATAGTGATGGTGAAAAAATTCGATCTCGATATTTTGAAGGAATTATATGTTTTAAGGTACCAAAAGTCGTTTTATGATGTTTTTTCGATGATGTCTGTGTGTGGGTGGGTGAGTATATTACCATTGCTTGTTACCACGCTACGGTCCAGAATCTTTGATGGATCAAGTTGATATTTTACACAAAAATGGGCCACATAGTGTAGATGATCTCTATTGTTTTTTTTGCCAAAAACCGTTTTTTTGAAAACAGTTATTTCTCCTGAACTGATAACCCTAGAGTTTTGAAATTTTGACATTATCTTTGAAGTTACAAATGCAACAAACGAAAAATATATTCTGAATTTTAAAACAACTGGATATATTTTCTTTTCAATAAAATGTATAAATTTTCACTTATAATTCAATCTCAAAGCTTATGAGAGTGATACAACCCATACCGATTGACGGATCAAAATGAAACTATGTCTAAAATAGAACATTATGTGGAGAATGAGTTGAGATAATTTTTTTCAAAATTACATTCGCCCTTTCTGTTTTCAGAAAATGTTTTTTTGATGCTAAACGGCTCATTAAAAAATCATGAAAATTTGACAAAAAATTGAACAAAAAATTAGCAATTTATAAAGAAAAAAAATCATGAAATTTCAATTATGGCAAAGAGCAATACAGCAATAAAAACTGTTTGTTTATCCTAGACTAAGGGATCACCTGCTATACTTGTCGAATTTTTTTCATCCATTTTTTTAATTGAAACCTCAAGGAGTTGCACAAAATTACTTTGGGCCAAAGAAGGTTTGACCAATCGCTAAGTTTTACAAAGTTGGGAGAGGTATGCTTGGATGGGTGACAAATATATCTGTAGGTACTAATATGAAAAATGATTAACATTAGGCGTGGTTACCATTTGTATGGGTGCGATGAAGCCCACATCAATGTGGTTTCTATACATTCTGATAACAATAAAAATTAACCAGTATTTTTATTCACCGATATTGAAGGATTAACTTAGCGCACATCTCTAGATATAGCTTATATATATATTTCATGATTTGCTTTCTTGACCCAATAATCAATTTTTGTTTTGTTGAGGTTTGAGGTCTTATGATTGAAATTACTTCTCTCGCCGATGTTTCGAAGTATATTTATACCATCTTCAGGGCTACAACACGCTTCAATCATAAGACCTCAACTCTCAAGAAATAAAACAAATTATATGTATTTATATATATATTTAATTTAAATTTGAAAAAAATTTCAAACAAAACAACTTTCTTTTCCCTCGGTTCAGGGGAAATAAATGAATTCCTTTTTGCAGGTTCTCTTTTTTCCTTCTCCTATAACACATCTTGGCTTTGTTTCTACTTTTCATTCAATGTTTATTGTTTTCCTAACGGATTGTTTCATTTTTGAAAAATTTTCTAAAATTTCGAAACCTTAGTTTATAAAATAAAACTTCCAATAATTTGTATTTAAAGGGAAATTTAAAGTCAGTAAAATTGTTTTTGGGAAATTGTGAAGAGTTGATGCAGGAGAAATGATCAGGAAAGGTCCCCAAACAGCTAAAAAGAACAAAAATCAAGTCTCCCACTACAAGAGCATCGTAAAAGAGTTTCCAATAAAGCAAATCTTACAATACTTCTCCGCAATGTGGCACAGAAACGCTATTGATTGCACTGTCTTGCCTAGGCCCATTTCATCCGCTAATATCCCGTTTATTCCCTGAAATAAATGCAAAATTTACAAATAAAAACAGTAAAAACTAACAACAATAATCTCAAAATTCAGGTAATCATGTCAAAGAAACTTAATTCTAACGTAGTGCAATCAGTTATTATGTTGTTTTTACTCATTGTAAGATAAAAAGCTAATGAAATAGTCACCACATATAAATATTTAATCGCATATAAACAACGCCTTTCGATTCGTTATAGTTCTCTGTGTTATATTTTCAATATGTTTCCTACACTTAGTCTTAGAGCAAATTCCAGCCTAACCTTTAGGAAAAAATAACAAAGCAATGTACCTGCTATATAGTATATTTTATGATCGTACAGATTACTGGTATAAAGTTGTTCCTGAATACTCAACTGAAATTTTAGGAATAAATACTAAGATATATATATATAACCCCTACGGTGTACTTGAAAAATCAGTGGTCGAGAAGCGATATCAATATATATATATATATATATATAATATATAAAACGATTTCACATAAACAAGTGAAATAACATAATAATAATAATAATAATAACAGCATAATCAGTTGGATTTTTGACTCAGAGGAAGACCGCTTGTTCCGGTTGAAAGATCTTAGTCTTGTTTTCCCATTTCATATTTTGGTTTGATCATTGATTGTTGTTTCACGTGTTTATGTGAAATCTTTTATATATATATATACATATATAAAGCCGGCTCTCATTATTATTAGTAGGTTCTACAAACCTGATCGTATAGGTTTGCCAGCCAAGTCATCCCTTTGATCTGATACCCTTTAAGAGTACCCCTGAAGATCTGCGGAGGAGGTTTGTCTTCGTTCAAACCATCAGACCCAGGTGGTCCTGTGCCCACTCCAAACTCTCTTGCTCTTGTCTCTTCCGCCATTACTGTCTTCTCCACACCTTCCAACACTTTTGCTTTCTCCATCTCACTAAAAAAAAGACTAGGTGTTGTAGAAGCAGTCCGCCACAATCGAGCACATAAAATACCAACATTGGCCCTTTGTGATACCAGAGACAAAGAACACTGATTCTAAACTTGGAATTTCTATACAAAAGGAAACAAAGTTGGAAATCCCCTCAGCAACATTAGGTCATAGGAAACAAAGATGGGGAACACTCTCAGGTTTTATAGATCAAAGGGGAAATCTTTACAAAAGGAAAAACATTTGGGAACTCGTTCAACATCATTAGCGTATATATATATATCATTAAACACTTTTTGAACCCTTGTTTTAGTCTCTTTTATCATTAACTTTTCTAATCAGTGTTCTAACGTTTTCCAGGATATGAAACAACAATTGTCCAAATTTTTTGGATTTTCCAAATGTCCAGACATTTGGACAATTACTGTTTCATATCCTGGAAAACGTCAGAACACTGATTATAAAATTAGAAAAGTTAATGATAAAAGAAACTAAAACAAGGGTTCAAAAAGTATTTAATGAAATTCGTATAAACGAAAGTCTGCTCCTAATTAACACAAATATATATACCTTGATAAACGAAAAACGGTCCGGCAGGACAAATAACAATTAAAATAACAGTGACACATAAAAAAAACACAACAAAGACTCACTTTTCAATATTTCGACCGTAATGGCGGTCGTCCTTAGGAGAAGAAGTGAATTGACGGAGGGACGACAGTCAACTCAACTGTCGTCAACTGTCAACTGTCAACTGTCAACTCCTGAATTCACTTCTTCTCCTGAGGACGACCGCCATTACGGTCGAAATATTGAAAAGTGAGTCTTTGTTGTGTTTCTGTTTATGTGTCACTGCTTATTTTAATTGTATATATATATATATATATATTTTCATTAAATGCCTTGGTTATTTTTAATCTAGTCCGTTTTGGTGAATTGTGTACATTTTACCTAAAAGATGGAAAATCTTATTAGAAAATTAGAAAAGTAATGATAAAAGATACTAAAACAGGGTTCAGAAAGTGTTTAATGAAATTTGTATGAACGAAAGTCTGCTCCCAAAATATAGACAATATAATAATTTATATATATATATATTAATATTATAATATATATATATAATATATATATAATATATACAATACATATATATATATATTATATATTTATATATATATATATATATTAATATATATATATACAATTAAAAGATTAAAAGAAACAATTCAGCGGACTTTTTTAAATAAAATAAATTCAAACCGACGGAAACACACAGACATAACTCACATCAATATTTCGACCATCGTCGTCATCAGGAGGTGTGAAAAGCGAAGAGTCCCGCAGGAAGGCAGGGCGGTGACTCACCTGCCTTCTTGCAGGACTCTTCGCTCTTCACACCTCCTGATGACGACGATGGTCGAAATATCGATGTGAGTTATGTCTGTGTCTTTCTGTGTGTTTCCTTCGTTTTGAATTTATTTTATATATATATATATATATACATAAATAACCATAGGATAAGTATTTGTTTTTAAGGATTATAGGCGATGGTGACCTCTTTACAAAAGGAAACAAGTTGAAAATCCCTCAGCACCATAGGTCATAGGACATTCCATAAAAAAAAAAAAAAAAAAGAAGAGAAATGGGATGCCTGTGTAAAAGGAAACACATATTGTGAACACCCTTAGGTTTTATAGGTCATAGAGGGTCTTCTGTCTCAACACAAAAGAGGAGACCATAACTGAAATAAAAAAAAAGACATCAAGATACTGACGAGTCGTAGTCGTCGAAAGGGCAGACTTTGCCTGTGTGCTCTTCCAACTGACTTAAGATTCTCAGCTTCTCCTCTTCTGAGACTCTGCCTAGCTTGCGAGACATGAAGTGAGCGTATAATTCAGTCTGGGTGATAAGAAAGTTCAATTTTCTCTGTTGTCTTTTCGCCTAAAACAAAAAAAAAAATTAAGTCTTAACTTAAAATAAGCAAAAACCAATCAAAATATAATAATATATTTTCAATATACGCATAATATTACTCTGAAATTCAGTCCCTCAATCCCTCTCTCTAACATATATATATATATATATGTAAAATAAATTCAAAACGAAGGAAACACACAGAAAGACACAGACATAACTCACATCGATATTTCGACCATCGTCGTCATCAGGAGGTGTGAAGAGCGAAGAGTTCCGCAGGAAGACAGGGCAGCGACTCAATTTTCTCTGTTGTCGGTGCCCTTTTGTCTGGAGTTGCTGCCCTGTCTTCCTGCGGGACTCTTCGCTCTTCACACCTCCTGATGACGACGATGGTCGAAATATCGATGTGAGTTATGTCTGTGTCTTTCTGTGTGCTTCCTTCGTTTTGAATTTATTTTATTTAAAAAAGTCCACTGGAACGTTTCTTTTAATTTTATATATATATTAATAATATTTATTACAATTAAGAAACGATTCTTCGAACTGAATAAACTAGAATTTAAAAAGAACACATAGAACGGAAACCACTGAACTCACTACTATATTTCGATGTCCTCGTCTTCAGGAAAAGAAGTGAATCGCTCCAAAGGTTGACAACGACTGACTTGGCGTTCGAACGCCAAGTCAGTCGTTATCAACCTTTGGAGCGATTCACTTTTTTCTGAAGACGAGGACATCGAAATATATAGTGAGTTCAGTGGTTTCCGTTCTATGTGTTCTTTTTAAATTAGTTTATATATAATATAATATTATAATTATATTATATATATACTTCAAATAAAATGTGACGGAGAGACACAGTTTATTTTGAGAACGACCGCCATTACGATCGAAATATTGAAAAGTGAGTCTTTATAATGTTTCTGTCTATGTGCCACAGTATATTTTAAGTATATATATATATATATATATATATATATAAGGTATAGACTGCTATGATTGGGACAGGCTTGGCAGTTGGATTTAGTTATCGAACAAGGAGATTTGGATGTGTGGGCAGTTTTTTATCTTTATTGTTGGCAAGTCGATTAATGTAACAAACAATTGATTCCCAACTCAAATATTTCAACCGTAATGGCGGTCGTCCTCAGGAGAAGAAGTGAATTGACGGAGGAACGACAGTTTTTTTTTTTCTTTAAATTGAGCTGAAAAGCGACAGCAATCTCATGAATATACGTTATATATATTATATTCCTTATAATGCCTTTTAATATTCCCTCATCAAGCTTGTGTTGCTCTGAATACTGGTTTTTATAATAAACTTTATGCACTATAGTTGGTCTATCTTCATTGGTTTGCTCCACTCTTCTTACATGAAGGCATTATAAGGAATAATATCAGTTGCAAAAACGAGAATGAAAAAGTAGCACTGGTCACTTATTATAAAAGCCCGCCTGTTTATTAAAAATAATAATCAAGACAAAAGTTCACATTTAAAGGAAAGAAATCTGGTGTACGAGTATACATGTACTAATGGGGACTGTGAAACCCTAAAACACTCGTACATTGGTATGACTACCACTTCCCTATCAAGAAGGCTCACCATGCACCTAATGGCCGGAGCACCCAAAAAACATACGCAAGACAAGCATAATGTTAAATTAACCCGAGAGATGCTGGTTACAAATAATAAAATTATAAAAAAAGGAAGTAAGCACCATAAACTAAAATTTTTAGAGGCTATATTAATTCAGAAACTGAAGCCACTCCTAAATATTCAGGTCGAAAACAGTAGCCGTATTTTGAAGCTATTTAGTTCACATCAAGGGCATCCAGAAACCCTTGCAGGTAGCGACTCAGGCCGAGAGGCCACTCACCCCACAGGATTAACGCCCACCATTTCTTAAACTTTATGGAAAACAACCCCTTCTACCTTCTCCATGTATATAAACCAGATATTTCACCTTAGATCTTATTCACGTCCTGATTATGAATGTTGATCATTCGAATCAGTCGAAACTGATAGCAGTTATAATTTGAAAGAGCGCGTTAACCATTGAGCTACCCTGGCCCCTATTCTAGAAAAGTAGTTAAATATAGCCTTTATCCAAAATATTGGGGGATTTCAAGAATTACGTCTCCACATAGAAAAAAAGAAGGTTTAATATGAAACTAACCACACGTTTCGAACACTTAGTGTTCTTCTTCAGGTTAACATCTAAAAAAATATATATCTGTGTGCTTTAAGAACATCAGAATGAATTATTTGAAATTGAATACAATTTCTGATTGAATACACTCTGATGTTCTTAAAGCATACTGGTATATATTTTTTTAGATGTTAACCTGAAGAAGAAACACTAAGTGTTCGAAACACGTTGTTAGTTTCATATTACACTTTTTTTCTGTGTGGAGACGTAATTCATGAAATCCCCCAATATTAATAAATAAATACCGACACTATAACAGATTGCACAAGTAATTAATTTATCCAAAATTGCAAATATATAAAATTTCTCAATAACAAAAAACATATATGGAAAAAGAATACATTAAATCGACTGACTGTAAAGTGAAATCAATACGAGAGTTTTTACAGTGTCTTCTATATTATGCTTTGCTCTATGATGTTTTTTCTATGAGTTTTCTTTTTCAAATATCTATCACTCAAAACATTTACGTATTTTAGTAGTTTTGATGGTTTTTATTGATGAAAATAATAAATTATTTGCAAGGAATATGCGCTATACCACATGCCTATTAGTTTCCTGCATAAATTGGTTTTTTGATGAAATTCATTGAAATTATGTAATTCGAGGTGAAATTCAATACGAGTTTGTTTACTTTGGTATGCTTTTAAAAGATTAAACTTTACAGGTATTGTTAGTAGTAAAGGATATTTTTGAATCTTAATTTTTGATCAACTCGTAATATAAATAGTTGTGTGGTGGGGGGTAATCTACGAATCAAAGAGTACAGGTGTAAATATTAATTACGTCTAAATGCGGCCCTAGTGGTAGGTTTCTATGAATTTGCCAACAAGTGCTGCTACCTGTCGAATTATTTGCGATCTACTAATCACTACAATCCTATTGGCTGATGAATTATATTTGATATCTAAACAAAAAGAAACACAGGTGATTGTGAAGAAAAAAAAAATGGACGACTACAACACAAGCCTTGTGTGATTCCTACTGTTACTGGCTTGTTTTCCCATGTTGTTACAGGCACTGTTGCCATGTTATTTACTTTCCCCATGTTAATATCGGCACTGTTTTAAATAAGCCATACAATGAATATTGCAAACAAATACAAGTAAGTCTTTAATTTTCCTATTCATAACATAACTCTTTTACGCCATCTATATCTATAGATATATTGATAAAAGTATCGACCGTGAAATAGAAACTAAATTAAAGTTTATTTTGACTCTGTCAGAACTTTAGATTCAAATTAAACTCTCACACCAACGTTTCGGATTTTTATTTTAAACCTTTTTCATAGGCCTACAAAATATTCCTTATATTTCCTCTGTTTTATAGGCCTATCAAAAACGTTTTAAATAAAAACCGAAACTTTGGCAAATGATAGATTAATTTCAACCTGAAGAACTGACAGAGTCCTGATAAACTTTAATTTTATATCTTTATTGTTATAAAACTCTGATGTTCTTGTTTGAAATTTGCACAAAGGTGAAAATTAGAATACCTGTTAATTCCAGTTTATAATGAATAATCTAAATAGAAAACAATTAGTAATATATTACTTTACAAATAAGAGCATTAAACAGAAAGGAGAATGACAAAAGAGAATGACTCTCAACATAAGTCTAGTAAAATTAATGACTTCAGATGTAAAATCTATTTATGTTATACAATAAACCTGACGAGTTTTTCTACGAAAGATCTCAGTCCCATTTTCGGAAATCTAATTGTTGTTTAGACGATGTTTTTTTTCTATTTCACGTATTCACTGTTCATTCTTATTACATGTATACATAAAAAAATTGTATTTATCAGGAATCAGTCAGTTTTCGAGGTTCAAAATCAAACTTTCAAAGCCAACGTTTTGATTTAACAATTCTATTTTGGAACTTAGGCATTGAACAGTTTTATGTAATTTTGAAAGTGTATATAATAAACTATAACATTAGAGGTTTAAAATGGATAATTATACTTGAACACAAATGTCACATTAAATACAAATATTCTAAGCCAATGTTAGAAAGACACATTCCATTCAATAATGTTATTTTATGTTGAAGAAAATAAATGAAATGTTTCAATTTACAGGTTTTATTAGTTTTAAATATGCTTGACTGTGTATATACCTTGAAGTGATGTTTCATTCATGTTATGATGTTTTTTTACTTCTAAATGATTTTTTGTTTATTAATTATACTTATTGTGTATATATCTTGATTCAAGTTAAGAATCTATATCAAAACGCTTGGACCATATAAGAATCATTGTTTTTATGACTTAATAACAAAAGAAACAGCAATAACAGTTATTCCTGTCAATCACATTCAGTGAATGTATTTTATTAATTGTTGCTATAATTTCTTAACACTGAGTGATACAAGGGTCATGGGTCGTCTAGTGTAAATATTAATTTTGAGAAAATAAAAGAAAACCAAAACTTTTAATTTCTTAAAAGTAAAGAGTTTTTAATTTCTTAAATCCTTAATTTGTAATTTTCGTTTTACTGAGGCCAAAAAAAAAACATGATTATAGCTACCTCTGTCCAACACATATTGTAAAACAGAGTGCACCATAGTTTTTTTTTCTAATATTTCTGGTCCTTACTACCTCTGTCCAACACATATTGTAAAACAGAGTGCACCATAGTTTTTTTTTCTAATATTCCTGGTCCTTACTACCTCTGTCCAACACATATTGTAAAACAGAGTGCACCATAGTTTTTTTTTCTAATATTCCTGGTCCTTATTGCCTCTGTCCAACACATATTGTAAAACAGAGTGCACCATAGTTTTTTTTTTCTAATATTCGTGGTCCTTATTACCTCTGTCTAACACATATTGTAAAACAGAGTGCACCATAGTATTTTTTTCTAATATTCGTGGTTCTTATTACCTCTGTCCAACATATATTGTAAAACAGAGTGCACCAAAGTTTTTTTTTCTAATATTCCTGGTCCTTACTACCTCTGTCCAACACATATTGTAAAACAGAGTGCACCATAGTTTTTTTTTCTAATATTCCTGGTCCTCACTACCTCTGTCCAACACATATTGTAAAACAGAGTGCACTATAGTTTTTTTTTCTAATATTCCTGGTTCTTATTAAACGAGGTTTTTTTTTTTTTTAAAAAAATAGAGAAACAAATTTGTAATTTTCATAGAACAATAGAAATTATTTTCTAGTCTTATTTATTTTGAAAACATAGAGATTTTTATGTTTTTTCAAAAAAAATGTATTTTTTCATTTATAAAAGCATTGTGAATTGAGTGAGAGGTGATTGCGGTAATGTCTAAGCAGTTGATGTCTTTCATAAAATGAACAACAAAACTTATTCATTAAGTTTTGAACATGTTTCAAGACACTGGAACATGTAAATGTAATTTTCTCTTCAGTATATAGTATAAACCGAAATACATAAAGGCCTAATTTATAATATACATAAATACATTTATATTGTAAGCAGAAAAAAAATCACAATTAAACACGTAATGCAATCAATGAAGTACAAACCACAAGGAAAAAGAAATATATGCTCTAATACAGAGTTTTTCAAACTTTTTTCGACGCGGAACCCTTGATGGTTCCAGTAACTTTCCCGGGAACCCCAGATTCTAATGATTTCATACATTCATAATATAAATATTTGCATATGCCTTTTTAAATAGTATGAATGTTAAAAACAATTAAACAGTAATATTACCGCAATGCGCTATTTTCCAAGAAAAATTCAAAACTAAAAGATTTTAAGTTTCATTACTTCCACAATTACATAACACATGAAACATAATTATTAGCAACTTTAACACAAAGTTTATTTTGTAATTACTTTAGGTTTTATAGTTGAAAGTTTGATTCTCAAGTCAGACTGAGCATTAAGTCTACTTTGGTATTTAGTTTTTATGGCAGTATAAAAGAAAAATTTGGTTTTACATAATTAGGTAGTGGGAAGGAAGTGGTAGCAATGTGTGAACTACTATTTTTACAATAGAAAGAAATTCGGAAATCAGATAGTTCCAAAAACTGACCAGTGGTTCATCCTAAATACGAATAACATTTTTCCCACGTCTACCTCAGGTTAGGTTAGGTTGCAGTGGCAGTCCCACAAGGGAATACACTTAGGCCGAGCATTGGCCCTTTGTGATACCACACAATGAAGATTGATTCTATAGTGGGAGTCTTAAATTTTGCCTAACTCAAGTGTATTTAGAGTAGGGATCTTTAACGAGTACCTGACATCGTACAGGTTCGGGACCGACAGTTTAACGTCCTTCTCCGAGGGACGACGTGCTCAGATTTATTCACCTCCCGCGTGAATAAATCGAGGGTCACGTGGAGATCGAACCCCGGTCCTATCAGTTGAGAGGCTAGCACGTAACCACTGAGCTAACCTGACCCCTAACTAAGGTATAACAAGGTGGTTTCAGTTTAAGAAAGACAAGCTTTTTCGTCCAATGATCTTATAATGTATGATCTTCTGCTTAGTTTAAACTAATCCATTTGTTAATAATATTACCTTTTTATGTTTCAATGTTTCACACCCGCTGTTAGTACCACCTCCAACGTTAGTGTTATCACATCCAACGCATTAGTATTATCACATCCAACACATTAGTGTTATCACATCCAACACATTAGTCCTATCACGCCCTAAATCTAAGCTATATAAAAGGTGCCTAGTTTTATTTAGCAATATAATAATAATAAAACGAGGGGCCAGGTTAGCTTAGTGGTTAAAGTACTCGTATATGAACTGGTAGGTCCAGACTTCGCTACACACTTGGCCCACGATTTATTCACACGTGGAGATGAATAAATATTAGTACGTCGTCCCAAGGAGAAGACGTTAATCCGTCGGTCCAGAGCCTGTACGCTGTCAGGTACTCGTTAAAGATTCCTACTCTAAATACACTTGAGTTTGGCAAAATTTAGGTCTCCCAATGTAGAATCACCGATCAAAGAAAAACACCATAAAGGGCTGACGTTTTTAACTCGTTAAGGGATCGGATTAAACAATAAAAAAACAAAACAAAACCAACAGTACTAGTAACACGCATGTAGTCTCAACCTTAGTACATAAAGAAAAAGTAATTTACTATAGAACAGAGTTTTTCAAACTTTTTTCGACGCGGAAACCTTTTTGGTTCCAGTAACTTTCCCAGGAACCCCAGATTCTAATGATTTTATACAATATTAATATAAATATTTTCATATGCCTTTTTTTAAATAGTATGTATGTTTAAAAACAATTAAAAAAAGTAATATTACTGCAATATGTATTTTTCGAATAAAAATTCAAACTAAAAGATTTTAATTTTAATATTTTCCACAAGTGCATAACACATAAAACAGAATTACTAGCAATTTTAACACAGAGATTTGTTTTATAATGATTTTTGGATTTATAGTTGAGAGTTTGATTCTCAAGTTAGCCCCAGCATTAAGTCTACTGCGGTATTTGGTTTCTATGGCAGTTTAAAGGGAAAATCCAGTTTGACATAAGTAGGTAGTGGGAAATGGCAGCAATGTGTGAAGTGCTACTTTTGCAATAGAAGGAAGTTCGCGAATCAGATAGCTCCAAAAACTGACTAGTGATTCATCCTAAATATGAATACAATTTTGACCACTTCTACTTATGGGTATATGTAGATATAAACATTATTTGGTTTCATGATTCACAAGAAATACAGAATAAATCTGTACCCACAAAAAAAAAAAAATTTTTAGAAAAATGTTTTTACTAAATGTTTTTCACGGAACCCCAGACAGTCCGTTAAGGAACCCCTTGGTTCCGCGGAACCACTTTAGGAACCTCTGCCATTGAGTTATTTCCTTTTCGCCTTATATGGTCACACTTTCCTGGGTATGCGTTCAATAGGATATGAAATGTTTTAGGTTCCACTCGACACACCGTCAGCCAACACTGGCACACCTTTTATTTCAAAAAGACTCCCATTCCCATCGCTTTAAAATCACTAATTTACTATCGGAGTCGACCACTTCCGCTAAACTATCTCTTCACCCTAAAACTTTCTACTCTGTAACGGATCAAAATATCAATTGGTAACTGCCTAGGTTATAACTGAGCCACCAAGGCAGAAAAATCTTAGATGTCTGAATAGTCTCTCTTTAAATGAATTGTCATTTGTGAAAGTGTTATAAGTCCACTTTATAAAAAAAAATGAGTTAACGGTAATTTTAGTAAGATATAGACATCTCCTTTTCATATTTTAATTATACATGCAATAGAGTACGATTCTGCCATAAAGTAAAAGAAAAACTTTTGCTTTAAAATGTTACCGCAAAAATATTTTTTTTTTATAAAGTGGAATAAGTCCATTCCTAATAGTTATAATTAAAAAAACTTTCTTATATTATTGCAATTATTATTGATTATTTTGACTGCACTGTGCAGTCAACTGTGCAAGACAATGTATTTTCCATGAATAATTTCACTAAACTAGTAGTAAAAGACAAATAATTTCAAAATTATAAGTTTTTGTTTTTTGTTATCCTAACGAAGTTATTTACATTATATACTTGTTTATTCATATCGCTTTTTTAATACAACTAATATTAACTCTTAATAAATTTGATTACTCGAGTATTGAAAAGGCTGCATTATTACTTTTTACATTAAAAATCCATTTTAGTAAAGCAAATGTTCCATAAAATCATGGACTTAAATTTATTCTAGTTTTTATTTTTTGTAATACGTTATTTTTTAAAATGGTATAAGTCCATTTTGAGCTAAGAAAATCATTTATTTTTTAAAAAAAATTATTAATTATTATTTCAAATAAAATTTAAAAGGTGTATCGTATTAAAAACATCACTGGAATAGATTAACGTTTGCCAATATTTTTAAATTAACTCAAATGCAAATCCTTAATTATCTCGATACATAACAAAATGGACTTAAACCTGTGTTGACCTTTATACGCACCAAGCCATTTTCAGGCCATATCGTTTTTAAATCAAGTCAGGTTGTCTTTTTACGATTTGCCCTTTAGCCGTCGCATGTACACATGGTGACGCCCAAGGTGGACCACGCGGAGGCGGGCAACTCGATACTATTCGCGCAACAGTATATTTACATCGCGAAACGGTTACACTGGGTACGAATGATATTTCGGAGCAAAAGGAAGATCCCATGAAACATAACTAGGTAAGACGTTGTCTTATACATTATACATTTTTGAAACTATAGGTAATGTCCTAGGGTGATTTAACCCTATTTATGGCATGGATGAAGCTCAGGAACGCTGGGATGTTGTCTTAGACTTAAACCACTTTCAAAAATAATTTCAGAAACATTTTGGTTAGATTTCAGAATTCGGGTCGGACTTAAAATGTCAATTACTACTTTTGGGTCAAGTCGGACTCAAAATGTCAATTAAATTACTACTTTTGGGTCAGGTCGGACTCAAAATGTCAATTACTACTTTTGGTCAGGTCGGACTCAAAATGTCAATTACTACTTTTGGGTCAGGTCGGACTCAAAATGTCAATTACTACTTTTGGGTCGGGTCCGACCGGGCTCTCTCTCGCTAACTTTTTCTTTTAATAAATCTATATTTTATATATTATGTGTACTAAAACGATTCAAGCATATTAAACTAGAAATAATGGTTATAATATAAATAATTTAGATAAAACATATGAGCGAAATTATCTTGGCTGATAGAGAATGCACAGGAATAACTCACTTCTATATTTCGACATCGTCGTCATCAGGAGGCGAAGAGTCCCGCAGGAAGGCAGAGCGGTGACGCAACACTACGACTGTGTCGCCACTCTGCCTTTCCTACGGGACTCTTCGCCTCCTGATGACAACGGTAGTCGAAATATAGAAGTGAGTTATTTCTGTGTCTATCTGTGTACTATCTTCTTTTTAAAGGTTTATATATATATATATATAGCGGATAGTTTTTTTACTCTTTCTTACTGTACTCCTTTGTTTTCCCAAATATCCTTCTCTGGACATTTGTCCTTTTCCTGCATTTTCACCCTTTTAAAATACCATTCTTCTCAACCCTTCACCACATGTTTTCTTCATCTAGTGTTGCAGTTGGGTTTTTGACTCTGACGAAGACCGCTTGTTATGGTTGAAAGATCTTAGTCTTGTTTTCCCATGTTCATATTGTGGTTTGATCATTGATTGTTGTTTCACGTATTTATGTGAAATTTATATATATATACAATATATTATTGGATAGCCCAATCCAGCTGTATATACCCAGCTAGGTCAGATCCGGCTGGATATTTTAGGCCCGATCTTACCTGTACAGTGGTCATCTCACCAGAGAACACACATAGGTCAAATATTTGTTATACCACACAATGAGAATTGTACATTGGGAGCCCTACATTTTGCCTAACTCAAGTGTATTTAGAGTAGGCATCTTTAACAAGTTCCTGACATTGTTCAGGCTCGGGACTAACATCACGTCCGCTACGATTTTTTTTGTCATTTCATACATGAATAAATCGAGGGTGAGAATTTGTATCGAATCTTGGATCTACAAGTCATTGGACTACCCTGCCCCCCCCCCCCCCCCTTTACTAAATGACTCTCTCTTACCTCCATCAGTTCGATGTCCAACTTCCTCTGTTCCTCTGCCTCCTTTTCCATTCTCTTTCTCGTCTCCCTTTCCACCCTTTCGTACCTCTTCCAGTAGACCTGCATCTCTCTTGTCAGTCTTTTTGCTCTCCAAACAACCTCTTTCATGTTCTTCTGGGACTGAAAAAAAAAAAATAAACAGGAACCAATATTATTCATTTTAATATAGTAAACACTCGAAAAAACGACTCTTGTTTAAGAAACTTCTTTTATACATGTAAAACTATTATCATACAATTACACAATTAGGCGAAAGATAGGGAATATCAAAGGAATTTCCAATATAGGCTTTCTATACTTAATGTGTGTTAATAAGAGGAGACATTCTCAATTACTGTTACACTGTCTCCATTTGCACCCCCCCTCCATACATACATACTTGGAGCTAAATTCATTACCTATGAAAAATCTATGTTGTTAAGAAATATTATTGAATCGTACCCAATTAAATTTAATAGATCAAATATTATAAACATTAGTAAACGGTCTCTTCAAACTTGATACTTTCGTTACGAGGGCAACAGCCTCTTCTAAGAAAGGGGGGGGGGGGATCTTCAGGTGGATGATTGTCAGTTGGATACTTGGGGGGGGGGGGGGATCTTCAGGTGGATATTTAGGTGGGGATTGTCATTGGCCTTAGGGGGGAGGATCTTCAGGTGGATACTTTAGGTGGAGGATTGTCAGTGGATACCTTGGGGGGGGGGGGGGTTTCAGGTGGAGGATTGTCAGTTGGATATCTTAGGGGGAAGATCTTGAGGTGGATACTTTAGGTGGAGGATCTTGGGGGGGGGGGGATTTGGAAGAGAAAGGTTTATTTATGAGATATCAGCAGGAAAGATTGTGGCAGACACATACCGAAGTGCCCTCTCGCAAAGACGTAAAGAGTTTTTTAAATTTATTTATGGAATCAGAAGAATACGGAAGACACCAGGCATAGAGCCACCTGACCAGTGATGACTGGAAGAGCACGTTCTTATTTTTAGTTTGATATTGTACAGGACAATTGTTTTTTTCCTATTTTTTCTTTTACGTTTTAATTGTTTTTCCTATTTTTTCTTTTATGTTTTGTAGGTTATGTAGGGTCGTGGAAGCTCGCCTCCGCGTGGTCTACCTCTGGCATATCTCGGAGGCTTGTTTGCCCTTTCCTAGGCTAGAGCTTGTTGCTCCCGAGTGCGGCAAAAGAGCTTTCATGTTAAAAGGCATCAATATGTTCTGTTATTACTCGCGATATTGCTGAAGAAGCAGGGTGCGCGCAATAATACCAAAACAGGATTCTTTAGTTGGAGGATTGTCAGTTGGATACCTTAGGGGGGAGGATCTTCAGGTGGATACTTTAGGTGGAGGTTTGCCAGTTGGATACCTTAGGGGGGAGGATCTTCATTTGCTACAATAAATTTATTTATTCAAATAAGGTTTTCAAAGTTAAGTGAATTCTGGCTACCTGCATTGCCTTCTGCCTCCAGTGCCTCATGCAGGATATAGCCACTCTTCTGCAAGACGTCAGCACTTCCTTGTGGTTATTTAGTTTTGACCGTTGAATCTAAAAACCAATAACATTATTGTATCAACTGTTTCAAAATAAAAGCCTAAATTTAAAATAATCAAATGGTAAAACATTACGAATTACAGGTTTACAGCCCTCCAATATATTCTTCTTTTTTTAAAAAAAAAAAAAAAATTATTTTTAGAGCATCTAGAAACAAAGACTCACTTTTCAATAATTCGACCATCGAAATATTGAAAAGTGAGTCTCTGTTATGTTTCTGTCTATGTGTCACAGTTTCTTTAAGTATATATATATATATTACCTTTTCGATGAAAATACGATCCCAAAAGGACAAATACAGTTCAATGCAACATAAAGAAACATAGAGAAATTAAAAGCACACACTTGCAGCCTCTAATTTTCGGTTGAACCGTCTTCTGGAGAGATAAGACAGGGAAACCAAGCGCACTGGTACAGAGACAGTTAGAGACTCTGTACATGGTTGGAGTCTCCAACCGTCACTGTACCAGTACGGTTTGCCTCTTTTATCTCTCCTGAAGACGGTTCAACGGAAAATTAGAGAATCTAAATGTGTGCTTTTAATTTCTCTTACGTTTCTTTGTCTATATTGAACTATATTTGTCCGTTTTGGATCGTATTTCCAACGAAAAAGTGTATATATATATATTGATAATTGATATATATTGATAAAAGTACCGACCGTGAAATAGAATAAAAATTAAAGTTTATCAGGACTCGGTCAGTTCTTCAGGTTTATATAACATTTATCATAAGTCAGACTCATGGAAAATTAATTCAATTGCGGTGTTATTTTAATGTGCCTATCGTTTAGACATAGTGTAAACACTCTGGGGTAATAGTCTTCTAAAATGTATCAAGTCAAGTGCATTGATTAACACCAACATATTTGAATACGTATATAATTACGTATGCAATACATTTGTATTTCAACGTATATTCCTCGCAAACAGAGCAAAACACATTTGGTTTGCCTAGGAGAGGATGTAACCATGCTTAATTTTACTCCAAAACTCTGCAAAGCAAGTAAAACCTTTAAGGTTTCTGATGTCATAATCATTTAACATAGATCACAATAACAATTGTAATTATGGCATTAGAATGTATTTAGAAGTACGGCTATTTTTAAAGTAAAATAAGTTATGAAATAGCAAAAATCTCAATAACATGACATGATAAGAAAAAATAGTATGATTTATGAAATCAGATCCTCTAAATTAATCTAAACCAGCTTAATTGGGCACAAGAAAATGTGCTGACTAGTGTAATTGATAATATTAAAGAATGAATCGTAGGGTAAATAAAGAGCTTGATTTAATGAACCGTGACAGGCATCTGTGGGAGGAATGGCTTATCATGCCTGAGCAACAGGTGGCCGACCGTCAACCATAAACAAACAAGCTTTCAGATTAAAACTTAAGCATTCAACAATGAAATCCCCAATGGCTTAGCAACGGTTTCGGTTTTATTTTAAAACCTTTTTCATAGGCAGAAGTAAGAATTTTTAAACTAAGAAAATGAAATTTACATTATTTAAAGGAACAACAATCTTAACAGGACAAAACCTTCGACTAGACTGTCTACCGACAGTTTTGTTTTCATTTATTTGTTTGTTTTCATTTATTTACATTGACTCAGACATTTTTTTAATGATTCCAATGAAATAAAATTGATGTTTAAGATTAAAATGAAATTTTTTTTAAATAATTAAATAACTTAATATAGGATGCAAAAGAATAAAATTCTTACATGTAAAAAATCAACGCCAGTCAAACATGTAATTTCTAATGCTTTCAATGTTATGACGGATGTGTCTCACAAAATGCTCTAATCAATCTATATTTTGCACAATTCAACGAAATTTAATATCAGATTTAGATTGGTTATTAAATTGTGGAATATCAATACGATATTATGGAATAAGTTCTAGTTTTGTGGTATGGAAGGGAGATGTGTGTTCTCAGAAGCCAAGAATTTACTATCTGATAAACGATGCAAGATTCTTGATTTTTGTTAAAATAAGATACTTTGATTCTGTGTATTAAGATTTAATGAAATAATTACATACATCAGTAAATAAATGACGTTTGGTGTCTCGTAGGTGGCTGTTATTGATTTTGAGTAAAGAACCTGAAATACATTTTTAAACTTTGTAAAATTTAAACTTTCGTAATAATATCACGTTTATTTTCGGATTTCTTGCCATCTTTGGGAAAGGAAGTAGTAGAAAAGGAAGAAAAAACACAGTAGTGAAAATGTGAAAGCGTCCACCGACCGATCGACGTTTTAAACATATTGGGTATGTCAAAAGTATTGAAAGTTTTAATGTTTCTTGTTTAATCCTGTTTAAGAATGAATGATTTGAATGACAAGAAATTATACAACTTAATTTATTAGTAGTTGGCAACACTGAAAGGTTAATGGTAATACTGAAAGGTAGTTGGCAATACTGAAAGATAGTTGGCACTGAAAGGATAGTTGAAAAGTATTTGGCAACACTGAAAGGTGTTTGGTACTACAGAAAGGTAGTTGGCAATACTGAAAGGTTAATGGTACTACTGAAAGGTAGTTGGCAATACTGAAAGATAGTTGGTACTAATGAAAGATAGTTGGCACTGAAAGGATAGTTGAAAAGTATTTGGCAACACTGAAAGTGGTTTGGTACTACTGAAAGGTAGTTGGCAACACTGAAAGGGGTTTGGTACTACTGAAAGGTAATTGGCAACACTGAAAGGTAGTTAGTTACAGTGATTGGTAGTTGGTACTTGTGAATGGTAGTTGGTAACACTGATTAGTAGTTGGTACTACTGAATGGTAGTTGGTAACACTGAATGGTAATTGGCAACTATTGACGGGTAGTTGGTGTAGTGAATTTCAATTACGGCAAGAAGCAATAAAGCAATGAAAACTGAACTTTGATCCTGGACTAATAGTTTACTTGCTATTAGTGTCGTATTTATTTACATTGTTTACATTAACTTAGGAATTTTTTGAGTGAATCTTCTGAAATAAAATTGATGTTTATAGGTTCAATGAAAAATGTTTAAATAATTGAATACTTAATATGATATATAAAAGAATATAATTAATACTTGTAATTGAAATTGATTTGAGTATGGAAAACTGGCTAATTATTAATATATTTTTTCTCAATATACATAACAAGTACAGCACGTAGTAAAAGATAAGACTCGCTCAGAAAAATTGGATGTTAAACAAAGGGAAAGAAAAGTGATTTTTAAAAAAAACACTAGAATGCCATAAAATTACCAGTGTAATCATTTTATAAGAGGCCAAAAATATAAATCATAAGTAAAAATTGAAAAGATTCTTTGAAAAATAATAAAAGAAATTATATTACATCCTGAAATCAAAAATTATATTAAAACGAGATTTTCTTTTAGATGTTTCTGACATTAAGACAAAACAGGAATATTTCCAAGTTTTAAATGGGAAACATTGTCTTAAATATTGAATGTAGAAGGAGGTCAGGTAAACTATTTAAGAAACCCACTGGCTATTGGAATTAAAACCATGTTCTCCTATAGGAGATTAATTCGAAAGAAAGATTTTCAAAAATGTTGTTACTACTATAGTTATACTAATGATATTATAGGCATCAGTGATGTCATATACAATAATAAGCTTGTATATTGATAAGTGGATCAATCACTACATGTACTACCTCAGGAATGAAAGACTAATAAGCCTCTCCCATTTAGACATTTGTATTATACCTAAATGGGATATTATATATTATATACCCAACAAGTGTGATATTAAGTTTGTTTACTTGTAGTAGAGTTAAGTGTAGACTACACCAGGAGTACATTGAAATACTCCTTTTTGTCAAAGTTTCGTTGCATTTTTAAGCCATCACCAGGGGGCCAAAAAACAAGATTAGACCAGAGTGTTTTCAAAATCAATATACGATTTCAGTACAGACAAAAACAGCATTACAACTTGAATATATGCGATATTAACATGATAAAATAAGTATATTTTTTCTTTTAAAATATACTTTTAAAAGTTAATTTCAAATTAAAAATTTCTTTTTTTAAAAAAGATATTTATAAAATATTCTTTTTTTCCTGTTTTTAATAAATTCTTTTTTTTAATTTAAAATTAAATTTATATTAATAAATATTAAAATTAATATTTTATTATATATTTTTTTTAAATATAAACTAAATAAAATAAAATAAATATAAATTAACTCTTAATATTTATACTATATTGACAAAAAGGGCACATATAAAAGAAATCACAGACACTCATTACTATAGTTCAAGTCTCCTCACCGGGAAGATGACACCGTGGGTCGTTACCTGTCCTCGGAGAGACTCACGTCTCTCTTCCTGATGACGAGGCCATTGAAATGTAGTGAGTGTGCTCTTTTTGTGAATCTAGTTTATTTAGTTCATGGAATCGTTTCTTTTCATTGGTTTTATTAATATCTATAATTTTATAATAAAATTTAAATTTTAAATAACTTAAAATTTGATCTATATTTTTTTTTAAAAGTTAATTCATCGATTATAAAATACAAAAGAAACACAATGTGTATACATATATAGGTATCATTAAAATTAACCGCAGTCTCGGCATTCACGATCTTAAGACTGAAAGATTCGATCCTACGAACTAACCTCCTGCTAACAGGGTTCAACTGGAAAAGGAGTTATTCTCTATTTATTCTATTTATTTATTCTCTATACTATACTATACTATACTATAGTATAGTTCTCTCTATACTCTATACTATAGTTATACCGTTGACCTTTCAACTCTTTTATTCTAACCGCTCGTTTCTTGTTCATTATTGACCTTTGACCTTCTCCTTATATTAACCTCTACTATCCTTTTAATCTATTTATAGCAATGACTAAGCATGAGTCATCGATTTTAATTTAACATGTCACTTGGCCAACTCCTTTTCCAGTTGAACCCTGTTAGCAGGAGGTTAGTTCGTAGGATCAAATCTCTCAGTCTTATGATCATGAATGCCGAGACTGCGGTTAATTTTAATGATACTTGTTTAAAAGAGGATCTGCTGCCTATTTATACCAATATATATATATTAGTTCAATATAAACAAAGAAACATAGAGAAATCAGAAGAACACACTTACAGTCTCTAATTTTCGGTTTGAACCGTCTTCAGGAGAGATAAGAGAGGGAAACCAAGCGCACTGGATCAGAGACGGTTGGAGACCAACAGAAAATAAGGTAGACAGGAATCAATTTATAATTGATTTATAATTTATAATTACAATAAATTAATGGAATATGAAAACAATAAATATATAAAGAAGAAAAAATTGAAAAAATAAGGGAAATTGATACAGACTTTTGTTTATGTATCAATTTCTCTGTATCAATTTCCCTTATTTTTTCAATTTTTTCTTCTTTATATATTTATTGTTTTCATATTCCATTAATTTATTGTAATTATAAATTATAAATCAATTATAAATTGATTCCTGTCTACCTTATTTTCTGTGAACGGGCGCGCATGCGGCAACACTGTTGGTCTCCAACCGTCTCTGATCCAGTGCGCTTGGTTTCCCTCTCTTATCTCTCCTGAAGACGGTTCAAACCGAAAATTAGAGACTGTAAGTGTGTTCTTCTGATTTCTCTATGTTTCTTTGTTTATATTGAACTATATTTGTCCGTTTTGGATCGTATTTCCAACGAAAAAAAGTGTATATATATATATTTATATATATACGTTTCACGATTAATCGCAAACAAAGAACTAAGGAACAAACACACTTGCTGTCTCTAATTTTCGGTTGAACCGTCATCAGGAGAGTTGAGATAGAGACACCAAGCGCACTTGTGAAGCGACGGTTGGAGACGTAAGACGGTGGGTCTCCAACCGTCGCTTCACAAGTGCGCTTGGTGTCTCTATCTCAACTCTCCTGATGACGGTTCAACCGAAAATTAGAGACAGTAAGTGTGTTTGTTCCTTAGTTCTGTGTTTGTGATTCAAATGTGAAACGTTTGTTGTCCTTTTGGATCGTTTTCCTGTTTACCATATATATATGTATTTATTTTGTCATTATAATATAACATATACTCAAGTTGTAATATTATAGTTGTCCAAACTGGAACATTAATTTCATTTTGAAAATATTGTAGCCCTGAGAATGGTGTAAGACTACAGGGGCAGGCAAAATGATCTGAAACATTTATAGGTTTTAGTAAAAGCCAAATAAAGTAAAGAAACAAAAAAGTTTTTTTAATTTTCGAAAAGTATATATAATGCCAATCTGTTTCATTTGATTTTAAAATTAAATTAGTGGAATAGGGTCTGTTATTGTCTACACACCGTTCAAGGCGTTTAAAACGTAAAGTGTCTTAACTCTACGGGTCATATGGATCTTTATGTTGTTCGGTAGATTGAGGGCGATGACTATCTACTATATTAATTTAACCTCAGCTATACTGCAAGACGTGAGAGATTTAGACCAATGATTCTAAAGGAAATAGGATTTGGAGGAAAATCAGAACGGAATTCAAAATTTTTAATAATTTATGACGATGTTCTAGAAGATGACAGGACTGTAATCGAATAAATTTAAATTTCTGTATAAAAATAAATAATAAACAAAAATATGTAAATCTACTTAATATACTTAAAGCCCTCCTCCGAGAATAAGCCCTAGCACGGATTTCAACCTAAAAATAATGTAAGACAGTGTCTTATTTTCGGAAAAAGACGGTACTCGATGATACGAGGTTCATTCAGTAAATTGAATTAATTTTCTCATTCTGAGGTAAAATGGATAAACCAACAAAAGTCTCCACACAAATGAAGTTTTATTCAACGCGTTTCGAACACTTTGTGTTCATCATCAGGAAGACACTATAATAACAATTATATCTAATTAGTTACAAAAATTAGAATGAAATAATAAAATTCAATTAAGAGAATTCAAGACATACCCAAGGAAGTGGTACTGACGGGTACCGTTCATTTGTGTGGAGACTTTTGTTTGTTTATCCATTTTACCTCAGAATGAGTAAATACCACACAATTACGGATTGCACAACTAATGATTTAAATTAATTTTTCAGTATAAGGACTTCCAATAAAGATAAAAGATTAAAACACACGAATTTCTTTTTTTTTTGCAGATTAAACGTGAGAGTTTTGAAGATTTAATGAAGAAGGCCGATCATGAAGCATGCGATAGAATTGAACAGAGGTCAGTTAACAAGTTTTTTTTTTCGTCCCTAAAGTGTGCAAGCAAACTAGATTAATATTCTTAAGAAACTGTCAACTCTGAATGGTACTTTATCTTTCAGGCCAAAAAATTTCTACCCTATGGCTGAATCGTTTTTAGAAGTACGAAGACACAGGCCTAGGAGGTCTACAAAAGTGGAGCTTCACCTGAGGTGAGTCGAGGATTTTTTTAACAGAAGGGGTGTTATGGTACATTCAATGATTTCAGAAAATGTTTTTATAACTCTAAAATTTAAATAACAATAAAAGAAGGGAAGTTACGGTATACTTAATGATTTCAGAAAATGTTTTTATAACTCCAAAATTTAAATTACATTAAAAGAAGGGGTGTTATGGTACATTCAATTATTTCAGAAATGTTTTTATAACTCTAAAATTTAAATTACATTAAAAGAAGTTACGGTATACTTAATTATTTTAGAAAATGTTTTTATACTAAAAGGTAAAAGGATAATTAGGAATTTTGCTGAAAAAATTGAACATAAAATTAGCAACGTATAAAACGTTTTTTAATTAATACCCAGTAAAACTGGTATATCAGATAACTACGTTGAAGCTTAGGCGTCTCATCTCTACTGCAGTTTCTAATAAGAAGACAGTTAGTTTTCATTTTCTTATAGAAAATATGCAGCTGGAGCTTATCCTCTTCTTTTAAGAGTGTTCATGTAGCCAGCCACAAGTTTATTGAAGACCTGTACTTCTTCTCTATAGTGCAAGGACAAGTACGGTCTATAATATACGGGTGCTTTCTCACGAGCTACAGGTGACGTAGGTCTGTTTTAGCGTACCACATGTCTCATTGCATAGAGCAAGGCTTCTTAAACTTTTTTGATTCACGACCCCATTTATGATTGCGAGTTTCTTGGCGGCCCCATATAAATATGGTGCCAATAAATATAAAAGGGTGGATTCGGTTTCTCCAGTGTATGAAACGTAAAGAAAACTTGAAATGAGTCAGTTCTAAGCAATGTACAGACAAAATCATTATTTTATTTATATAGATTACTCCCGTGGTGCGACTGCACAAATACACATCTAGATGTTATAAAATCGTGTATTTCAATATTTGACATTAAAATCTCTCGCGACCCCATTTGGTCCACGAACTACCGGGTCCAAATCACTTGTCATAGTTCTGTCCAGCAGAACTTACATTTGCAAAGAATATTATATGTTTAAAGGGAGAATTAAAAAATATACGTAACAATATGTATTAGAAATTTGTTTACCTAACAACTATGAATGGAAGCTGTATTTGCCATTACATTTCATTTCATGAATAATATTATGTAATGTAACTCTCTGTACAGAAGAGGTAGAAACCTTTGATAGCATTATATCTGAATGGGATCCATTAGGATTGGAGAGGATAAAGATTTTTGTTAAATCATACATACAGAGGTAAGATCGGTCCTTACCCGACCTAACCCAGGCCCGCGGACAAGGCTCGAACCCGATAGATATTGGAGTTTATTCTCCACCAGCTAAGCAAATCTCGGTCTTCTGCTCTATCCAAATTATTTATTTTATAACAAACATTCCATAGTTTAATATACAGACATCGTTTTAGTATAAAAAAATAAATATATATTTATAAAAAAAAAGAGCGCGAGAGAAGCCCGGGTCCGACCCGAAGGATAGAGACTGATTAACTTATGCCCTATTAAATGCTAATTAGATAATAGAATGCTGTCTAATTACGATGACTTTGATTTGTAGTTGTAATTTAATTACAACAATTAAATATGCTCAATTATTATCAATATTATGACAAAGCGTGACATCGTAGTTACTGGTGTATTTATATACAGGATTAAATTACCTAATTAGATTCCTTGACATTTCGACATTCTTACCAAATAATTGACATTTTGGACCTGACCCGGCTCGAATTTCGGTTCAGGCTCGGACTCTGGTTTAGGATCTTACAACTAGGGTTTGTCGGTTTTTAAAAAACGGTTTTTCGGAGAAAATTATGAAATTTGAAAACCGGTTTTTTAGTAGAAAATATCGGTTTTTAATGTATGAATAACACTTAAAAAAAATTGAAAATGACAAATGTACCAGATTGATGAAAACACTGTTGCAAGCGGTTTGGTTCTTGGAATCATATCGGTTCGATTTAATAATATGGTTATAAAATAATATGGTTATTATAAAATATGAAAATATATTGTTTTTATTTATTCGAACCCTTTGCTGAATAACTCGTTTCACTATTATAAAAATATTTACATCGTTATGCATATGAAAATTATGCATAAACAACGAATAATTGTTTTTAAAGTTATTTAATCTGGTCAACTATTATTTCTTTGTTCTACCATACTCAATTGCATAAAAAAAATTTACTATAAATAAAATTGAACAGTAAGTAATTTCAGTCAAAAACTGCTTTTAATCACTCTAAATTTTCTGTTAAAATGTTTTGTTGGCATTACAGAATATTCGAGTAAATTTTTTTTTTAATAAAATTTTGAAACCGCCTTTCTAGACAAATTACTATTTGAAAACCGGTTTTCTAAAATGTCGGTTTTTATATAAACCCTACTTACAACTATAGAAGTGAGGGATATTATCTATGAACATTTATGAAAGTCATTAAACAACTTGAAATCTGAAGTTCAATTCAGATTTCAATCAGTGGTTTTTAACCTGTGATCCGCGGATCACTGGTGATCCGTGACGTTTGCCCAGGGGATCCGCAAGACCTACAGATTCACAATGTGCAATTAATGTATTATCAATGTGTACACGTCAATGTAAGTACAGTAGCACACTATCAATGTAATTAGTGCATCTTATCAAGATAACTCGTCGTTCACATCTAAAACCAGCAACTTTCGGTAACGTTAGGGAAGAACTGCGAGCCAAAATTTGAGTCGGGCAGTTCAGTTATGATGATGACCTACGTCATTTAATTGAAACATTTAATTTAGCCAATATGTGACGCTCTGATTGTTTACTTCTTGATCTGGACTCATTTTGGATTTTAACTGCAAAAGAATATCCATCAATCTCGAATAAGGCTCTGCGCATTCTCCTACAGTTTTCTACATCATAGCTGTGTGAAATAGGATTTTCCACCATGACGAACATTAAAAGTGAGAAAAGAAATAAACTACTAGCACTTGAAGAAGAGATGCGTGTATGTCTTTCTAAAACCAGGCCAAACTTTCCAGTTCTGTTCAAAAATCACCAAGGACAAATTTCACATTAATTTGTAATTCTCTTGAATAAAAACATTCAGATAGTACTGTATTGTGTTTTGTGTTTATAAGCCGTTTTTATTTCATTAAAAAAACTTATATATATATATATATGTATATTTATGTACAAGGGGATCCGCAAGAATAAATAAGCTCCTCGGCGGATCCGCGCCTGCAAAAAGGTTGAAAAGCACTGGTATATGCAGTATGAGAGGTATGTTTGCAGAATATACCAGTCCCGATGATATTCAGGCCCTCAGTGTAATACTCGTAATTTTAATAACATATCAAATTCAACAATGATTTCAAGTTTATTATAACCGACAGATTGAGTATATCCAGGCATATACAAATGATACATTAATGATTATTATGTATGTGTAGGCATTACATAACATACATTCAATGATCAAACCACAATAAGAAAATGGGAAAAACAAGACTAAGATCTTTCAACCATAACAAGCGGTCTTCGTCAGTGGTTTGATCATTGATTGTTATTTCACGTGTTTATGTGAAATCTTTTTATAACATACATATAATATAAATATAACATAAACGAGATTAAAATAAAAAAAAATCATCAAAGGTTGTTTACCACAGACAAAGAGTCTGGATTCTTCGTCTGATGTCAAATACAGTTTTCATTCATAGTAGCTAAGTAGACAAATCATTGACTGTCAACGACTTTGCTATTTATTATCTTTACTTATAGTAAAGTTGAGTGTAGGCCAGTCCAGATTTTTTTATTTTTTATTATTTTTTTTTTGTAATATTAAGAGAAGTAGTAAATGTCATTAACTTTTATTTCTAATTATTTATTATTAAATTACTTAATTAGATTCTTTTATTATTCCTGATTACTACTCAGTATCTGACTCTGCAAACTTCGCCAACCGTTAGAGAATGTCGTGTTACCCTTAGCTAAGCTTAATTTTGTATTTAATTATTAACATAATAGCTAACCGGACAAACGCTGTACTGCCTTACCTATAAATATTCAATTTGAACACGAATAAAAACTAAGATAAAAAGTCTGGAGTGGTCTAAACTCAACTTTACAATAAGTAAACATAATATCGAACTCGTTAACCACCCAACTTGTGTTTTGTTTGATTAGTGAAACAGTTGTTCAACAACCATCCATCGCACCATGGAATGCATCAGAAAATACAGGGTGTCCATAAAGTCCGTGTGCGTTTTAAAAAAAATATACCCTTATTTGTAGCTGGGATAGAAATGATCTGTAAAAAGGATTAGAAAGAAGTAAATCTATATTTTTTAAAGTTTTATTGAAATTTTATGCACTTAACCTCCATCATGTGGTAACCTCTTCCATACAGATAAATCACGAACTTCCTAACAGATGAATCGGAAGAGGTGAACCATTTCATTCATCTTCACACCAGACTTGACTCCATTAGATTTTTCTAATAGAGGTATGTGAAAACAACTGTGCATGCATCTAAATCTTGTTCATTTGAAGATTTGAAAGCTAAAATAACTAATAAGATTTTATGGATTATTGTAAATCAGTTGGCGCATGTTTTCCGTAAACTGCAAAAGCGTATTACCCTCTATATTGCTAATAATGGAGGACTGTGAAAACTAACAATTATTTTTAGAATAAAACCTTAAAAAATGTAGGTTTACTTCCTTCTAATCTTTTTTTACAGATTTCTTCTATCGTAAATACGAATAAAGTTACAATTTTTTTAAACTGTTAATTTTTCACATTTATAAGTTTCATTCTTCTTACATATCATCTTAAATGATTAGAACATTTAAAATTAGTTTTAATATTTAATAAGTCTCTCAATAGTTTTTTATTTTACTTAAAACATTTCTAACTCAATATAAACAAAAGCAAACAGATCTGACCAGTAGGGCAGGTGATGCATTATTCCAAAACAAAATTTCAATTTTGTGTAATCGCCAGGAAGTGTAGTCACTGGATTGCTTCCTCCCTCCTGTGTTCCCTCCTACATCTGTGTTATCAGTGTCACTGGTAATGTAAACTTACATTGTTGTGACTTTAAACAAATAAAATTAAAAAAAAAAAATTGTGTAATGTATTGCCCTATGCAACATTGGAAATGTCACGAATTTGTTTATAAATTGCTAATCTTAGGTTCAATTGTTTAACAAAATTTCATTGTTATCGGTTCGGCGTTAAAAAAACATGTTATGAATTCGTAAAAAGCATTATAATCCCTTACTTATCAATGTAAATTTTCAAATAAAATTACTGAACTGATCCTCATATAATGTTTTATTTTTAGGGTTAAAAAGTAAAAAAAATGTACCTGAAATAGACTATTTACTTATGCTCTATTAAATGCTAATTAGATAATATAATGATGCCTAATTATGATGACTTTGATTTGTAGCTGTAATTTAATTACAGCAATTAAATATACCCAATTATAATGACTATTATGACAAATACATGCATATTGTTAGAGCCACAGAGATAGTAAATAAGATATCATTATTAACCGTCATACCTCGTCTATCGCTGGTATGACATATCTTATTATGACGAAGCGTGACACCGTAATTACTAACCTATTAATACATGGATTTAAATGACCTAATTAGATTCTTTTATTATTCCTCATTAATACTCATGACAATACTCGACAAACCGTCTTTTCATCTTTATTACTAGCTTAAATAAAATATCCGATTGGAGATTAATTAGACTAATTAAATACATTAGCATTTATTACTTGCATCAATTAAACTAATCAAACATTAATTAATTAATATTAACTAAATTACTTTCATGTTTTAATTATATACTTCTAATTCTTCTGTAACTCAAGGTTTGTCTTCTTGTCGTGTCTTTAATAGCTGATTGAGTTTATGCTCCACACGGAAATTTATTTCAAGTGCTTTGCATAGTTTGATTCCTTTCAGTTTTTTTAGTAAATTCACTACTCATGCAATTGTTATAGTGTGATGTTTACTCATGATGGGGAATTTACACAAAAAAAGATTTATTTCAAAAGTAACAACACGTTTCGAACACTTAGTGTTCTTCTTCAGGTTTATATCAACACTGTTGAGAATATTTTGTCTCCAAGAGTCCTTCCTTAACAGTGGAAATGAAAACCTGAAGAAGAACATTAAGTGGTCAAAACTCATTGTTAGTATTAACATAAAGCTCTTTTGTGTGGAGACGTATATTTTTTTTAAATTCGCTATTCCCCACTGGTGGAGAATTACCTGCAGGTTAAGAACCACTGTATTAGACCAATAGTATATCACATCTATGAAATATATATGATATATATTAGTATATCAATCAAGTATCCTACATATCAAACAGTTACAAGAAAACAATACAACACCTTTAAGACAGTTTCGTCTGTATTTGTAGACATCATCAGGGTTACATCAATATAAAATTTAATTAGAAAAATATGAAAAAGTTTTATAAGTTACATTATTTAATTAATATACATAACTACCTTGTAATTTTGCTATTGCAAGGAAATAACTACATATCCGTTTATAAGAAAACGGATAGTATTGACAAAAAGAACACACAGAAATGAAATCATAGAAACTCACTACTATATTTCGATGGCTTCGTCATCAGGAAGATAGTAGTGAGTTTCTGTGATTTCATTTATGGGTCTTTTTTTGAGAATATACGAGGGCGGTTTGATAAGTCTGTGACTTTTTGAATAAAAGAAAATTTTTTCGGCAAAAAAACATTTTATTTTTCTACATAGTCACCTTTTAGCTCGATACATTTATTCCAGCGTTTTTCTAATTTTTTTATTCCCTCCAAATAATAAGTTTCCTCAAAGCTCTCAAAATACGCGTTTGTTTCGGTAATGACGTGTTCATTCGACTCAAATCTCTTACCGACCAGCCATTTCTTTAGGTTTGGAAACAGAAAATAGTCGCAGGGGGCTAAATCAGGAGAATATGCTGGATGGGGTAGCAGGTCGTATCCCAATTCGTGGATTTTGGCCATCCTGACTAGACAAGTGTGCACAAGTGTGCACATGTGCATTGTCTTGATGGAACAGCACTTACTTCTTTGACAAATGCGGCCGTTTTTGTTTCAAATCAACGTCGAATCAGTTCAAAAGCTTTGAATAATATTCGCCGATGATTGTTTTACCTTTCTCGAGGTAATCGATGTGAATGACACCACGTGCATCCCAAAAAACAACTGTGGCCATGACCTTGTTGGCTGACAGACTCTGTTTGACTTTCCTTGGTACACGTTCGCCCACAGCAATCCACTGTTTCGATTGTTCCTTGGTCTCTGGCGTGTTGTGATGGATCCATGTTTCGTCCACAGTAACAAAACGGCGCAAAAATTCGTCCGGATTACGGCTGAACATTGCTAAACACTCTTTTGAAGGGGTCACACGATTGCGCTTATGGTCAAGTGTGAGCAATCGCAGCATCCATCTCGCGGAGAGTTTTTTCATGTCCAAATATTCGTGTAAAATATGATGTACCCGTTCAGATGAGATGCCTACAGTATGAGCCAACTCTCGCACTTTCATTCTCCGATCATTCAATATCATTTCATGGATTTCTGGCGTGATCACTTCTTTTGGTCGACCTGAACGTTCGGCGTCACTAGGCTAGTACGACCACAACGGAACTCTGTAAACCACTTCTTAACCATTGGAATTGATGGTGCCGAGTCCCCGTAGTATTTATCAAGTCTTTCCTTAGTTCAATGATGGATTTTTTACGTAAAAAGTAATGCTTAATCAACACAGAATTCACTTTGTTCCATTTTCGTAAAAATACACGAGATTGTCTGATTTGAATGACTATCAAACACCGACTGCACGTAGTAGGTGGCTCATAATTAGATAGTTGTCCACTAATAGATTACAGATGACGGCAGCACTGTATTAGAGCGACCGTCTTCCACAGATGATCTTAGTTTTAAGTCTAGTAGATTAATAAAACATAATTATTTCCTTCTATCATTTTTATGATTCATATTACATATACAGTATTGTTTATTTTCTCTAATTGCAACATTTCTGTTTAAAAAAATAAAACTAAAAAAAACAGACATTTTTGGGAAGGATTATTACGACTTAAAGTACAATTTTTTTTATTTAATATCATATTTATGTAGAGTTAACCTCTTTTTAAATACAGTTTTGTTTCACCAATTTTTTTTTATCAATGTAAACTGCATTGCAATTTTCACACGGAGTCGAATCAAATAATCCTTATTACAGATACAGAATTTAATAACAATAAAATGAATATTACTTGTAAAAAAATTATTACTTGGAGTCTTTGGAGCGCTTTCGGACGTTGTCCATCTTAGATCGCAACTAACCTATCAGTAGGTAAGAGATCCAATGACTGCAAGATCATCTTACGAGGTATGACGGTTTGCCATATTAATAATATAAATCATACTAACCTCAGTGGTAATAATAATAGGCATGTGTTTAAAATATATAGTCTATTAAATATATGCCTATAATTTTCAGTTTCTTTTTGATGTAGTTTTCATTGGTTCTTTTTTTTTAAAAATTTTTTTGACATATCAAGTCTAATACAGAATGTTTGTAAAACTGTCGCTAGGAGCAGCACTATAAGCTGATTTTAATATAATGGTCATGTAGTTATTTCCTTGCAACAGTAAAATACTAAGGTATATATATATATATATATATATATATATATATATATATATATATATATATTATATATATATATATATATATATACATTATATATATATATATATATATATATATATAAAATAAATTCAAAACGAAGGAAACACACAGACATAACTCACATCTATATTTCGACCATCGTCGTCATCAGGTGTGAAGAGCGAAGAGTCCCGCAGGAAGGCAAGGCGGCGACTTCTTCCTTAAGGTGTCGCCGCCTTGCCTTCCTGGGGGACTCTTCGCTCTTCACACCTCCTGATGACGACGATGGTCGAAATATCGATGTGAGTTATGTCTGTGTCTTTCTGTGTGTTTCCTTCGTTTTGAATTAATTTTATTTAAAAAAGTCCGCTGGACCGTTTCTTTGAATTGTATATATATTGAGTTAGCTTCAGCTACTCAAAGGGACTACTTCTACACGATGACGACGACTGTCGAAATATCGTTGTGAGTCTTTTGTGTGTATCTTAATTTGTTTTTTCTCTTTCATGTGTTAACTATATATATATACAGGTTTCGTTGAACACGATAGAATATTCCCTCTGGAGAATTTTCCTTGCAACTTTTTCCAGTTTGCGAAATATCCTTTTTTCATTGTTAGAACAACGAATATATATATATATATAACAAATTCAATAATATATCAACCGTTGGATAGAATAGGTGTATAATAAAATCGGGATTCGGTCAATTTTCCAGGATCAAAATCAAACTCTCAATGCCGACGTTTCGGTTTTATTTAAAACCTTTTTCATAGGCCTACAAACAAAGGATGACAAGAAATCATATATAAACATCAACATATAACTAACATCAAAATGGAATATTACAATTGTGAAAAAACAAAAATATATATACAAGTAGAAGTAATAGAAAAGCAATAAATATTTTTATGAACTTACAGAAGTCAGAATTTTTGAATTAGAAAAATGATGAAATTTACATTATATAAAATGAAGTAACAATAGATAGTTAGTGAACTAACATCTTAACTGGTCAAAAACTTGGACCAGACTAACTGATTACAATTACATGTAAACCGAACACTGTTCACTCAAAGAACACAAAAAGGAACTAAGGAAATTAAATTTCACTAAAATCAACTTAACACTCCTGAATAAATAGTGTTCAAATTGGTAATGTCACTTCTATGATTAACTGAACTTAGATCTTTTTTAATATATAGCATTTCGAGGGTCTTTCTTCTTTGCTCATCCTGTTCTTTATCTACTATAATTGCTTCTTCAAAATCGAACATGTGACCTTCGTTTAAAGCATGGAATGCTAAAGCAGTTGCGTTACTTTTATTAGTTCTTATTGAATAAGAATGTTGATAAAGTCTTTCTTTTAAAAAACGACTTGTTTCTCCGTAATAACGCTTGTCGCAGTCTTTACATTTGATCGCATAAATGAGGTTACTTTGTAACTCCTTTGGTATTTTTTGTTTCAAATTTGAAAATAAAGACTTGACTTTTCTTTTGTTATAAAATGCCAATGTAACTTCAGGTACATTTCGTTTGAAAACTTTTCTAATTGATTGTGATAAGCCCATCATGTGATAAGCTGAACTTCAAGTTCAGCATGGTTTTGATTGGAATGTTCTGGTTGTTCTCTTGTATATTTAAACCAATAACGTTCAATTAAGTTGTTTGGATAACAATTTTTCTGCAACAATGACTTTACCCTTTTCTTATTTTCTTTTAGAAAACATGGACTACTAATTTCAACAACCTTCTTAACTAAATTTTGAACACAATTCAATTTTTGGTTTATAGCATGAGAGGAGTGATAGTTGAATATTCTTCCTGCACTGGTAGGCTTTCTATACCAATCCGTTAAAATAATGCCATTTTCACCTCTTATAACTTTTACATCTAAAAATGGCAGATTTCCATCTATTTCTATTTCATAGGTAAATTGTAGACGATTATGAAAAGAATTAAACGTATTTAATACATACTCTTCTTCTCCTCTTTCAATAATTAAAAATAAATCGTCTACATATAATTTAATAAATTTCACCTTCGTACCTAATTTATTAATACAGTCTTCTAATAACTCAATCATAACTATATTAGCAAGGATTGGTGAAATTGGAGATCCCATAGGTAGTCCAAATTTTTGTTTATAAATAATATCATCAAAGGTGAAATACCTTGCTTCACATATGAGATCTAGAATGGATAGGAAAACCTTCTTTCCGAAAGTAGGAAAACCTACTTTCAAATTTCCGTATGTTGAGGGCTTATCACAATCAATTAGAAAAGTTTTCAAACGAAATGTACCTGAAGTTACATTGGCATTTTATAACAAAAGAAAAGTCAAGTCTTTATTTTCAAATTTGAAACAAAAAATACCAAAGGAGTTACAAAGTAACCTCATTTATGCGATCAAATGTAAAGACTGCGACAAGCGTTATTACGGAGAAACAAGTCGTTTTTTAAAAGAAAGACTTTATCAACATTCTTATTCAATAAGAACTAATAAAAGTAACGCAACTGCTTTAGCATTCCATGCTTTAAACGAAGGTCACATGTTCGATTTTGAAGAAGCAATTATAGTAGATAAAGAACAGGATGAGCAAAGAAGAAAGACCCTCGAAATGCTATATATTAAAAAAGATCTAAGTTCAGTTAATCATAGAAGTGACATTACCAATTTGAACACTATTTATTCAGGAGTGTTAAGTTGATTTTAGTGAAATTTAATTTCCTTAGTTCCTTTTTGTGTTCTTTGAGTGAACAGTGTTCGGTTTACATGTAATTGTAATCAGTTAGTCTGGTCCAAGTTTTTGACCAGTTAAGATGTTAGTTCACTAACTATCTATTGTTACTTCATTTTATATAATGTAAATTTCATCATTTTTCTAATTCAAAAATTCTGACTTCTGTAAGTTCATAAAAATATTTATTGCTTTTCTATTACTTCTACTTGTATATATATTTTTGTTTTTTCACAATTGTAATATTCCATTTTGATGTTAGTTATATGTTGATGTTTATATATGATTTCTTGTCATCCTTTGTTTGTAGGCCTATGAAAAAGGTTTTAAATAAAACCGAAACGTCGGCATTGAGAGTTTGATTTTGATCCTGGAAAATTGACCGAATCCCGATTTTATTATACACCTATATATATATATAATCTAGGAGGTGTCAGAGCTTATTTTTCTTCATTCTGATTCTTCCTACGACATTTTGTCTCATATACATATCTTAGGTGTTGCTGGTCTGAATACTGGGCGGTGACTGAGTGTCGGCTTGGCGAGTAGCAGGTGGTTGGTCACCTAGTAGCTGCAGTGTGCGTGAAACCCCCGTGTGTTGACGATTAATTAATGGGTTGTGCTTCATGATTTTCATGGCTTCATATATTTGCAGTCTGGCTGGATCATTAATTTTCTTTAAAATGATGGTGTTTTGAACAAGGTCCTGGCGGGTGAGTTTAAAGAAAATTAATGATCCAACCAGACTGCAAATATATGAAGCCATGAAAATCATGAAGCACAACCCATTAATTAATCGTCAACACACGGGGGTTTCACGCACACTGCAGCTACTAGGTGACCAACCACCAGCTACTCGCCAAGCCGGCAATCAGTCACCGCCCAGTATTCAGACCAGCAACACCTAAGATATGTATATGAGACAAAATGTCGTAGGAAGAATCAGAATGAAGAAAAATAAGCTCTGACACCTCCTATATTATATATATATATATATATATTGATAAAAGTACCGACCGTGGAATAGAAACAAAACTATAGTTTATCGGGACTCGGTCAGTTCTTCAGGTTCAAATTAAACTCTCACTGCCAACGTTTCGGTCTTTATTTAAAACCTTTTTCATAGGCAGAAGTATAAATTTTGAAACAGTAAAACTACGTATTGCATTACAAATTATTTTACAAAGCAAAATAGTATGTGGATTTTAACAACTGTGATCTGAATGAACACGTGACACTGAACTGAAATAATTTCTGTCTATGAAAAAGGTTTTAAATAAAGACTGAAACGTTGCCAATGAGAGTTTCATTTGAACCTGAAGAACTGACCGAGTCCCGATAAACTATAGTTTTGTATATATATATATATATATATATATAAACTAGAATTTAAAAAAGAACATATAGAAAGGAAACCACTGAACTCACTACTATATTTCGATGTCCTCGTCTTCAGGAAAAGAAGGAATCGCTCCAAAGGCTGATAACAACTGACTTGGCGTTCGAACTGAAGCACTCAAACAGTGTAGCCAACTTTCGGAGGAAAGGTAGTCAGGGAAGATAAAGAGATAAAAGCCAAATAAAAATTAAAAAATGAAAATATTTAACTAAAATAAAATTAAAAGCTGATAACAACTTTAAAAAAAAATAATAAAAAAAAATCAACGATTGAGGTTAAGCCCAGGAGCCGATCTACCACCCAGAAGACTAATAAGTGCTTCTTCTGAAGCTCTCAGAGTAATTTTCGAATTAGTCTGATCAATCTGCCTCAGGACCTGTACACGGAAACAGTCATTAAAACTGAGTCCGTGAGAACTGGCATGAGTAGCAACGGGAAGGTCACTGCGTTTGCCAACGGATGACCTGTGATTATTCATACGCAGGCTTAGCTTGGTGGAAGCCAAACCCACATAAAAAGAATCACACTGGGTGCAATCCAAACGGTAAACGCAGTTACCAGAGGTACAAGAGGTCTTGTGAGAGATAGGGTAGGTGCGTTTACTATGGAAGGAGGTAAAGGAAGGAACAGGATTGATGATAGGACAAGTAAGACATCCACGACGTCCACATTGAACCATACCACCAGCAGTTTTTGGAGGCTTAAGAGAAGAGATGTGAGAGAAGATAGATTGAAGATTAGCAGGTTTGCGATAGGAAATGGAAGGTGCCTCACTAAAGACTGAAGAAGTACAGGAGGAAGAAGAAAGTATAGGGAAAAACTCCCTGACAACTGCACCCAGCCTATGAGCACCAGGAAAATAAGTGGTGATGAGGAAATTCGCGTCACTGCGATCCCTCCTAGGACCTGAATTATGATGAACGTCTGCAGGGACTATACGGTTGTTAATGGAATTAGAAGGATATCCTTCCTTCTATATTATGTATATATATATATCAATGACCAAACCACAATATGAAAATGGGAAAACAAGACTAAGATCTTTCAACCGTAACAAGCGGTCTTCGTCAGAGTCAAAAACCCAACTGAAGTTTGGTCATTGATTGTTATTTCACGTGTTTATGTGAAATCTTCATATATATATATATATATATATATAGTTCACACAGGAAAGAGAAAAACAAATAAAAACACACAAAAAAACACTCACAGCGATATTTCGACATTCGTCGTCATCGAGCAGAAGTAGTTCCTTTGAGTAGCTGAAGCTAACTTATATATATATAAAATAAATATTGTAAGTTATAAACATTTTTTCATTTTATTGTAATTAAATTCTGTATTGATGTAGCCCTGAAGATTTCTACAAATGTAGACGAAGTTCGAGTTAAAGGAGTAGGATTGTTTGAAGCTAGATTAAACCTCGATAAAAAAGAAAAATAGTGTTAAATATTATTATTAAAATAAGATTGTTAATTGAATTTGTGTACAGGATTCCGAGAGTAAAGCGGACTGGATTTACCTGCCTGCTCTGTAGTAGAAGCAGATAGCAGAGTCACTGATCAAGCAGAGGTAGTCAAAAATCAGTCAGTCAGGTAACAAATACACCAGATATCTTATAATCTTTGTAATGAAATTTATTTATTTATGGTTTGTTTAATCATTACCTGAGATAAGGTATAGCAGATACTTTGTTTATTAGATAAGGTTAGGTTAGGTTGCAGTAGTAGTCCTCCAATAGGTCGAACATTGGACCTTTGTGATTCTACATTGGGAGTCCTAAATTTTGTCTAATTCAAGTGTATTTAGAGTAGGGATTTTTTTGTAGTATGTTCTTAAGAGCTTTCAAAATTTGCAGTGAGGAGTTTTTAGATGAAATCAAAAATATTTACAAAATTGCATGTTCTTTAATGTATACAAAAAGATTAGTCGACAATATCATAAAAAAGATGAAACTATCCCTGATATTAAATAATGAAGAACAGTTCACAAGAAGGAATTTGTCCTTGTCTTGAAAGATATGCCTTCATTTATGAAAAAGTTGAACGTTTCTGTTGTGTTCAGTAATGATGGTAGCTTGTGTAACAGACTTGTTAATAATAAGCCAAGAAGAAAGGACTGTTGTGTATACAGGATACCATGTACTGACTGCGAAATGTTTTACATTGGACAGACGAGCAAAGGTCTCCTTACAAGGATAAAACAGCACAAATATTCCATCAGAAGAGAGGACGAAAAGAGTGTCTTGTTCATGCACATAAGAAACAGTAATCATGTGATTAACTGGAATGAAGCAAATGAATTAATATACGTGTCTTCAGAAAGAAGAAGAAATATCGTGGAAAGTGCGCTCATAAAGAACTTTTATGAGAAGTTGATGAACAATAGCCTAGGACCCTACAAATTAGATGAAGTTTTGATTAACGGAATAATGAAACAGATGAAGACTTCTTCATCGTTAAACACATTCAGGGTTACCAACAATTCTAGAAACTTCAATCAACCAGGTTAACAAGTATTTATTATTTTTTAGTTCACTTGCTCTCTGACGATGTGTTGACGAAAGGCCTTAGAGCATTGTTTCCAAATTAGTTTCATTGTGGTAAATTAATCCATCCATCACATCAAGTGTTATTTTCATTATATGAACGTATATATATGACGTACGTATATATACGTACATATATACGACTGTCTCCAACCGTTGCTTCACAAGTGCGCTTGGTGTCCCTTTCTCAACTCTCCTGATGACGGTTCAACCGAAAATTAGAGACAGTAAGTGTGTTTGTTCCTTAGTTCTGTGTTTGTGATTCATCGTGAAACGTATATATATATATATATATATATATATTATATATATATATAGAAAATTGTCACAATAACACGTTATGAATTGAATAACTTAGCAGGTTAATTGAATAAATAGCAGGTTATGAATTGAAAGACTATTTCAACAGTTATAGGGAAAAATACTGTCAATGATGCCAATCTTACTCCATCTTTAAATCAAAATTCATAACCTGCTTACAACTTGTATTCACTTGCTCTCTGACGACGTGAAAACGAAAGGCCTTAGAGCGACTATCTTCTTTAATTTGTGGTGAGTTACCTGAATATATATATATATGAAAAAAGAATAAAAAGAACACTTGCAGAATTCTATATTTCGTCCTTTCTTCTAGTCTACTCCTGATGACGAACAACAGTTCGAAATATTGAATTCTGTAAGTGTTCTTTTTATTATTTTTTCTGTGCCGTGTTTTGTGTAATTTAAAGTTTTATAGTCCTTGCGGACCGTTTCTTATATTTAGTATATTATATATATATATATATATATGTTTGATTAAATAATATGCTATATTCACGGTTGACTAGTTTCCTTGTGTATTTCTCAAGAGATCTGAATAATCTTCTTGCACAAACATCTAAATTGTATAGAACATTTCCAATGGTTCCATTGTCTTTAAATCTTCCATTTCCACTAATTTCACTATTGTCACAACTGTCAAGTAATAGTACTAGTTGTGACAGTTGTGACAATAGTGAAATTAGTGGAAATGGAAGATTTAAAGACAATGGAACCATTGGAAATGTTCTATGCAATTTAGATGTTTGTGCAAGAAGATTATTCAGATCCCTTGAGAAATTTGAAGCTATTAGTTCTGATTCTGTACGACGTCAGGTACTTGTTAAAGATACCTGTTTTATATACACTTAGGTTAAATTAAGGACTGCTAATGTAGAATGTTGATTGTGTGGTATCGCAAAGGGCCAATTTCGTATGGTCTATGTGTGCTCTCCTGTAGGACTACCACTGCAACCTAACCCCTCCATCATAATAGCGTTATAGTTCTGTTTTGTTTTTTTAAACTCTCATTAAACTGACCGGGATTTGGATTTGTAATGGAATAAAGGTAGTTGGGTTGTTATTTATTATGAATTTATTTTATAAGAACCGTATTTTGTTTCATTCTAAAACAATTTGTTTCTCACATCGTTTTCCAACGCCCCGAGGATTCTTATACTAATCTAACCAAACCTAAGACAATCAATTAAGTACCCAAATTTCCAATGAAGATATAATAAACGAAGAGTACATCTGTGAATCATTCAAAGAATATTTGTTTCTTAACAAAAACCATCATACTTGTAGGCTTTCACCTTTTGGTGCTGCAGTGGAGGCAGAAAGTTTTGCTCATTTATTATTTGGCACCCATTATAGTCATGGGGCAACTCCCACAGTACTGGGGTTGATTCAACATCGTTGCCCTAAGTCAGGGTTGTCCAAAGTCTAGCCCGCGGGCCGCATGAGGCCCACGACCCCCTTCAATGCGGCCCGCGGCCTCTTCTAGAAAATTTTTAAAAATTAGTATTATTAAGACATCTATTGAGTTATATTCAAAAAAAGTTGTTTTTTACTTTGTGAAGCAGCATTTTGCGCAATGAAGTCGAATAAATCCAAAGAGAGGAATCTACTTAATCAAACATCTCTCAAAGCCTGCCTTCGTTTAGCCTTAACCTCAGTTGACATTGATACCAAGGAGCTGGCTTCCAAAATGCACGCACACCCATCCCACTGAATTTTAAGTAAACTGTACCGTTTTACGTACTTCCTTAAATATTTTTAACGAATATATTTAAGGGTTGATTCTTATTTATACTTGTCAATTATGTTTTTATGATAAATATAAAGATTCATTTACATGTACATGTTTTACTTTACATCTGGTACTGCGGCCCGCGATCTAATTTCCTTACCGAATGCGGCCCGCGTCCCCATGAAGTTTGGACAACCCTGCCCTAGGATGTGTTATATCACATCCTAGTATATTTGAGTAGAGATCATTAACTGATATCTGACATCGTACAGGGCATAATCATACGAGTATCTGATATCTGTATGATGTCAGAGGTACACTTTAAAGATCCCTAATCTAAATACACTTGAGTTAGGCAAAATTTAGGACGCCCGATGTAGAATGTCCATTGTGGGCTATGACAAATGGTCAATGTTCGGCCTGTGTGAGACTACCACTGCAGCCTAACATAATGTTAGACAAAAGGGAGGTAACCGATGACGTCAGCTCATCCTTTCTTATATAACTAAGAAGGATGACTTATTTGCTTTAGCTGCTCCCCAGTAGTCACAATAAAACAACTATGGAATCCGTAAATCTTCGAGTTTCACCTTCGTCCGATTAACTACACACTGTTTAAGACACAGTGCGCCCTGGAAGGTAGCCAAGGTGCACTTTGTAGCTAATAGTAGGGTGGACTTCTATTACTACTAGGTGTGAAGTTTCATTAGCAATGTTACCTCTAGGTTAGGTTAGGTTGCAGTGGCAGTTCCACAAGGGAACACACGTAGGCCGAGCATTGGCCCTTTGTGATACCACAAAATGAAGATTGATTCTACAATGGGAGTACTAAATTTTGCCTAACTCAAATGTATTTAGAGTAGGGATCTTTAACGAGTACCTGACATCGTACAGGCTCGGGACCGACGGTTTAACGCCCTTTTCCGAGGGACGACGCGCTCAGATTTATTCACCTCCCGGCGTGAATAAATCGAGGGCCAGGTGAGGATCGAACCCCGGTCCTATCAGTTCAGAGGTGAGCACGTAACCACTGAGCTAGCCTGGCCCCCAATGTTACCTCTAAATTTTCATGCATCTGCGCACACAAGCTCTCTGAGGAGACTAGGGACCACAGTAAGTGATATATATTACTTACAGAAAAATTGCAATTTCTATGATCTTGAAATATGATCAATGAAATTAAAAAATGTCTCGTCTAAAAAACAAAAGTGACTATAAAAAGTTTTTTAAAAATACTTTATTTGCAATTTTTTTTGCTCTTCATTTTATTTTGTACCCTATTAAATTTAAAAAAAATATAAATTAGAAAAAAGGGCATTTTACGGTTGTACTAAGTTGATAACATAAGAAAAATGGTGTATTTTACTTTTCAAAATGCTACTTCATTTTTTTCAAAGGTTAAAAAATTTTTTTTTTGGCGACTCTATGTCGACTTTTTTTGTGCGCTCGATTAGTTTTGTTGTGCGCAGATCATTTGCGAGCAGTACGCGATTATGCATGGGCGTAGCTTACAGGGAACGTTGTTGTTCATGAGTAAAATTTGTTAAAAAAATTTAATAAATTGAAATTTGCTATTTTCTAGAAGATATTTGAACCGCCATGGCTTTGGATCTCGAGTTTCACATTTCCTAATCCCTTTATAATTAAAAATAGGGCTTCTTTCATAGGAAATTCGATACCTCAGTCTTCAATGTTGCAAGTTGTACTATGCATACGACTAATAAAACCAACAGGACAATCTCGTATTTTGAACAGGTTAAAGTTTAACACACTAAGCAACCGATCACTGAACAGTTCATCATGTTTCATTCATTCAAACTACAGTTGTTGAAATCCACAGACTATTTTTCTTTGTAAAATAATTTGTAATCTAATCCTTAGTTTTTCTGTTTCACAATTTATACTTCTGTCTATGAAAAAGGTTTAAAATAAAAACCGAAACGTTGGCAATGAGAGTTTAATTTGAACCTGAAGAACTGACCGAGTCCCGTTAAACTTTAATTTTGTATATATATATATATATATATATATATATATATATATATATATATATATGTTTTGTTGAATGACCTTTGTACTGTGGCATTAATAAATTTCATTGTCCATCTTTCAAGTTTTCTCACTTTTGTTTTAAATCTTTCTGGCACTAAATATACCAGGAGAACTAGTATATTTAGTAGCAGAAAAATTTAAAACAAAGGTGAAAAAATGCTACAGTACAAAGGTCGTTCAACAAAACATGTTTAAAAGAAGGATTTCTCCCCAAATTTACAATATATATATATATATATATATATTTGTAAAATTTGGAAGCAGTCCTTCTTTTAAGCATAAAATGACATCAGCGAAATACGGTCAGCTGTTCAACGAAATATATATATATATATATACACTTTTTCAATGAAAATACGATCCGAAATGGACAAATACAGTTAAATGTACATAAAGAAACATAGAGAAATTAAAAGCACACACTTACTGTCTCTAATTTTCGGTTGAACCGTGAACAGGACCGTTGAGATGGGGACACCAAGCCCACTTGCGAACCGACGGTTGCTGGATATATATATATATATATGATCAAACAAGATAAAGTGATGAGTACAACATAAATAGGAAAAGCAATATTATGACGTAAGGTTAAATTAACATATAAGACAATAAAAGGATATAATGGTATAGAAGAAGAAAATAAATTATAGAACAGCAGAAGTTTTGTCGGTTGACCTACTGATATAACTCCTTAGTAAGCCTTGAAAATCAAAGTATTAAGTACATTAAAGAGTTTAGGTTGTGACCAAAGAGTCCTTAAAAAGTCCAGCAACGTTGGTTTAATGTGTAGGTTAGGTTCTAGTACCAGTCCCACAAAGGGGACACATTTAGGCGGAATATTGGCCCTTTACCACATACACTGGAAGTCCTAAATTTTGCCAAACTCAAGTGAATTTCAAGTAGGGATCTTTAACGAGTACCTGACATCATACAGGCTAAGGGACCAGCGACTTAACTACCTTTCCGAGGGACGACGTGTTCTGTTTTGTTCACTTTTCACGTAAATAAATCGATGGACAAAGTCGGTATAGAACCCCGGATCTACCAGTCCAGAGGCGAGTGCTTTGCACTGGGCTAGCCTTTTCCCCTTTTAGTGTGCAAGACAGCAATGTTTTACACCAGAGTTTTTCAAACATTTTTCGACGCGGAACCTTTTTTGCTTCAGTACGTTTCTCAGGAACCCCAGGTTCTAATGATTTTATACAATCATAATATAAATATTTTCATATACTTTTAAAAATAATATGTATGTTTAAAAACAATTAAAAAGTAATATTACTGCAATGCAAATTTTTCGAAGAAATATTAAAAAATAAAAGATTTTAATTTTAATATCGTCCACAAGTACATAACACATGAAACAGAATTATTAGCAACATTAACACAAAGTTTATTTTGTAATCATTTTTGGTTTTATAGTTGAAAGTTTGATTCTTAAGTCAGACCGAGCATTAAGTCTACTTTGGTATTTAGTTTTTATGGCAGTATAAAAAGAAAATCCGGTTTTACATAAGTAGGTAGTGGGAAGTGGTAGCAATGTGTGAACTGCTATTTTTACAATAGAAGGGAATTCGGGAATCAGATAGCTCTAAAAAATGACTAGTGTTTCATCCTAAATATGAATAGAATGTTGGCCACTTCCACTTATGTGTATAAGTATTATTCGGTTTTATGATTCACAAAACAAAAATTCACAAAAAAAAAATTAGAAAAATGTTTTCTCTAAATGTTTTTCTTGGAACCCCAGACAGTCCGTTAAGGAACCCCTGGGTTCCGAGGGACCCACTTTGGGAATCTCTGTTCTACACATTTTCTATTAAGAACCCAGACAGATAACAGCAGGTATTTCCACTACATATTCGATAATAAAACAACTTTACAGGTGCAGAATTGTTTCATAATTTCAAAAATGGGCAGATAATACATAGTGACTGAATACAGAACTAATAATTTATTACTTTTTTGTCTGTAGTTCATTTATTTACTTGTTTACCTTTAATAAGGTAAAAGACAATTTTTTTTCCTCTCTCGCATGAATGAATCGAGGACAGAGTGGGTATAGAACCCCGGATCTGCGAAAACACTCAGAACTACCCTAACCCAGTTACCGTCATTGCAAAACAGACGCTGACAGAATATTTCAATCGTTTGAATGGAAACGGATAGTGGCTTAGAATCAATGGTATGCGTATGACTGCCCATTACCATACCCAGTCATGATGTCCGCCTCTTTGGCGTATCTGTGCAGAGAATGAACTCAGAGTCGTGTCCCATTGCAGATATTTGAGCATTTAAGTTTCGTAACATGAAATTTGTTACTGATACTAAATCTCAGCATGATTAGTGCTCCTAGTTTAAGTTTTTACTCATGAGCAGGCAGTACAGTTGCAGTCACAGAGTCAAGAAATTCAGTTGGTTAATGAACTGCTTCCTCAACAGTAATCACTCTCTTTACTCACTTGTAAGTTCTTTCTTCGGCTTCATATAGCGTAAGAACTTCTTTGCTGATTTTTCCTGCCTGTTCAAAGTAAGGGTTAAGAATTGCTCGTTCACAAAGCCATTTATTCTGAATAGATAGTACATCTTGAACTCTGGGAAACACGTTGTCAATAAACTCAAATATGAAATATATTCATATACGCAAAAAAAAATTAAAATCAACTAGCAATATCTACTTGATCCACCCGTATATTGTCAAAATAAACATCTGTGTAGTTAGTAAAACACTGCTTAAAAGTTCATAACTTCGCTTCTACGTCAATTCTCAAGTGAGGGGGGCCTGGCTAGCTCAGTGGTTACGTGCTTGCCGGGGTTCGATCCGGGGTTACTGTAGGACCGGGATTCGATCTCCACCTGGCCCTCGATTTATTCACGCCGGGAGGTGAATAAATCTGAGCGCGTCGTCCCTCGGAGAAGGACGTTAAACCGTCGATCCTGAGCCTGTACGATGTCAAGTACTCGTTAAAGATCTCTACTCTAAATACACTTGAGTTAGGCAAAATTTAGGACTCCCACTGTAGAATCAATCTTCGTTGTGTGGTATCACAAAGGGCCAATGCTCGGCTTACGTATGTTCCCTTGTGGGACTGCCACTGCAACCTAACCTAACCTAAAAGGTGAAACAGGTAACAAGAGGAAGGTTATATTAGTATTATCGAAGAAGGTTTGTTTATATTGCAATGCATGCGTCTACTTTTGTGTCCCAATTTCTTTCAGTAAAGTGTTTATTACTTATTACCTTGGCTAACAGATATTTTTGTGTCCAAGGTTTCTAAGGTGATTTAGATTAATTTAGGGGTGCTAATTTCGGAAAGCATACTAATTTTTTTCATCAGGTCAAGTTATTGAGATGTTTGCTATTTACTACATTTTTTTTACCTTAAAATCAGGCACATTTTTAATACAGTTTAGCATCATAATTACAATTGTTAGTTGTTATTTGATTTATGTTGAATGACTATGACATCACAAAACATGAGTTTCACAAACCATCCTCTCTTAGCCTTCCTTAAACCAGAGGTTCCCATAGTGGGTTCCTTAACGGACTGTCTGGGGTTCCGTGAAAAACATTCAGTAAAAACATTTTTCTAAAAATTTTTTGTTGTGGGTATGGATTTATTCTATATTTCTTGTGAATCATGAAACCGAATAATGTTTATATCTACATATATCAAAACTAAAATTTATCGGGACTCGGTCAGTTCTTCAGATTCAAATTAAACTCTCATTGCCAACGTTTCGGTTTTTATTTAAAACCTTTTTCATAGGTAGAAGTATAAATTTTGAAACAGAAAAACTAAGTATTACATTACAAATTATTTTACAAAGAAAATGAGTCTATGGATTTTAACAACAACTGAAGTCTGAATGAACACGTGACACTTGTTCAGGGTCCGTTTCTGTTTATCATAGTATATATATAAGTTCAAAAACGAAGGAAAGCAACACACAGAGAAAGAGACACACCTACAAACTCAAATTTTCGGATGATCCGTCTTTAGGAGAAAAGAGAATGGGCGACCAAGCAAGACGGAAACACAACTAACACTAACTAACATTCAGTTGTGTTTCCAGATTGTTTGGTCGCCCATTCTCTTTTCTCCTGAAGACGGATCATCCGAAAATTTGAGTTTGTAAGTGTGTCTCTTTCTCTGGGTGTTGCTTTCCTTCGTTTTTGAACTGATTTGGGTCCAGTTTGGATCGTTTTTTCGAATTTTAAGTGATATATATATATATAATAAATTCAAAACGAAGGAAACACACAGGAATACACAGACATAACTCACATCGATATTTCGATATCGATTATTATTATAATAATAATATTATAATAATAATATATTATAATATTATAATATATTATAATTATGAGAATAATACAAACATGGGAAATAAAAAAAAATACATTCAAAGAAATAAGCGTAATTTATATAAAATTCTACAAAATTAAGTTAAAAAAACAAAAATGTTTGAAACATTTGAGAAATAAATGCAACAGTGAAATATAAAAATCTTAATAAAAGGACGACACAACAAACGTAGTCTATATCTATAATAATACAAAATCAAAAGGAAATATAAAAGATAAAGGGGGCGAAACATGTAAACTAAACTAAGGAAATAAATTTGATTACTGAGATTTCAATATGAGTTATGAGTCACTTTGAAGAGAGAATTAATAATATTTGGATATATTCTGGAAGAATTAAACTGTTTAAAGATGGGTTTCTTGAGGATTTTTGGTCTAAAGAGATAACACTCCTGTTTATAGGTGCTTTAGACCAAAAGTCCTCCAGAAACCCAACTTTGAACTTTAAGGATAGGTGGTCGAGAAGCTATGTCAATTAACTACAGTCTGTCAGCTGTAGTGACAGATTATTGCATATCCCTTTAAGTAAACAAAACTTTTGATATAGTTTTTAGACATTGTTCTATGATGCCAGCCTATAGTGATTTGATGACAGAGAGCATCATCAGTTATCAAACATTATTCTATGATGTCGACCGATGGTGCGGTCACAGGGTCCAATCATCAGATATTCTATAATGTCAGCGGATATAGGTAGGTCATAAAGAACCACCATAGAGCGTTAGAGATTGTTCTATGATGCCCATAAGACAGAAAGCCAAAGCCTAGACCGACAACATTTCACGACTCAAGAAGACCAGACGACCACGAAATGATGTATACCGAATACCGAATAAAAGATTACAACACTTACTTACTGACTCCACAAGCACAGCAGTGTAAGAATTCAGCAGTAGTAGGTCCGTGACCTGGAACTGCTAATCACAACGCGTACTACAGCGCGCGGAAAGAATCGTTGATCGTTGGGTGATGCCCCGCGACAGGGTGGTCACACGGCTATACATCGGTTGTCAGACATTGTTCACTAAATGCTGTCAGACATTGACAACAGTAGTAATTCTTCTATGATGTTTAACGACAGGATGCCACCTTTGCCGTAAATATATTAAATCATGTCAACTCACATGTCACACATATGGGTAACATCCTGTTACCCGATAAGTTATTTCCTTAATAATATACATCCCAAATTATAGCTAATTTACTAAAAAAAAGTCTACTAAAAGAAACTCCTTTTCGTAATATATTTAATGTTTTAATAACCAAAGAGGAAAACATCAGCATACTAATACAATTAATGATATATTTGAGTCGTCTATGTAAACATCATTAAGATTCAAAATGTTCAGATTTACAACAAAAAAAACGAAACAAAAAAATTGCTGTCTCAACATGACACACATGTATTGTTGATTGTATTCTTTAAACTTTGAATCATGAAATAGGCCATTAGGTCAACATATCAAACGATAACAAGAAAAGAACACGTAGAAACAACAATATTTCGACCTGATCGTCATTAGAAGGAAAAGTAGAAGAGGAGTTCTGCTCAGCTGGCAAACAGTAACTCCCAACCAAGCAGAACTCCTCTTCTGCTTTCTTCTCCTGATGACGACGAGATCAAAATATTGTACTAATTTATATTAACCTTATATAAGAACAACACTAAACAATGAACCCTTATGTTTACGAGTTCCCTAAAGTAAATAGTACTCTTACAACAGAGGAATTCATCCACCATGAAATCCAAACCAAAGTCCTTTTTGATTCTTAATCATAGAATCGTGAATTGAATAATTTACTAAATAGTTTAAAAAGAGTAACGATTCTCACCGATAAACCAATTTTTTTTTATATTTTTTTCCTTTGTTAGACATTTATTTCAAATAAATCAAAGGACTTAAGTAAATAAGGCACTGACAGCAGTACAGCTTGTGGTCTGCTTACATATAATTTCAAGATGTTCAACACGATGGTAAAATGATACATGTGACGTTTTCCAGTTTTAACATCTCAAAATAGAAAGCTATCTAAATGCGGTAACTTTCTAATCATATCATGAAAATATGGTGAAAGCTATAAGTGACAACTTTCAATTTTATCTTATCACTATGGTAAGCTGATTGTGGTAACTTTATAGTTATCATGATTCTATGGTAATTTATATTTAGGAACTTTCTATTTTACATGTTCTCTAGAGGAACATATTTAAAAAACAAACAAACAGAGAATTTTAGAATTTAAAAACTGAGCCAGTCTTAAACATTTAAGTCAAAATAGAAGAAAATTTTTTTAAAGATTTTTAATTCACGGAAAGAGCATGCAGAAAGCCTTAGAGGTAGTAGTAACTTAGATAACAAGGCCACTCGTCTCGCAGGACTATCGACCAGCTTATCTTAAACTTGAAGAAAAACTGTCTTCACTTGAAATATATAATAAAACCAGAAAATTCTCCCAAGAAGTTATTCACGTTCTAATGATGAATGTTGATGATTTGAAACATGTCGACTATAGGAGATATACTTTACTGTGTAGATGATTTAACAGGATTGCTATTTAGAAGAGTTGAGAAGCTAACAGAAGAAACAGGTATCCACTGAGTTTGAGCCTTTTTCAATATATATATATATATATATATATATATATATATATATATACATATATACTTTTTTTCGTTGGAAATACGATCCAAAACGGACAAATATAGTTCAATATAAACAAAGAAACATAGAGAAATCAGAAGAACACACTTACAGTCTCTAATTTTCGGTTTGAACCGTCTTCAGGAAGATAAGAGAGGGAAACCAAGCGCACTGGTACGGAGACGTTGGAGGGGTCTTCAACCGTCTCCGTACCAGTGCGCTTGGTTTCCCTCTCTTATCTCTCCTGAAGACGGTTCAAACCGAAAATTAGAGACTGTAAGTGTGTCCTTCTGATTTCTCTATGTTTCTTTGTTTATATTGAACTATATATATATATATATATATATATATATATATATATATATATATATATATATATATATATATATGATTGGCTATTTTTGACCAAATAGTTTTCCATTTTGTACTCTATTGTTTCCGGCTCTAACAAAAGGCTTTACTCAGTGAAGCTCTCCATGAAGTCAAAAATCCATGAAGCTATTTGGTCAAAAATAGCCAATCATATTCGAGAACCGGACCAATCATGCAGAAGACTTCATGGAAGAGCTTCACTGAGTAAAGGCTTTTGTTAGAGCCGGAAACAATAGAGTACAAAATGGAAAACTATTTGGTCAAAAATAGTCAATCATATTCGAGATCCGGACCACTGATGCAGAATTCAATATAAATAAAAACCAATCTATAAAAATTAAAATGGGACAAAAATTTGCCGACCAAAACAACTGGATCTCGTTGGAGTTACACGATAACTCATTCATACTAGGACTAGTTATTGTGGTCATCCTGCTTTCACACACATACAAACTCAAACTTTCGAGCAATCGGTCTTCAAGAGAAAAGAGAAAGGGAGACGAAGCACCTTATAGACGCAACGGCAAGTAACGGAGTTTCTCTTATCTACTGAAGACAGATTGCCCTAAAGTTTGAGTTTGTAAGTGTATTTCTTTACTCTCTTTGTTACTCTTCTCCGATTTTGAACTTTATATATATGTTATAACCATGACTTACAGGAACTTGCTTCTTGTTAAGTTTCTCTGCCTTCCTGAATAACATTTTCGTTATTGTATCTACACTAGATGACATAATTGCTACAATCAACATGTTTCAACTCTTTCCTAAAGCCATATTCGGGACGAGAATGATTGTAATATATATATATATATATATATATATATATATATATATAGAGAGAGAGAGAGAGAGAGAGAGAGAGAGTTCAAAATTCAATAAGAGTAACACACAGAGTAAAGAAACACACTTACAGACTCAAATTTTCGTGTAATCCGTCTTCAGGAGAAAAGAGAAAGGGAAACCAAGCACGTTGTAGACGCAACGGCAAGTAACCAAGTTACTTAGTAAGTAACCAAACAAGTAAGTTACTTGCCGTTGCGTCTATAACGTGCTTGGTCCCCCTTTCTCTTTTCTCCTGAAGACGGATTACCCGAAAATTTGAGTCTGTAAGTGTGTTTTCTTACTCTGGTCCAACAACGCTTGTTACGGTTGAAAGATCTTAATCTTGTTTTCCCATTTCATATTTTGGTTTGATCATTATTTGTTATTTCACGTGTTTATGCGAAATCTTATATATATATATATATATATATATATATATGTAAGTAAAGTAGAGTCAATTGTAAGAATGATCAGGTTGTTTATTCAAATCTGGGACGAGTGACCCAAGGAGTCGCTGTTACTACCTGAGTATACTAGGCCTTGTGCTAATCGAAACGTAATTTAAAGTAGTAACACCTCAGCTTTGAACAAGCAACTTTAAATCTCCTAAATTGATTCTAATTTTGCCTATATAAAAGGAAAAACATTTAAGAATCATTCTCAATAAAATAAAGTGGCAAAGGGCAAGACTTAGTTCACTAATTGCACGACTAGCAATCATTCTCGTCACTCTAGTAAAGAGTTGAAAGATGTTGACTGTAGCAAGTATGTTATCTAGTTTAGATAACAAGATTTCACATAAACACGTGAAATAGCAATCAATAATCAAACCACAATATGAAATGGGAAAAAAAGACTAAGATTTTTCAACAGTAATAACAAGCTGTCAGAGTCAGTTGAGTTGATGTTTATTACTATTTGGGTTGTATGAATAGTACATTACAGCACAGTAGCTGAACAAGATAGTATCAATGAATGTATAAATATATTTAAGTGATAAATCAAATGCGATCCACAAGGACTGATAAAACTTAAAATAAACTGCGATACACAGAGAGAAACGTAACATAGGACTCACTTTTCAATATTTCGACCGATATGCCGATCGAGTCCTCTCTTACGTTTCCTTCTCTGTGTCACAGTTTATTTGAAGTCTATATGTATATATATTATTATGTACAGTTTCTAGTTGGTTTCATATAAATATTTCAAGCAAATAGGAAATATCAAATGTTTCAAACAAACAATTCTAAAAAAAAAAACAATTGTCAGAATATATATGTGTATAAAGTGAATTATGTTGTTATGTTTCACCTTAACAGGCTGAAGTGGTACCTTTCTACCCAACCAAGACACAAAGAAAAGAAAGTATTGAATATGGTTAACAAGAAAGAATATTGAAAATAAATTTAGTGTAAGACCTTGCCAAGTTCCTTTTTAGCCATGACTGCCCACAGTTTTCTTCGCTTTATTGCCATCATTTCAGCACTTCTTGAATGTCCTTTTTTTCTGTGAGACTTCTTTTTGCTAGGTATTTTATAATCTGGATCGGGGCAAATATCATTTTGTATGTCTATGTCCTGCAATAGTAAAAACCTTAAGGAAATGGATATATTAAAGGATATGCAAACAGTTATTTTGTGGTATGTACTTATAATTAGACAGGAAAAGAATCACTAAGTCTTCTACACACAATACGAGTTTCGAACACTTAGTGTTCATCGTCAGGTTACATCTGCGTAAGTAAGGAGATGTTGACTTCCTTAGCCATGGTGGATATACCGTTTACCGTTCAATCAACAAAGTTAGGCAACACTGGGTTTGGACAGAACATGGATAGGTGGCACCACCATCGATAACGTGTTTGAGCTTACCCATAGTTTTAAATAAAAATGATAATCACATTCTCACCTTTTTATCAGCTTCTATAAGGCAGAGCTTTGAAAAAAAAATTACTAATTTAATTATATATGTAACAATTAACTTCATAATCCATCTAGTAATAGTGTTTGTTATAAAAACCATCAAAGAAAAAAAAAGGTTGGAAAACGATGTGGCTAAATATTGGTTGTCCTAAAAGTTTGTAAACAGGTGGGAAAAATTGAATTTTATGCAATTTTTTGCGTTTATATCGTTATAGTGATCTTTATGCCTTATTCCAGGTAGCAATTGATTCTTTACTGCTGGAAGAAACTTCTTTCAACCAGAAAAGCTCCCAGAAGAGATTTCTGCTGCCCAAGGTGAAAGAACAATTGGAAATGCGGCGATCTCAAAGTGACACAAGCGTTTTGATTCTGTGCTACAAGAGTCTTGAAGATATGACTCAAACAAACCTTGTTCAGTACGACCGTTAAAGTTAGATGATAGAGACTAGCAAATCGGGTTGGACACTGCGCCTTCATCAAGAACTCAAGAATTGACTGATCTTGAACTCAAGTTCACAGTTCTACACGACGATAAACCTTGTTCACAACGGCCATTAAAGTTAGATGATAGAGATTTGCAAACCGGGTTGGACATTCCGCCTTCATCAAGAACTCAAGAGTGGATTGATCTTGAACTCAAGTTCACAGTTCTACACGACGATACACCTTGTTCAGGACGACCGTTAAAGTTAGATGATAGAGACTAGCAAATCGGGTTGGACATTGCGCCTTCATCAAGAACTCAAGAGTGGATTGATCTTGAACTCAAGTTCACAGTTCAGCACGAACTCACCAAAGCCAATTCTGCCACCAATTCTTCAGCAATCCATTTGACGACTGTTTGAAGATTTCAAACATGTTTGAGAATAAGTGTCAAGAATTCTTTGATTCAAAACCAGCTGAATGGTACTTTGACCACATCCAAAAGCTTGCAGATCGATAAAAAAAAACTTGAAAAATGATTCCTTTATTTTGAGGTATAAATCTTATTATTTTTTTTTTATTACTTGGGGAGTAAAATTTCAATTTTTGCATGTGTTTATGGATTTTCGGAACAACAAACCCAATATTATAAGGTCCTTCACCTCAAATACAGAAACGTGTTATCAAATACCATAACACAAAATCCATCGTATGGCCCAGATTTGGTAAAATTATCTGAAAATAGGCATTACTAACAACATATATTTAAATTTTAAAAAAAATTAAGCTAGGTATTAATATCAAAATATTGTTGATTCATTGACAGTATACTTTTTTATTTCCAGAAGGGACGGAAAGTACTTGTTACTTTTTAAATGTCTTACATTATTTATCAGAAAATAATGTAAGACATTTAATCAACCTACTTAAAAACAGGGTAATAATGTAAAAAGGCGGGGGAATAATGAAAAAAACAACCAGGTTGGCCAACCTAATAATAATGTTCTGTCTATTTTTAGATATGAAGGGAAATTAGATCGGTAAGAGTTAGGGTGGCAAGCTTGATTTTTAAATTCCAGCTGTACTGCTTATTATCTACACTGTTTTGTTTACATACTTTTATTTAGTTTTCAAAACTTTATTTCGGTTAATTAAGAGTTATTATTAATTGTTTTTATATTCCTTAACAATTAATAATTCTTGCATATTTATATGTTTGTCATCATTACTCCCTTGGCCTCGCTCGGCGCTGCATCAGTAATCAACTAAAACACTCGGAAAATGACAGCCGTCATTATTCCTTAGGTGTATAAATATGTATTAATAGGAAGTCTATATATTAATACTGATATAAAACTAACATGTTTTATTCTTCGTAAATTTTCTAATATACCTAAGAACCACTTGAGAAAATGTTAGTGATCGGCGATTTGCAAGACAGGTAAAACTTTACTGGCTCCTGAGATACTTTTTTTGAAATCTTACCAAACTTTTTAATTTTGTTACCTAACATTTCTTTATCTACTATCGAAACAAGTTGTTTAAAGAATGTATAACACAATTAAGAGGTATAACGGAGTTAGATTGGGTTAGGTTACATTGGCAGTCCCAAACGAGAAGACATTTGGTACATATAATTAGTATAAATAGGCAGCAGATCTTCATTCAAACATGTGTGCCATGCACGCCAAAAGAGTTACTACAATGCCCAAAGACATTCAATTAGCTCGTCGTATTCGTGGAGAACGTGCTTAAACTTCAAAGAAACCATCTAGTATTCTTAAAACATGTATCATTAAAGTGAAACCGCAGTCTCGGCATTCACGATCTTCAGACTGAGAGAGTTGAATCTGCGAACTAACTTCCCGCTAACAGGATTAAACTGGAAAATGAGCTGGCCAAGTGACATATTAAACAAAATCAATGAGATAGTAAAAAAAGATGAATTTATATATATATATATATATATATATTATTAATTTATTTTATTTAATATAAATTAAATTATTTAATATTATTAAATTTTTTTTTACATTTAATTTATATTGTTTATTGTGATATTTAATTCATATATTATATCAAGAGTTATTGTTGATTATTAATTTGTTGATTTTTGATTATATATATATATATATAAATTAACACTATTTTTCTTTTTTTATCGAGGTTTGGTCTAGCTTCAATAATACAACACTTTTAATATATATAAATATATATATGAATTAAATATCACAATAAACAATATAAATTAATTAACATGCTCTAAGGCCTTTCGTCACAACATCATCAGAGAGATAAATGAAACAACCCCCAAAAAAAACATAATAAAATCATTGTTTTTTTTTGTTTTTTTCATTTAGCTCTCTGGTGATGTTGTGACGAAAGACCTTAGAGCATTTTAATAATTTATATTGTTTATTGTGATATTTAATTCATATATTATATCAAGAGTTATTGTTGATTATTAATTTGTTGATTTTTGATTATATATATATATATAAATTAACACTATTTTTCTTTTTTTATCGAGGTTTGGTCTAGCTTCAATAATACAACACTTTTAAGCCGACGTTTCGTCTATATCTGTAGACATCTTCAGGGCATTCATATTAAATAAATTAATAAAGAACAATTAAAGGTAAATTAATTTAGAAAGACTATAAAAATATACAAAGCAGTTAACGTAAAATAAAAGTGGTGAAAGAAAGTAAGAATCAATAGAAAAGGTATAGTTAAAAAAAAGAAGGTAAGTATTAAAGATAAGGAATGTTTTATATATATATAAAGATTTCACATAAACACGTGAAATAACAATCAATGAACAAACCACAATAAGAAAATGGGAAAACAAGACTAAGATCTTTCAACCATAACAATCGACTCTGACGAAGATCGCTTGTTACGGTTGAAAGATCTTAGTCTTGTTTTCCCATTTTCTTATTGTGGTTTGATCATTGATATATATATATATATATATATATATATATATATATATAATCCATCTTTTTTAACTATCTCATTGATTTCGAATAACATGTCACTTGGCCAGCTCCTTTTCCAGTTTAATCCTACTAGCAGGAAGTAAATTCGTAGAATCGAATCTCTCAGTCCGAAAATCGTTAATACCAAGAGACTGAAGTTTTAATAATACGTATCATTTAAAAAGAAAAAAAAAGATAAACACTTACTTGACTGTCATCAAAATTATTATCAGAATCAGCATTATCAAAAGTCCTTCCTTTTTCTCTTTTAATTGTTAAAGGGGCAGTTGAAGTAGGAACAAATGGCTTTTTTTTCTTTGTAACTCCTAATACTTGGCCTTGGTGTTCAGGAAATTTGTCATATTCTGATAGTAATCCAGTGGAATAATACATGTACTGTCTTTTCTAAAAATCAAACAGAAGTAAGACATCTTAATATTATTCTCAAAAGGTTTTTGAGAAACATGACTGAAACTCATTTCTTTACTTCCCTCTTATTTCTAACACTTATATAATTCAAATCATAAAAAAAATTGTTACATTAAATTAACTTGCTACGCAAAAAATATAATACATGTTCAACCCCATTAAAAAGCTAGTTTCAAAAATTTAAAATAAATTTAATTTTGACTAGCAAACGTACCCGTCTTTGACGGAATCAAAAATTTGATTATACTTGGTATTCCAAAATACCAGTAGAAATTATAGAATAGTAGAAAATACCATTGTTAGTACAGTATTGAACAATGCCACTGTAGACAACATTAGCTAACTGTCCTTCAGGTTCATGAAAGAACAAAGAGTTGAAACTCCTGACTCTTGAGAAAGCAAAGTACAGTTGACCATATGAGAAAAACTTGGTCTCGCTCACTTCATTTCCTGCGTTAAATAAAGTTTCCCTTGCGACTTAGTTAACGTTATTGCAAAACAGACTCTGACGGGATTGCTGTCCCGTTCAATCGTTTGAACGGAATCGGATGGTGGCTCGGAATCAATGCGTGGTATACACACAGACTCCCCAATACCACACCCAGTTATGATGCCCTCCTCTATGGCATATCTCTGCAGAGCACAAACTCAGAGTCGTGTCCCATTGCACAGTTTTCGGGCACTCATGTTTCGTAACATGAAATTTGTTACTGATACTAAATTGCAGCATGATTGGTTCTCCTACTTTAAGTTTTTACTCATGACCAGGCAGTACAGTTGCAGTCACGGAGTCAAGAAATTCAGTTAGATAATGAACTGATTCCTTTTATCACTAATCAATCTCTTTACTGACTTGTAAGTTCTCTCCTCAGGTGGATATAGCGGACAAACTTGTTTGTTGATTTTTCCTGCCTGTTTATAATAAAGGTTGAGAATTGCTCGTTCACAAAGCTATTTATTCTTAATAGATAGTACATATTCAACTCTGGGAAACACCTTTTCAATGATCTCAAATACGCAATATATTCATATGCTCAAATGAAATTAAAATCAACTAACAATACCTACTTGCAACACCTGTGTATTTTCAAAATAAAAAGGTTTGTGAAGTTAGCAAAATACAGCTTAAAGGTCCATAACTTCGCTTCTGCACTGAATTATCAATCTATTTAAAACCTATATGTTAAGTTAGGCATACACAAGTCTAGTGTCAAAGTTTCAGCTCGCTATATCTCATGGTGGCTGAGTTTACTTGTGACAAACGTTTTTGCTTTAAACATCCATAACTTCACTTCTACGTTGAATTTCCAATCAAATCAGAGCCTATATTTTAAGTTAGACATACACAAATCTACTATCAAAAGTTTGAGCTTGATATGTCTTATGGTGGCTGAGTTTACTTGTGACAAAATTTTGCGGACAAACTGACAGAAATTTTTCTAATTCGGTTTCTCTAATGTATAAAACGTAAAGAAAACTTGAAATGAGTCAGTTCTAAGCAATGTACAGACAAAACCTTTCTTTTATTTATATCGATTTCAAATATTTCTCAGTTGGAATTCCGTTGAAAAACATTATTACAGAAATAAAACATAAAAGCAATTACGGCCTTAAAAACTCTTTTGGTACAAAGTTACAGAATTTTTGTTAGCTTTTTATTATTTTAATTTTTCTTTTTTTTTCTAATTTTACCCCCTGAGACTTGCAGCCCGGGGCGGACCGCCCCCACTCTCCCACTTGCTACGCTACTAAACCTCTCCCCCCCCCCCGAAATGTTGTTATTACTTTAAAACATATAAAAGGTTTTACAACCAAAGTGATTCCCCTCGACTCCTCCATTATACAACAAAGTAAAACTATATTTCCATGAACAATACGAGTAGAATTGAACATACCTTGGGATTTGAAAAGAATTTCCTCCGGTACTTGCGCCTCAGTAGGTGTTCTTTAAGCATTTGGTGTAAATACTCTTCAGTTATCTCTGATGAATCCCCTTCAGAGTCTGAACTGTCACTTAACAGTAAATCCTTTAACCACATTCTGTTGTCTTTTACTTTACTGAAATTGAAGTACCTTTCTCTGTCCAAACGGCGGTCTAAAAAAAAACATTTATTTGAAATTAAATAAAAAAAAATGTTAATGCTACTTTAAAAAATAAATTATGTTTGGTTATGTTGCACAGGTCATCTAACAAGAGAATACATTTAGGCAAAAGGTTAGTCGTTTATGATACCACACAAAGAACAGTGGGAGTTCTAAATTTTACCTAACTCAGGTATTGTTAGAGTGGCGATCTTTAATGATATACCTGACACGTAGCATGGGGCTTAGGGACTGACAGCTTAACAAACATCCTCTCCGAGGGACAACGAGTTCAAATTTTTGTTTTGAACTTCCGCATAAATAAATCGAGAACTAGAGTGGGTATCAACCTATTCTGCTTTATCATGATGTGGCTGAAAGGCCAAGGAACATGAATAAATCAAAACAGGGTATCAAAACCCGGATCTACCAATCGAGGCTTTACACTTAGGCTACTGGGCTAACTACCAATAAAGTATATATATATATAATATATATATATATTTTATATATATATATATATATATATATATATATATATATACAGTCTAGTCGAAGGTTTTGTCGGTTAACATTGTTGTTCTTTTAAATAATGTAAATTTCATTTCTTAGTTAAAAACTTCTTACTTCTGTCTATGAAAAAGGTTTTAAATAAAACCGAAACGTTGGCAAGAGAGTTTAATTTTTTTATCCTGGAAAATTGACCGAACCCCGATTAGAGAAACACACCTATATATATATATATATATATATATATATATATATATATATATATAAACGAAGAAAAGCAACACACAGAGAAAGAGACACACTTACAAACTCAAATTTTCGGATGATCCGTCTTCAGGAGAAAATTTGAGTTTGTAAGTGTGTCTCTTTCTCTGTGTGTTGCTTTTCTTCGTTTGTGAACTGATTTGCGTCCAGTTTGGATCGTTTTTTCGAATTTTAAGTGGATATATATATATATATATATATATATTTATATATATATATATATATACTCTTGATAAACGGAAATACGATCCAAACTGGACTCAATATGAGTTCATATTTCAAGAAGAGTAACAACAGAATAAAGGAAGAGACTTACAAACTCAAATTTTCGGGCAATCAAACTTCAGGAGAAAACGGATTGCCCGAAAATTTGACTTTGTAAGTGTGTTTCTTTATTCTGTGTGTTAGTCTTCTTCATTTTTGAACTCGTGTACGTATATATATACCATGATAAACGAAAAACGGTCCGGCAGGACAGATTACACTTAAAATAAACACATGACTGAAACTATGTGACACATAGACTGAAACATAACAAAGACTCACTTTTCAATTTTGACCGTAATGGCGGTAGTCTTCAGGAGAAGAAGTGAATAGACGGTTGGACGACAGTCAACATATTGAAAAGTGAGTCTTTGTTATGTTTCAGTCTATGTGCCACATAGTTTCAGTCATGCGTTTATTTCAAGTGTAATCTGTCCTGCCGGACCGTTTTTCTTTTATCATGGTATATATATATATATAAGTATCGACCGCCGTGGAATAGAAACAAAACTAAAATTTATCAGGACTCGGTCAGTTCTTCATGGTTCAAATTAAACTCTCATTGTCATCGTTTCGGTCTTTATTTAAAACCTTTTTCATAGGCGTAAAAAGAAATAATTCAATCATTCACAAATCAAACATACACACAAAAATCATTCAAAAATATTCAACATGACCAATTACATGTTGTTCTCACAGAAAGAACACATAAAAGTTTTTTTTTGGAAAATTCAAATTGGATAAAAAATGTAAATAAGGAGAATTGTTTTAAAAATTTGTTAATTATTAGAAATGAATTATTTAGAGTTTATTTGCATTTATCTGAACATGATTGCATGGAAAAGGAAGGTGTTGGATGACTCAGCGGGACACGGGAAGTCTAGTTGTGAATAAAAACTGTTTTGATGGCCTACTTGTTGAAATGTAAACATGACTGTCCACCCCCCCCCCCCCCCTCCACATCATAACCAATTACACCACATTAACTTTCACTTGACCTTGAAAACTATTTCAATTTAGAAATGAAGAGTTGTAAATCAAAACAGTCCCCTCACCTTCTCACTCTCTCACATCATTTATCTCTTTCTCTTTCTACCTTCACATCATAACTAATTACCCCTCAATAACTTTCACTTGACCTTTGAAACTACTTCAGTTTATAATCTTTGCTCATTAGCAATAGTTAGTGTACCAATAACTTTCTTTATCTATTTGGTTTAACTTGCTTTAAGTATTAGATATTTAATATACTATTATTCATGATAGTATTTACGAATAATAATTATACTATTTGAACCATAATTCAAGTCTTTTGGTCAAAGTATAGTTAAAGTCTTTTTTTTTTAGGTTTAATAAAATTAAAAATAAGTTAAATTAACTAATTAAAACTAAGGTTTGCTTATCTATTTCTTATGATAATTCATTTGTTTAAAATATTCAATTATTACTAAATTATTAGTAATTCGTATCCGGCCCTACTTCATAAAAGATAAGTTATTATATACCTAGGAAAATAAACAGGTAAGATAAAGTTCACCATCAATATTCTAATAGTTTAATATAGCAGAAAATCAATCATCTGATATTTTTTATTTCTTTTGCAGATTTTTAGGTAAAATATTACTTACGTCAAATATACTTAGTAATTTGTACTAAGTATAAATGTATATGACATGATGTTACAAAAGCTAAATGTAACACGACATTAACTAACAGTTGACGGTACGAAGTTCTCAGGGTCAGCTAATAAATAATTATGATTACTTTAAAAATAATTATAATAAAAATCAATATAAATGACGAAGTTTGTTGACCTAAGAATTAGTAATAATTATCCATATACATTTCTCGTCATTATCTCTGAGTAGCTACTCGCTTTTAATATTTTAGTTCTAAGGTAGTGCAATCAGTTATTATGTGGTATTTACTCATTGTAGGGTAGAAAAGTTAATGAAATAGTCTCCACGTATAGAAATTTAATGATAATAAACGCGTTTCAAACAGGCATTTGTTCTTCTTCAGGCATAAAACTAAAAAATTCAATGACATCAGAGAGTTATCTATAACAGAGATTCCCAAAGTAGGTTCCGCGGAACCCAGGGGATTGTCTGGGGTTCCGCGAAAAACATTTTTCTAATTTTTTAGTGGGTTTGGATTTATTCTGTGCTTCTTGTTAATCATGAAACCGAATAATACTTATACACATAAGTGGAAGTGGCCAACATTTTCTTCATATTTAGGATGAATCACTAGTCAGTTTTTGGAACTATCTGATTTCCGAATTTCTTTCTATAGCACTATATCACTTTATCTATTTGTAAAAATAGCACTTCACACATTGCTGCCACTTCCCCACTACCTAATTATGTAAAACGGGATTTTCCTTTTATACTGCCATAAAAACTAAATACCAAAGTAGACTTAATGCTCAGTCTGACTTGAGAATCAAACTTTCAACTATAAAACCAAAAATGATTACAAAATAAACTTTGTGTTAAAGTTGCTAATAATTCTGGTTTTATGTGTTATGTACTTGTGGAAGACATGAAAATTAAAATATTTTTAGTTTTGAATTTTTCTTCGAAAAATACGCGTTGCAGTAATATTACTTTTTAATTGTTTTTAAACATATATACTATTTATAAAAGCATATGAAAATATTTATATTATGATTGTATAAAATCATTGGAATCTGGGGTTCCTGGGAAAGTTACTGAAGCAAAAAGGGTTCCGCGTCGAAAAAAGTTTGAAAAACTCTGATCTATAGTATAAAATGAATGATACAAAATGAAATAAGGAAACACAGATGTACATACCCAAGGATGAGTGGGGTATATACCCAAGCACTCATCTTTGGGTATGTACATGTCTGTTTTCTTATTTTATTTTGTACCATTTACTATATAAATATAAATATATATTTATATAGTAAATGTATATACTATAGATGACTCTCTGATGTCATTGTATTTTTTTTAGTTTCACACCTAAAGAAAAACAATATGTGTTCGAAACGCGTAGTTTAAATAATTAAATTTCTATACGTGAAGACTATTTCATTACCTTTTCTACCATACAATGTTAGTATTCTGTTTTAATTGGCAATTCTCTTCAAATGTCATTATTTTGACCGCCTTATTATATTTTTACTCCGCTATTACTCTATTCATTTTTAGAATACTCTTACGAGACCAACGACTAACGACCAACGAATATTACCATGCACAACTGTACATGTCGTAAATAGCAGTTCCGGACCAGAGGCCCACTACTGCTAGATTCTCAACCTGCTATTTTTGTTAGCTCAGTAAACATTGTCAAGAATGAGGGAGTCAGTCTGTCAGGGAATGTGTCGTCTTCGTGGTCGTTTGGTCTTCCGGTTTTGCATTCTCTGAGGTACTGTATACTTTTGAAGTCATGTGGTCGTCATTTCTAGCTTAAGTCGGAAGCTTTGAGGCTTGTTGGATTAGAGGAAAGGTTGCGAGTTGGATTTAGTTCCCGAACAAGGAGATTTCGATGGGTTGACAACAGTTTTTTGACTTCATTACTGGCAAGTCGAGCAATGTAGGAATAAATAGATTCCAAACTCAAATCATGTTGAATATCAACATTTCTGGCATACCATGGAGCCCTAGCTATAAAGCGGGTACAATTATTCTGTACTATTTGGATGCAGTTCTTGTTTGTGGGCGCCTCTCCAAACCAGACTGAGCATCCGTATGTCATAGTAGAACGAATGACCGCCTTATAGACAAGGTCCTTCACTGCCTGTGGAGTATTTCTTGATTTGAGTATCGAATACAGATTGCACATTAGGAATATCTCCAGCTTAGATTTGTTACAGAGATGTTGTCTGAATGTCAATCTGGAGTCCAATATGAGACCCAGATATTTTACTTGTGTTTTGTAGGGTATAACTCGATCGCCAATGAACACAGGAGGTGGAAGAGGAGGGGTACCTTTACAGAAACGTATATGGGCACTCTTTGTCGGGTTCAGAGACAATTTCCAGGTTGTAAACCAGTGCAAGGCTCCATCAAGGAAATCTTGCAGTTTTCTAGTAGCACAACCCACATTGCAGCACCTATAGGCTACTGCAGTGTCGTCGGCAAAGAAACCCAGAAACGTCTCAATGCGGTCGGGTGAGTTAGGATTAATGATAGGAGGGGGTTTGGGAAAGTCAAAGGTGTAGAGGTAAAGGGAAGTATGTACGTAGAAGACTAATATACTAATTCTGCCTTAATCTTACTTTTAATCGTAATTTTTTGTTTGAACTATTGTCCGATATCAGTGGAAATTCTTAAAAAAAAATACAAATTTTAACCCAGAAACAGTTAAAAAACTTAAAAAATACAAAAGAAAAAGTGAATAGAAATAGCAAGTAATATTTAGCAATAAAACCCTAGCAATATTAATCCTTTTTTTATAATAGCATCAAACTGAACGTTTTGGAATAGTTTATTTTTAATAATTATATTTATTTAATAACTTTATATTAGTTACTAAAGTTACAAATGATGTCAGAATAACTAAATTTATTGTTTTCAATTATTTGGGCACGTTCGATCCATTTGTTGTGAAACTTACATTGATTGTAATTTTACGAACAATTTTCCGTAAAATCACCATTACGGTTTCATTGGAAATCTGTATGAATAAATAAAAAAAATATTTCATTAGCAATGAAAACCGCTTTGATATCTACTCAGTAGTCTCCGAGATAATAGCAGTTGAAAATCATGAAAATTTAACAAAACCCCGTGTTTTTTCTGGTTTTATACGGCATTTATGATGTACTTCAGCGAGACTGAAAGGGTTAATAGAAGACATTGAATTTGGGATATCATCTGTCAAAGTGTTGCATAGTCCAGTCTAGCCGAATCATAGGGTCCTTCTGTCAGTATCAGTGGGAGTTGATATCTTATGGGTATACTGCACTTTGCCTGTAGGCTACTATTACATCTGTCAAAGTGTTGCATAGTCCAGTCTAGCCGAATCATAGGGTCCTTCTATCAGTATCAGTGGGAGTTGATATCTTATGGGTCTACCGCACTTTGCCTGTAGGCTACTATTACATCTGTCAAAGTGTTGCATAGTCCAGTCTAGCCGAATCATAGGGTCCTTCTATCAGTATCAGTGGGAGTTGATATCTTATGGGTATACTGCACTTTGCCTGTAGGCTACTATTACATCTGTCAAAGTGTTGCATAGTCCAGTCTAGCCGAATCTTAGGGTCCTTCTATCAGTATCAGTGGGAGTTGATATCTTATGGGTATACTGCACTTTGCCTGTAGGCTACTATTACATCTGTCAAAGTGTTGCATAGTCCAGTCTAGCCGAATCATAGGGTCCTTCTATCAGTATCAGTGGGAGTTGATATCTTATGGGTATACTGCACTTTGCCTGTAGGCTACTATTACATCTGTCAAAGTGTTGCATAGTCCAGTCTAGCCGAATCATAGGGTCCTTCTGTCAGTATCAGTGGGAGTTGATATCTTATGGGTATACTGCACTTTGCCTGTAGGCTACTATTACATCTGTCAAAGTGTTGCATAGTCCAGTCTAGCCGAATCATAGGGTCCTTCTATCAGTATCAGTGGGAGTTGATATCTTATGGGTATACTGCACTTTGCCTGTAGGCTACTATTACATCTGTCAAAGTGTTGCATAGTCCAGTCTAGCCGAATCATAGGGTCCTTCTATCAGTATCAGTAGGAGTTGATATCTTATGGGTATACTGCACTTTGCCTGTAGGCTACTATTACATCTGTCAAAGTGTTGCATAGTCCAGTCTAGCCGAATCTTAGGGTCCTTCTATCAGTATCAGTGGGAGTTGATATCTTATGGGTATACTGCACTTTGCCTGTAGGCTACTATTACATCTGTCAAAGTGTTGCATAGTCCAGTCTAGCCGAATCATAGGGTCCTTCTATCAGTATCAGTGGGAGTTGATATCTTATGGGTATACTGCACTTTGCCTGTAGGCTACTATTACATCTGTCAAAGTGTTGCATAGTCCAGTCTAGCCGAATCATAGGGTCCTTCTATCAGTATCAGTGGGAGTTGATATCTTATGGGTCTACTGCACTTTGCCTGTAGGCTACTATTACATCTGTCAAAGTGTTGCATAGTCCAGTCTAGCCGAATCTTAGGGTCCTTCCGTCAGTATCAGTAGGAGTTGATATCTTATGGGTCTACTGCACTTTGCCTGTAGGCTACTATTACATCTGTCAAAGTGTTGCATAGTCCAGTCTAGCCGAATCTTAGGGTCCTTCTATCAGTATCAGTGGGAGTTGATATCTTATGGGTCTACTGCACTTTGCCTGTAGGCTACTATTACATCTGTCAAAGTGTTGCATAGTCCAGTCTAGCCGAATCATAGGGTCCTTCTATCAGTATCAGTGGGAGTTGATATCTTATGGGTCTACTGCACTTTGCCTGTAGGCTACTATTACATCTGTCAAAGTGTTGCATAGTCCAGTCTAGCCGAATCTTAGGGTCCTTCTATCAGTATCAGTGGGAGTTGATATCTTATGGGTCTACTGCACTTTGCCTGTAGGCTACTATTACATCTGTCAAAGTGTTGCATAGTCCAGTCTAGTCGAATCATAGGGTCCTTCCGTCAGTATCAGTGGGAGTTGATATCTTATGGGTCTACTGCACTTTGCCTGTAGGCTACTATTACATCTGTCAAAGTGTTGCATAGTCCAGTCTAGTCGAATCATAGGGTCCTTCCGTCAGTATCAGTGGGAGTTGATATCTTATGGGTCTACTGCACTTTGCCTGTAGGCTACTATTACATCTGTCAAAGTGTTGCATAGTCCAGTCTAGTCGAATCATAGGGTCCTTCTATCAGTATCAGTGGGAGTTGATATCTTATGGGTCTACTGCACTTTGCCTGTAGGCTACTATTACATCTGTCAAAGTGTTGCATAGTCCAGTCTAGTCGAATCATAGGGTCCTTCTATCAGTATCAGTGGGAGTTGATATCTTATGGGTCTACTGCACTTTGCCTGTAGGCTACTATTACATCTGTCAAAGTGTTGCATAGTCCAGTCTAGTCGAATCATAGGGTCCTTCTATCAGTATCAGTGGGAGTTGATATCTTATGGGTCTACTGCACTTTGCCTGTAGGCTACTATTACATCTGTCAAAGTGTTGCATAGTCCAGTCTAGCCGAATCATAGGGTCCTTCCGTCAGTATCAGTGGGAGTTGATATCTTATGGGTCTACTGCACTTTGCCTGTAGGCTACTATTACATCTGTCAAAGTGTTGCATAGTCCAGTCTAGCGAATCATTAGGGTCCTTCCGTCAGTATCAGTGGAGTTGATATCTTATGGGTCTACTGCACTTTGCCTGTAGGCTACTATTACATCTGTCAAAGTGTTGCATAGTCCAGTCTAGCGAATCTAGGGTCCTTCCGTCAGTATCAGTGGGAGTTGATATCTTATGGGTCTACTGCACTTTGCCTGTAGGCTACTATTACATCTGTCAAAGTGTTGCATAGTCCAGTCTAGCCGAATCATAGGGTCCTTCTATCAGTATCAGTGGGAGTTGATATCTTATGGGTCTACTGCACTTTGCCTGAGGCTACTATTACATCTGTCAAAGTGTTGCATAGTCCAGTCTAGTCGAATCATAGGGTCCTTCCGTCAGTATCAGTGGGAGTTGATATCTTATGGGTCTACTGCACTTTGCCTGTAGGCTACTATTACATCTGTCAAAGTGTTGCATAGTCCAGTCTAGTCGAATCTTAGGGTCCTTCCGTCAGTATCAGTAGGAGTTGATATCTTATGGGTATACTGCACTTTGCCTGTAGGCTACTATTACATCTGTCAAAGTGTTGCATAGTCCAGTCTAGTCGAATCATAGGGTCCTTCCGTCAGTATCAGTAGGAGTTGATATCTTATGGGTATACTGCACTTTGCCTGTAGGCTACTATTACATCTGTCAAAGTGTTGCATAGTCCAGTCTAGTCGAATCATAGGGTCCTTCCGTCAGTATCAGTAGGAGTTGATATCTTATGGGTCTACTGCACTTTGCCTGTAGGCTACTTTAGCCTATATTAACTTATTATAGTATACTGCGAGATTGAATGGTTTGTCAATTCCAATTAAAATCAGCCGAGTTACGATTAATTTTTAATCGTCGATTAAAAAAAATTACCGAGTTAATCGTGATAATAAATGCGATTAATTCCCGGCCCTACTTACCTGACGTAGACTGAAAATATTAATCGTTTAAAAAATTAACGTGTTAATCACGATAATAACGCAAGTAATTCCCACTTTATTATTATTGTTATTTGAGGGTGACTATAGCACTGCGTCTCAAAAAAAAAAACTATTGTACTTCCCCCTCCTGTACTAAATTACTCCAGCAGCTTCAACGCCTCCAAGAGGCAATTTTGCTGGGTCCAGAGGTAAAAGTTTTTCTATGGTTTTGTTGAGGGTCCCGAAGCAGTTACCTCTGTAGGCAGCAAAGTTGCCTGACAGTCAGCCAAGTGCAACGGTGTTTCTTCCACCTACTTATCTTACGTTGATTGAAAATATTAATCATATAAAATAATTAATCCTTTAATCGCGATAATTAACGCGATTAATTCCCAGACTTACTTATGTTGATTGAAAATATTAATCATATAAAAAAATTAACGCTTTCATCGCGATAATTAACGTGATTAATTCCCAGCCCTAATATTAATTTGGCATTTACAAATAGTCAAAGTCAAATTTATTTAAAACAAAAATAGTAAAATGATTTTTTTTTTAAAGAAAAAAAAAATAAAAAAAGAGAAAATTACCTTCTTTCGTTGCCGTTATGCCATTCCAAACTGTTTCTCCGGTGACTGCATTGACTTCGACTAGTTCACTTTCGGAATTACTCGAAACATCTCCTTCATCGCTGCAAGAAAACAACTTTTAAACCCACAGAATAAATATGTCGTGTTTGTTCATAGATTAATCTAATAATTCATTACATCAATAATAAGAACTAGCTGACCTATAATATGAACTACGCCAACTGTTACTGAATGGCGTGTTACCTTTAAGCTAAGCTTAATTTGTTATTTAATTATTAACATAATAGCTAACCCGACAGACGATGTCCTGCCTTACCTATAAATAGTCAATTCGAACAGGAATAAAAACTAAGATAAAAAATCTTGAGTGGCCTACACTCAATTTTACTATAAGTAAACTTAATATCAAACTCGATAACGACCTACATATGTTTTTTTTGATTAGGCAAACACTTGTTTGACAACTATCCATCACACCATGGAACGCATCAGACAATACAGGTTTGATTGGGGTTAACTTTTTATATTTAACAATTCATTCTTCTAACATATTATATTAATTCATTAGACATTAGTTAATTATTTAGAGAGTCATTTAAAATTTAAACCTGTAAATAACAACTCAGTTGAAGGCTGGACTCCGGTCGGTCGTCTATTCCTATATTTTGGAAATTAAACTGACGATGAACACGAAATGTTCGAAACGCGTAGAATAAAAAAAAAACTTCTTTTTTATGTGTGGAGACTTTGATTTATCTATTTACCCTAGTATGTTCAAATTATAAATATTATGACAAAGCGTGATACACGTAGTTACTAGCTTATTTTATTTGAACTTAAAACAAGTAAAATGGATAAACCAACAAAAGTCTCCACACAAATGAAGTTTTATTCAACGCGTTTTGAACACTTTGTGTTCATCATCAGGAAGACACCAAGGATGTGGTACTGACGGGTTGGTCCAGTGAACACAACAGTTATGTTCACTGGACCAACTCGTCAGTACCACATCCTTGGTGTCTTCCTGATGATGAACAGAAAGTGTTCGAAACGGGTTGAATAAAACTTCATTTGTATGGAGACTTTTGTAGGTTTATCCATTTTACCTCAAAATGAGTAAATACCACACAATTATGGTTTGCACAACTAATGAATTAAAACAAGTATTTAACTTATTTTATTTAAAATAAAATATTGTGGCAATTATTAGTTCAATTCAGTGAGCTTGTCAAACACAAGTGATTAATAACTACCATTAATATTAATAATTAATTAACTACTGTTAATTAATTAATAATAAAAGTTCAAAATCGAAGAAGAGTAACACACAGAATAAAGAAACACAGTTAAAACTCAAATTTTGGGAAATTCGTCTTCAGGAGAAAAAAGAAAAGGAGACCAAGCAAGCTGTAGACGCAACGGCAAGGAACCGACCCTTTTTCTCCTAAAGACGGATTGCCTGAAAATTTGAGTTTACAAGTGTGTTCTTTAGTCTTTGTATTACTCTCCTTCGATTTTGAGCTCTTATTGTGTCCAGTTTGGACCAGCTTTCCGTTTAGTAACTGAATTTATTAATAACAATTTATACAATTATATTAAAACTATGAACATTTCAAAAAGAAGTATGTTACCCGCTGAGTTGTTGTAAATAACTCTCGACGTATGACAAAAACGGTTCAATGTCGAGACTCTTTTCCAAGTGTTGATACTCAAGAGGCTTTGCTATTTCAGTTTTTACTACCATTTTGGGTGCCTCTTCTGACATTATTCGCCTGAAAATTTAATAAAACTGGTATAACAAAAAATTAAACAAAGATAATATTAATTATACAAATCCTTTAAGCCTTGTAGAAAAATAAAACTAACAAAGATAATATTAGTTATACAAATCCTTCAAACTTTGTGGATTGTTGTTGTCTACGTCTGACCGGTTTTGCATATAGCGGGACTGAAGAAATACTATGTGAAATAGCACCAGGTGGGAAACCGATCGAAGATCAACAGCAAATTTTCACAAGGTATGACAGCTTTGTATGATATCATGTTTACTAAACTCTCTAGTAGCAGTGGTGAGTGGAAATATGAACATCTGACTATGAGATATTTCAAAGGACCAACTATGACTCCTAGATATTTCAAAGGATCAACTCTGACTCCGAGATATTTCAAATAACCAACTCTGACTCCGAGATATTTCAAAGGACCAACCTGACTCCTAGATATTTCAAATGACCCACTCTGACTCCTAGATATTTCAAAGGACCAACTCTGACTCCTGGTTATTTCATATGATCAACTCGGACTCCGAGATATTTCAAATGATCTACTCTGACTCCGAGATATTTCAAAGGACCCACTTTGACTCCGAGATATTTCAAAAAACCAACTTTGATTCCGAGATATTTCAAAGGACCAACCTTTGATTCCGAGATATTTCAAATGACCAACTCGGACTCCGAGATATTTTAAATGACCAACTCTGACTCCGAGATATTTCAAATGATCCATTCGGACTCCGAGATATTTCAAAAGACCAACTCCGACTCTTCCTCTTTAACATTATCTGGATATTTATGCATATACCACTTTCCCACTTTATGTTTCCTATCAACGAAAATGGCGTTTCTTTACCAAGTGAATCATCAGGCAAATTTTAAAATCATAAATAACTTATAGTTCTGCTACAGGTAGTAGCTAATGCCAGTGACGTAAAAAGGGGGGCAACGGTCCGCCCTGGGCGGCACATGCCCGGGGGCGGCATTTTGAGGGTGCAAAAATAGAAAATAAAAACCATAAAATCTGAAATTTTATACCAAAATGAGTTTTTAAGGTCGTAATTGTTTATACTTTTTATATGTGTTACACTGTTTCTAAAAAAACGGATTTTTCAAGTGTAATACATATTATCAAATTAAAAAGCAATGTATGTATTTTAAATTTTTCAAAACTATTTTTTTTAAGTGGTTGAAAGTTTATTATATACGTTTGCTTATCCAGATGATTTAATTTCTTTTTATAATTTGAATTATCTGTTTTTGTTTTGAAAAGTTTTTGGTTATCTTTAATGATGACTGTATATGTATAAAAATATTGTAATAAAATGAAAGTCAGAGACTAACAGCAAGTCTAAAATTAGATCCTTGATTGTATTTTCATGAAAATAAATATTTTGATAATTTTTAAGAGACTGTCAACTACAAAAGGGGGGGGGGGGGCAAATTTTACGACCACCCGGGACGGAAACACCATTGTCTAATGATCAACCACAGCAGAGAGGCAAGGTTGTGCCTGTATTCATCTACATATATAAATAAAGGGAAGGTTTATTCTCTGTTATTATGAACTGACTCATTTCAAGTTATCTTTACGTTTTATACATTAGAGAAACCGAATCCACCCTTAGAAAAATTTCTGTATGTTTGTTTTGATTTGATCAAAACATTTTTCACAAGTAAACTCAGCCACCAGAAGTCATAGCAAGCTGAAACTTTGACAGTAGATTTGTGAATGTTTAATTTAAAAGCTGCTAAGATTCGAATGAATTGGCATTGAACTTTTAAGCTGTGTTTGGCTAGCTACACAGGGATATAACTAAATAAAAATATACAGGTATTTATATTTAAAACTAGCAAACGTACCCGTCATTGACATAATCAAAAATTCTATTATACTTCGTATTCCAAAATGCCATTAGAAATTATAGAATAGTAGAAAAAACCATTATTAGTACAGTGTTAAGCAAATGCCTCTGTATACACTACATTAGCTAGCTGTCTGTCCTTCAGGTTCATGGAAGAACAAACAGTTGGAACCTCTGACTCTTGAGCAAGTAAACTACAGTTGACCACGTGAGAAAAACTTGGTCTCGCTAATTTGAATTCCAGCGTTAGATAAAGTTTCCCCTTGCGATTTAGTTAACGTCATTGCGAAATAGACCCTGACAGGACTTTGCAATCGTTTCAACGGAAACAAATAGTGGCTCGGAATCAATGGTATACACATACACTCCCCAATACCACACCCAGTCATAATGTCCGCCTTTATGGCATATCTGTGCAGAGCACGAACTCAGAGTAGTATCCCGTTGGAGTTTTGGGGCACTCATGTTTCGAAACATGAAATTTGTTACTACTACTAAATTACAATATGATTGGTTCTTCTACTTTAAGTTTTTACTCAAGAGCAGGTGGTCCAGGAGAAAGAAATTCAGAGTCAAAAAATTCAGTTGGATAATGAACTGCTTCCTCATCACTAATCACTCTCTTTACTGACTTGTAAGTCCTTTCCTCGGCTTGATACAGCGTAAAAACTTGTTTGTTGATTTTTCCTGCCTGTTCATATTAAGGGTTGAGAACTGTTCGTTCACAAAACTATTTATTCTTCATAGATAGTACATCCTCAACTCAGGGAAACACCTTTTCAATGATGTCAAATATGCCATATATTCATATGCTCAAATGAAATTAAAATCAACAATACCTACTTGCCACACCTGTGTATTTTCAAAATAAACTTGTCTGTGAAGTTAGCAAAATACAGCTTAAAGTCCCATAACTTCGCTTCTGCACTGTTTCATCATTTATTTAGAATCTATATTTTAAGTTAAGCATACACAAATCTAGTGTCAAAGTTTCAGCACGCTATCTATGTCTCATGGTGGCTGAGTTTACTCGTGACAAACGTTTTTGCTTTAAACGTCCTTAACTTCACTTCTACGTTGAATTTCCAATCAACTCAGAACCTATATTTTAAGTTAGACATACACAAATCTACTGCAAATGTTTCAGCTTGATATGTCTTATGGTGGTTGACTTTACTTATGACAAAATTTTGTGGACAAACCGACAGACATTTTTCTAAGGGTGGATTCGGTTTCTCCATGTATGAAACGTAAAGAAAACTTGAAATGAGTCAGTTCTAAACAATGTACAGACAAAATCATTCATTTATGTACATAGATTAGGTGCCTGATACTGTAGCAAGTAGGTATTGTTAATTGATTTTAATTTCGTTTGCGGTTACCATAATTTGGTCACTTTAAGAAAATGAGTCCTACCTACCCGCATTCTAAATAAGAAGTAAGCCTAGAATAAAATCAAATTTCAGCTCAGTATCTAAAAGTGAAAACATAAAAAACACTCTAGATGTAATGACAGTTATAGATTGTACTAATAATGATATTTTCTATTATTCTATAATATCTAATAATATTTTGGAATAACACATATCATCTCTGAATTTTCGTAAAATACCCGCCAAAGACGGGCACATCTGCTAGTCTAGGATGTCTTAGATTTTCTAATCTTAGTTCAATTTCAAAATGAATTTTTATTTTCTCCTTTAGTTTTACTCCTCACTAAATTTGGAGATGTCTAAGATTTTTTCCGTATCCTTAACTTTTTCTTATCAACCTTTATCAGGAGTATGTGTGTATATACATTTCCCTGTTATTATGGGAAAGCCTTATTATGATTTTTACATGCTTATATACATGTATATTACAAAATCCTAAACGTAAATTGATGAGCTTTAGACATCAATTGCCATAGGTAGATGTGCCTTGTTGCTTATTCAAGGGTTTAAGTAATAAGCAATTTATATACATACTTAGTGTTAACCCCATCCTACAACCTAATATATTTAAAGCCAGTCCTTCACAAACTTTCATATTATTATATCATAAAAACAATACAAACAAAACTTAAAATTAAAACTATAATGGAAATTTATAATCAAAAGCTAGTATATTAAATTTATTTATAAAAATTTACTCAACGCGTAAGAATTAAAATTACATAGTTCTGTAGTATCTTACAAATAAATAAACATAATCTTTACTGTAATAATTTCGAAATTAGAATGTAATTGCCTTAAAACAAATAACAACATAACATGAAATATACATAAGAGTAAATATGAGGAAACTTACATTCAACTAGAAAATCCGTATGATCATGACGATTTGTAGCATTTTTAGTCCTTCATAAATTCGAAATATCTGTAGCGGCATAGTTAATTACAATTACATTTCTGAAAACATAAAATTTGAAATTCAGTTAACTCTAGTCAGTGATGTACGTTCCACAACCAGATCTGAAATTATAATTATATATATCAATGGAAACCATGGCAAAAGTATTATAATGTGAACAAGGTACAGCTGTTATATTTTCCAATATTTATTTTCATCTTATTTGAACGCCATGTTGCATGCTACTTAACTTTACTCCATTTATGCGGTTTAAATAAAAATATACTCATTTTTCATGTTTCTTCTGATAAATTGACTTAGAAAATATTTTTAAGATTTTAAAACGTCATATTTTTATTTTATTATCTTCAAAATTGACAAGAAAGTTTTTTCCTTTTATTTGTATAGAAGTATAAGGAGAATGTTTCTTTCACTATTCTGTAAGCAGTGGCCGCGCATGCGAATAAAGGAAATTGCATCGATTTGTTCTTGCTTTCTTCAAGGGACGCCATATTGGTGTTGTAGTCCAGCCACGTTTTCCTAAGGACTTATTTGACTTGTTTACCTTAAAGTAGTTTTAGGTCTATACTCTATCTCTTGGGCTCCTTCTTATTGTAAGTTGTTTTCCATTATAAATAGTCTTATACTATGTCTTTTTTATATGATTGGTTTGTTCGGCCTTGAGTTGGCCGGCTAGTGAAAGGAAGCGTAGAATCTATGAAGTTATTTGGTATTATGTATGAAGTGTTTTAATTAAGAAAGTTGATGGGGAATTAACATATGCTTTAGTTTTATGCTTACATGAAACAAATCGTTAAGAAAAGTAAGAATTAATATTTATGATTAGTATATACTTCTGATTCGTAAAACTGGTTTAATGTAATCACTTTATTAACTATACTTTAGATGTCATGTTCTATTTAGTTACATTTTATTACAAATTAATTTGAAAGTGTAATGAACCTAGCATAAAGTTGGAATAATATGTCTGATTTCAGAAAAATGGTGGGTGCCAGAGTGTATGTTGGAGGCTTACCTTACGGTACGAGGGAAAGAGACTTGGAGAAATTCTTTAAGGGTTACGGAAGGACTCGAGATATCCTACTGAAAAATGGATATGGGTTCATTGTAAGTATTCTGAGTACGTAACTTTGTACATGCTTTTATTTCTAAACTTCACAGAATTTATTAATTACAGATTGCATCTACAAAAGTTGTAAAATTATTAGGTTGCTCTTTGAGTTAGTTGAAATGTCCGAATTGTTCTTGTTTGCATTATTGGTAAATAATTATAGTTAATGTACGTCATGGGTTAGGTTTGTCTTCATACCTCATGTTGTATAAATTGATAGTTAAGTCTTTTTTCTTTTAAGTTTTATACCATATTTGTAGACAATAAACATCTGCTTATTGTCTTTAAACAAATTAAAACTATATTTTAAACCATCTTAAATTATCCATGTGTATAAATATGTCAATAAGTTTTAAAACAGGAATTTCCATGGCAGATACCTGCAATCTATAGTCTATATCGTCTGCATAGCATTATGCTAGAGGATTTAAACATCTATTTTGTTTATGAGTTAATTCAATTTTGGGGAATACGTACCTCACAGTCAAACTATCTTTCAGCTTTACCTTATTTAAGTGGAGTTATGTTTTTACATTAATGGAGAGTTGTCTGTACATTTCAAAATATGTATGTATAGTAAGAAGTTGGTGTAAGTTGATGGAATACGTGCATAACTTGCTAATTGATGGGCAATATTTTGATAATGGATTCAAATTTGTATTTTTATTGTCAACGAGTTGCACTTGGAGACAGTTTATATTGTTTGCTGTTCTCTATTTAAAAACTCGTAAATTAAACTAGACGTTGAAATATATATTTCACAATAAATTGGAAATAATTTCTACTCTAGGACAATAAAAGTCAAAAACTGTGCAATAAAAGAAAATTGTTTCACAATTCTTCTTTTTTTTCTCGAATCTTTTCAATTTACAAAAAAATGCTTACCACTTTGACTTTCAATATTTTTCTGTTAATTTTCTTTTATGATTTTTTCTTTCAGTGATTAAAAACGGTTGCCCTAATAGTTTTCTTGAATTTAAATTTATTTTAAATAGAATTGTTATCGTTTCAGTACTAGTATTATGTAGGTGCCTAACTTTCCTCAGTTTTGTAATGTTTATAAAATAAATGGTTAAATTGAAAGTTATTATCGTAATATCTTTAAGGAAAAACCAGTGGGTTTTTTTTGTTTTTTTTTTTTTTTGTTTAAAGTACTTATCGTTTAACGGGATGTTTTCAACAAACTATAGAACATACTAGTAATATTTTGTTATTTCTAGATTCTAGGACTGTTATTTGTGTATAATAAAGTGATTTTCTTTTTGTTTTTATTTAATAACAGTCTTTATGTTAGTGGCCTCCCTTTAATTGATAAGCGCCATAAAAAGTGCTACGATAAGGTTAGGATCAGTGTGTACAAGGGAACACATATAGGCCGAACATTAGTCTCTTTGTGATACCACACAAAGAAGACGGATTCTACATTGGGAGTCCTACAATTTACCTGACGCAAGTATATTGTATAGGGATTTTTAACGAGTACCTGACATCGTACAAACTAAGAGACCGCCGACTTCCCACGTAAATAAATCGAGGTCAAGGTGTTTATTGAACCCCATGCCAACCATTTCAGAGATGAGCACGTTACCACAGGGCTAACCTGGCCTCCTACGATAGAGGTTAAAATGTTTAAAAAAAAATGTGGGAATTTTTTTTTAAAATTTGTTGCAATGAGCAATGTTAATAAAATATAAAGGCAGGTAGATTTCACAATTTTGGAATTACATGGCCTCGTGTGTACTACACGACTATCGTAGTTTCTTGGTTTTTCAATTATTGATCTTGCTGTGAGACAGGACTACGCCTCTAAGATATTCAGAATTCTCTTCCATATTCAAGTTGCTAAGCTAAAAAGTTGATTACTCGGTTCCAGAAATAAACAATTATGTTATTAACTCAAAGCATTGTCACGTAATGATACTGTTTTAAATTAATTAAATCCTGAACCCTACCATTCTATAGGGCTTTATTTAGGTGCCATTTACGTTTACGTTACTTACCGTAAACTGGAAAGTGAATAGTCAATAGTACAGAAGTTACACTATTAGATGATTAAGTGCTGTATGTACAGCACTTAAGTATCTCTTTTTGAACAAAATATGAAAGTTCTTGGTTACCTAACCGAACCTTTGTTTTAACTTAATTTAACTGTCCGTGAATATATTGCAAAGTTTTTCCCCAACTATACTATGCAATTTCATGAAGTTATCAATTATACTGTATTTGTCATTTCATTTAGTATACAAATGTGGTTTTTAATACAAAACTAAAAGATGTACAGTATGTTTGTTGAACCATAATATTGTCATTTGCACCTTCCACACACTGTTAGTAACTTTGATCGGGGGGACAGGGTAGCTTAGTGGCTTGCCTGCTCGCCTCTGAACTGGCTGATAGGGCTGAGGTTCAGTACCCACTCTAGTCCTCGCTTTATTCTCGTGGGAGATGAATAAATCTGAGGACGTGAAGACGTCTTTATGATTTTGCGTACTCGATGAAGGTCCCTTCTCTAAATACATTTCAGTTAGACAAAATGTAGGACTCCCCGTGTCGGATAGAATCATTCTTCATTGTATGATATCACAAAGGACCTTGTGGAGAACTGCCCTGTGATCTAACCTAATAACTTTGATAACGTTAAACTCATCTGTATTACTTTCTTTAAAAATATCCTTTTACGAATGATTACAGGAATTCGATGACTTCAGAGACGCCGACGATGCTGTTTATGAATTAAATGGAAAAGAACTGCTAGGTGAAAGGTGAGGACTTCGAATTGTATCACCCATTATATGTTTTTATTTATTATTTTTGTTTTGTTATATTGATATCATGGTTTCAATTCGAATCCGGTTTTCTTGAACAGCCTTTTAGTTGTTTGTAGTTTAAAGGACACATGTGATGTGTAGCAGTCTGGGTAATAAGTTCCCCAGATAGTGTTACATTCACATGCTTTTGGCAAATTTGACTTTGACAATATGACTGTACCCAGAGAATATGACTTTGACAACATGACTATACAGTGAATATGACTTTGACAACATGACTGTACCCAGAGAATATTACTTTGACAACATGACTACACAGTGAAAATGACTTTGACAACAGGACTACACAGTGAATTTGACTTTATAACGTGACTGTACCTAGAGAATATTACTTTGACAATATGACTGTACCCAGAGAATATGACTTTGAAAACATGACTACACAGTGAAAATGACTGACATGACTGTACCCAGAGAATATGACTTACACAATATGACTGTACCCAGAGAATATGACTTTGAAAACATGACTACACAGTGAAAATGACTGACATGACTGTACCCAGAGAATATGACTTTGACAATATGACTGTACCCAGAGAATATGACTTTGACAACATGACTGTACCCAGAGAATATGACTTTGAAAACATGGCTACACAGTGAATTTGACTTTGACAACATGACTGTACCCAGAGAATATGACTTTGACTACATGACTAAATAAATGAATATTTATTTATTAACTTCGAAACCCTGATAAATACATACTGTTTATTGGTTCATTGTCTAATTGGAATTGTGATTTCTTTTTTTTTTTACATTTTTTTTTATAACCATAGTTTGAATAATTAAAACCATTAATGATTGAATTATAAATACGGCTAAACATCGATCCGTGAGCGAGCACGTTGAGTAAATAGTAATAAAATATATAATAACGGTGATCGTCCTGTAGAATCTAGAAACGAGGACCTCAGTTGGTTCTAGGAAAACGATTCACACACGGTTTTTATGGCTCAAAAAAATATATATACGACAAGATTTACAATAAAGACATGAAATAACAATAAACGTCCAAACCAAAATAAGAAATGAGAAAAAAGACGAAGACTTTCAACCAGAACAAGCCGTCTTCGTTATAGTTAAATCCCAACAGTTGGGATTTTTTCTCATTTCTTATTTAGGTTTGGACGTTTATATAAATATATATATAGTGTAAGGGGACGAACACACAGTCTCTAATTTTCGGTTGAACCGGTATCGGGAGAGTGGAGAGAGATAGGGACACCAAGGGCACTTGCGAGGCGGTTTGAGACCGGGTCTTGGGTCTCCTCCAACCGTCACTTCGCAAGTTTGCTTGGTGTCCCTATCTATACTCTCCTGATGGTGGTTCAGTCGAAACTTAGAGACTAAGAGTGTTCGTTCCTTTACTCTATATCTATAGTCTACTGTGAAACGTTTGTTGTCCTTTGTGGGTCGTTTTCCTGATATATATATCATGATTTGTTTTCTTGACCCAATATTTATATGATGTAATTTTTTTTTTTTTTTGAGGTTTGAGGTCGAATGATTTTAAACTAGTCCTTTTGCCGACATATATTTATGTCATCTTCAGGGCTACAACATAATTGTAGTGCTAATTGTAAAACAATCATGTTGTAGCCCTGAAGATGACATAAATATATGTCGAAACGTCGGCAAAAGGACTAGTTTAAAATCATTCGACCTTAAACCTCAAAAAAAATTACATTATATATATATAATTGGGAGAACTTTGGTCCTAAGAATTCATATTAATAATCTGTTATTTTCTTGCAAAATCGGAAAGACTAACTAAACTGGACCTATATAAGTTTAAGATCGAGAACGAGTAACAGAGAGTAAAGAAAGACATTGACTAACTCAAGTTTTCGGAAAACCCGTCTCGAGGGAGAAGAGACAGCTTGACCTAGGACGTCAGAGGTGGTCACGTGCCGTTGCGTCTCCTAAGATTGATTTTTCCATAGTTTCAGTCAATGTTTTTCTTTTCTGTCTGTTTCTCTTCTTCAATTTTGAACTAATCCGTTTTTTGTTTCGATAATAATTTAATAAAACTATTTAGTATTGTTAACAAGTTTTTTTTCAGTTCTTTCTTAAGTACGGAATAGATTCATATGAGGTAAAAATGCTCGCGCACGGTAGCGATGTTTTGCTATGCATGAACCTGTCTTACCTTGTTCATTGTGTGGAATACCTCGAATATATGCAAAAGCAACGTCATTTCTTGAACATATACATAAATAGAATTTACAAGTAATTGATAAATACGTAAATTTATATAAGAAAGTTATATTCCACTTGGGCACTCCATACCAACTTTTCAAGTAAGACAGGTTTTTGTATTTAGATTAACATATGTTCCAATAATTTTTTCTTTTCATTGTTTCTAAAACATTTATTGTTTAGTCAATTGTAATAACCTATTAAGTTTTTGTGTGTTGAAAGTATGACTTACTTAATGTAATTTGTTGTGTTCAATTTACATTTTTTAGTTTAGCAGTAGAAGTCTAAAATTAGATTTGATGTACCCAGATTACCCTAAATCCATCACTGCCTGAAAGACATTTTTCCTCATGACGGTTATTAAAACTGTGAATATTCTTACAACAGGGCTGATGTACAAAGGGTTAATATCTTCAAACTATCAGACTGCAATTGTCGATTTAATGAATTAATTAACCTTCACTAAATGGACGCTTTAATTAAAAATCATTAGCCGTTTCTTATAAAATCTGGAGTTGGCCCTCAATCAACTATTCCGCAAATAAAGTCATACTGAATAATCAATAGTTAATTAATGTATTTGATCAAACCTGTTTATAGACATACCAGGGAAAAAAAAGAAAAAAAACTGGCCTTCAGTTTAAAATGTCTTTCATGTCAGCCAGTTGATAATATAAAAGTCCAGTTGCTTATTTCGTAATAAGAAAAAGATTTATTTCTTAATGTCAACTTAAATGTAGATGAATCACAGTAAACACGCGATGTAATCAATGAAGTATAAAACCACAAGAAAAACAGTAGAAATAAATGAGGTCTTTCACTTTATGTCATCAAAGTAAAAACAAAGGAGGTAACATAAAAGTTATGCAGAAGGAAAAAGTAACTAACTGCCTTCAGGTTGTTATCTTCTTTGTTTTTACTTTGTTTGCTCTCTAGTTATATAAAGTGAAAGGCCTCACAGCATTTATTTCTATTTTTTTTTCTTTATGGTTTTATATTTCAACCTACATCTGTAGCTAGTTTTTAACAATTTGAATTAAAGATTATTTTATAGTAAAACATCTTTTACGACGGTAGTAAGTGTAATCAATCATTTTTAAAAATTAACAATATACTTTCTTGTTAACGGTGGACCGGAAAATATAACTTGTTACTACAGAACTGCAATGAAAGTATGTAACCGAGAGCGCGGATAGCTTTTTCAAGATAATTCTCATAACCTGGAGTCCAGGAGAACCTTTGGTTGAAAGATACCATAGAATTTAAATATCTTTACATGAAGTTTCATGCAAGGTAATTGCTTCACTAAATTCAAATACAAGCGTTCGTCTTTTATTTTAATTTATTCATATCGATAGCATTCTGCAGGTAACAAGTAAATAAGTTCAGTAGTAGATCCTGTAGTTTATGTTAGGAAAAGTATTAAGTCTTCACACAAAAAAGTTTATTACAAGAAACTAAACAACTCGTTTCGAACACTTGATATTCTTCTTCAGGTTACATCTGCTCTGCTGGGGCGATCAGATGTAACCTGAAGAAGAACATCAATTGTTTGAAACGCGTTGTTTAGTTTCTTGTTATAAACTTTTTTTGTGGAGACTTAATACTTTTCCTAACATGAGTAAATACCACAGTATAACATATTGCACAGGTAATGAATTACTGTAGCCTCATAGTTTTGATTGATATTGGCTTTGCCCCTTGAGGTCAGGATACATTCTGGTTTCTATCTGTTAAACATGACCGTGGGTCTTGACATTTTAAAGATTTCTCAATATTACTGAAATACATATGTAGAGTAAAATATGTCGATGCTCTAAACAGAACCACAAGTACAGTGGTACCTTGAGATACGGGTTTAATCCGTTCCAGACCCGAGGTCGCATCCCATAAAAAACTCGAAACTTCCAAACAATTATTTCCCATTTGAAATAAGTGAAATAGATTTAAACCGTTCTAACCCTTTTTAAAGCTCCTAACTCATACCATAATAACTTATATATAATGTACAAATGCATATTTCAATGTAAAACACTTGAACTGAAAAGAAGAAATATAAGAAATGATTTATTGCCATCAAAAATGAGTACCGCCAACTAGCGGGAAAATTCTGAACTAAAAGCCTCCCGTCTTTCAACTAACCGCCGATCAAGGCAAGTTCGTGTTTCAAATATTTAGCTGGAATTTCGAAAAATTCGTATGTTAAGCGACTCGTATCTCAAAGTACCACTATTATCATAACATTATAATCCAACTACGGTATCAGTTTTTTTTTCAAATCAAATTATTCCTCTTGTCCAATGATCGTGAAATGCACACTGCTCTTATCGTATTGTCAAGAAATGCCTGTTAAAATTCTAGCAGACATTACAGTCATCGGTAGAGCCCAATCTGGTTCGCTAACACGTGTTTCTCCACCTTTGTCGTATACTCGTTTGTAAAATGTACTTTGGCCAGTGATGGGTTGAAATTATTTGAATATAAGCCACTTTTTTTTATTTATGTTTAAACTAATTACTGTTTTAATTTATGTAAATGAAACATATATTTTTCAACTTGTTTTCATCACTAATGCGTTGGAAGCTGCTTTCTGTGTGTTTCCCCTCAGTCTGAATGATTGTCTTCCTGGTTGGCTTTTGTCGGTGTTTCTTTATTAGAGGAAAGGAATTAGATCAGTGAACGGCAATTTTAGTTCTTTTGGTGTTAAATTTTGAAATTTATAGTAGTGAAATATCATTTAATCTGTTTGGTGTGTATATCTATGCTTGTTTAACTTGAGTGTACTTTAGTCCTCGAAAGTCGATTTTTTTAAACTATTAATAATTGTTAAGGCTGTAGAATTGTCCACTATTCTGGTTCAAGGACCCAAAGCATATGAAATATTCGCATAGATCCAAACCCTGCTGGTAAAGATAGTGTGATGTTTATATATACATCCAGTTGCAAGAGGAGATACTGCATTGCTCAGAGCGGCGGCGAACTTCTTTGTGGACAAGTTTGTGTCTATACCTGCAGTCGACACGAGGCCTAAGTGATGAAGACCACCGTCCCCTTGGGCCGATTTAATACACCGGATCTGACGGCTTTCCTATAAGGTAGCGGATCAGTTAGATGTTGTGGACTATTTTTAATTAAAGTAAAGCTGTTTGTCCTGCGACTCTGCGAGATCCTGCAGAGAGGGGGCCTCACTTGGAGTCCCCTAATCTCTTGTGATCCCACTTCCAAATGAGTAACATTGAATAAAGTTAAGCACAGGAGAACCTTGTACAAGTCATGGTGCACGCTTAGTGCTTCCTGGAGGAGCAGACTTTTTAAATATAACATCTCCACATAATGTTCTTTTTATATCACTAATAACTGTTTATTGAAAGCGATGTTTAAAGGAACGCTCCTCGTTATACCGAATGCACAATTTCTTTTAATTTTCAAAATCAACTTTAGCTAATTATATTTGGTTAATAATTATTTATCAAACTGTAAACACGTGTTTTACATTGAAGTACATATATAATCGTTTTGCTTCAAGTTTTACTGCTTTTTACTGTTACGTCACTACGTACGTTTTAGTGTTACATTTTACTGTTTTTAACTTTTTTACGTTAATTTTTTCACTCTTAAGAGTAATTGTTTTTAAAATTGTCTCCCTGTTTCATTCTTAGTTTCACTTGTGGTAGGATTATTTATTGATAGTGATTATAGCACTCCGTCCTAAGAACTGTTGTACTTCTTGTAGTAGGATATCTCTTTTTATTTTTTTTTTTTTAGAAGTTGTTATTAGTGTCGAGCAGTTTAGATGAGATTAGTTTTTTTTTTTTTAGAATTGGTTAATTTTAAGTTTTTTTTTCCTGGTGTTTTCTGTTTGGTCGGGTGTGATTTCCTTTTAGCTGCACCCCGCTAGCAGACACTGAGCCCAGTCGAGAGGTTATTGCCAGTGTTTGGTTTACTGTGTTCTATTTCAGGATTATAGTGGAGCATGCTCGCGGGAACATGCGCCGAGGCGGGAGCAGCGTGGACCGGTACGGCCCCCCGCCGAGAGGCCGCTCCGGCGGTGGAGGTGGAGGCGGAGGCGGCAGATCTGGAGGATGGTACGCGTGAGTTTGTTCTAAGTAGAAGCTAAGTAGTGAGTGGGTGGGGTGATGTTGCAGGGTGTCGGTGGAACTGGCCAGGGGCACGCCTCGGGGCAGCGACGCCTGGAGGTCCTCGGCCACCCTCAGGCCTGCGCCCCCGCCGCCCCACCGCTCGACCCGGCCAGCCCCCGTCACCCGCGACAGGTACCCCACCCACCAACTCAGTCAACAAAACCCCTATCAAACCTTGTTCTATACTAACATTGTACATCTCACAGTGTGATTTGTTTGCAATCATTTAAAATGCTTCTGTCACTTGTATTGCAGGTTCTGTGGGAATCATCCTAAATTATATTCGTTAACTGTTTTGTGCTTTGTGCACTTTCACCTGGGTTTCTCACTTATTTAATTTAAGAGTATTATGATATTGTATGGTAGCCCACACGATCAAGTTTGTTTATTAGAACACCCACTACGGTCTCGCGTGAGCTGTTTACTCTCTACTAATAAGATTGCTTACTCTTTGGCGAAAGTATTAAGTCGCCACACAAAAAAAATATTACAAGAATCTAAACAATGCGTTTCAAACACCTGATGTTCTTCTTCAGGATACATCTACAAAATATATGCATTTAGGAGCTGGGGGGGGGGATTAATTAAAATTAATGCAATATCTGACACTATTGAGTGATAACATGAGAATAATATTAAAATGGCTTAAATTGATCCTTAACTGTAAACAAACAACATACTGAAACATGTTCTAATTTATAAATAAAATAGATTCTTAATTACCTGCCCTGCTGGGGTAGTTATTCGGTGGGTGAGTCCAAGAAAGGACAGAGGGTGTCAGGAAGTGATCACTCAATAGTGTCAAATATTGTATTCATTTTAATTAATTCGTCCCTATATTCATATAGTTCTTAAATGCATATTTTTTTAGATGTAACCTGAAGAAGAACAACAGTTGTTCGAAACGCGTTGTTTAGTTTCTTAGAATGATTGTTTTTGTGTGGATACTTAATACTTTCCCTAGTATGAGTAAATACCGCACTATAACAGATTGCACAGTTAATGAATTACTTATTCTTTTATGGATTAATTTATGTTTTAATTACTAAATTGAATAAACTGTCCACATGGACTATAAAACTTGAAATTAAACAAAGCACGACACAGAAAAAAGAATAAAAGCACAATTACTGATTTCTCAATATTTCGAACTGTTGTTCGTCATCAGGAGTAGACTAGAAGAGCGGACGAAGTGAGAGAGATCTCCCCACGTCAGAGGACATTGGCGATCCGTCCTTTGACAACAGTTCGACATATTGAGAGTTCAGTAAGAGTGCTTTTTATTCCTTTTTCTGTGTCGTGCTGAGTGTAATTTAAAGTTTTATTTTTTAATTGTCATATATATTCTTCAGTCAGTAATTCATAAGTTCTTCAACATGTTAATTTCTTTTAATGTTTTTTTTTTATGTTTTAAGAGCACAAAAGTAAATATATATACGCTTATTACAAAAAAAAACGCCAAACAAATGGATCATCTAAAAAATTTAGGTAAATGAAGTCTTAATACCTAAAGCTGCTAACTTGTTTACCTTCAGTATTCTATTGGAAAGCTATGAGTCATTCATACTGCAATATAAAACTATTTGATGATGCCTTTTTGTTTCCCGATAAATAGCAAAATCACTTCCAACACCACAGGGATTGGGTACTGAGATCCCATTGTTCACAGCCTTTTGGAGCTCGTGAGGAACACTAAACTTAATTTCATTAAATTTAATTGATGGACAACACTGTATATTCATCTTAAAAGCAAGAATTCTGAAGTGATCAAAACCTTACATTTTATTATTTTTTATTATTTTAAAATATATTTGTTTCTATTTTTAAGAATATCATCCGTTTAGAGGTCATACCTGTATAGGTATATAGGTCTTGGAATGAATTTAGGAACTGTTTTTATAAAGGAAACGTTACTATTGATAACGACATTTCAAAGTACATTCGTAGCTATACAGTAAAAATTATTTATACACGGAAATACGATAACAAGTGTATATAAAATAATTTGATGCGTCAGTAAATTACTGTCAAGGTCCTGATGACTCAAGGTGAGGCTTTCGATTGAAAACGTACACTTCTTATCAGCTTTGAGTAATAATACATTTGATAAGTTGTGCTTTAGACTTTGTAGCCTAAAGTTCAGGTTTTATACAATACTATTATCAGACCTCTCATCCCTTTAATGTTATTAATTAAAAAAGAACTTGTCAACGGTACAGTCATACCTCGGTTCTCGACAATGATCCCTTCGAGAAGGGTCGTTCGAAAACCGAATTGTACGTGCTCCGAAAGTAGTTTTTCTATTAAAAATAATGTAAATTAACTAATGCGTCGCAAGCTCGAAAGCAACTTTTTCCAAAAAAAAACTTGGACATTAATCCATAACAAAGTATATAAGAGAGAGCAGCTTATATTAAGAATAATGGCTGATGATAATGTCATTAAAAGAATTCAAAGCTCTGCCGGCTGCGGCTTTGTCTGGGTGATAAAGTTCTAAAGTCCTTCCATTTGGGCGAATAAGTCTCGTTCTTGTGACCTTGAGGACAGACTGAGTGGTCTCAGCGCTCCTTCCTTATCCATTAACCTCTGTGATCCAAAAGTAGGTGGACAGTAAATAACATTTATTTTATATTAGTACAATTAACATTTTATTGTAAAGAATAATACAGAAGGTTTTAAATTTTATTAACGAAGGTGTTCAAACTGTTTTCAGTCACGATTTCCACAGCTTTCAAGTCTGCCACTTACACGCTTCGATGATCTTTTTGGCACTGCATATAGTTGAATGGATGTTATAATTTACTGTCCAGCTACTTTTGGATCACCCTGTACTGTTATTTTTAGGATGTTATCAGGAATACCAGTTTGATTTACAAAGTCTATCGGTGAACACTGATTCAGTTACTTTTGGCATAATATTTTGCGGAATCACATTACTTTTTTTTTTTTTTTTTTTTTTTTGTAAACGAAAAACAATAAATATCATTCCTGTAACATATTTTTGCTAAAAACATTTATAAATGTTGGTTTGATTGTTTTGGGATTTTATAGTTAACAAAAGATTTACATTAATTTTTACCAATACTTCCAATTTTTAAAATTATATATATAATTGTTATGTGCGTATTGATTTATTATTTTTATTTTCTAGCTAAAACACTTCTTGTACTAATTGCCCAAAACTAATTTTCATTAAAATAGTCAGGTTCCACTTAAAATTAAGAGTAAATAATTTTATTTGGTCTATCTCTTGTAATCATCCATTAAGTCTTGACTATTTTTTTTACCCTAAAAAGGCCAAAGTAGGAATCTGAAAATACTGTTTTGAAATGTAACTTTTTTTTATAAACGTTGTTTCTGATAAAGTTTACTTCATTTTGATATTATCGTTTGCCCTTTCAGATTTTTTCGTGGCACTTTGTTTACTGATACATCCCAGTCACAAAGTTTTGAAAGTGACAACTTATGACTAAAATTCCAATTTGCCTTAATTTATATTAAAGAAAAATAGTAAAAATTTGTTTTTTAAAGGATGTATTAATGAAAGTTTGAATTCCACAGATTTTAGTAGGTAGGTGAGTTAATTATTGTTGTTTTGTGGTTTCACTGGCTAGGTTGACAGAAGAGGCACTCCTTTGTGGAACAATATATCAGTTGACTAGAATAGTTTGTTGGGTAACACGTTTGGTGTTTTCATAGTTTTATCGCAATGAAACTAATGGACTGCAGTTGGCATATATCATTTGACGTCACTCTTATCTGGACTAACCTATTTCGAAGATAATATTTTATCTCTTCGGAACTATCTTGCTTTCTGCTAAAAGTTTGTAGTACTATCAGTGTAGAAACACTGTTTATAGTTTAAAATACCCTGCAACCTTCGTGGCTGTGTGGTAATAAAACTAATGAAAACCAAGTCATAACTAGTCTGTTCTGCATTCTCATGATGTGTTGGATCTAGGGTTATTCTAATAAAGGAAATTATAAATGCAAAGGGTGGGTCAGAATTCTTGATGCACTGGCTAGTCAGACATTATACATTGTATTGATCACGAAGATATGAACATTGTTGTTGTCATGAACGTGGAAAGGATTAATAGTTCAAATCCATATTTTTGTGAATTAACTGCACACTATACACCGCAATAAAGCAGGCAAGGTGATTTACATTTACTTATCAAGGTCATTTAAGCGGCTTTGTGACGCAGGCTGTCACACAAACCTGGTAATTAATAAAAAAAAATACTTTAAGCGAAAAGTTATACAGTAGAACCTTCATAGTATGCTTGTACGACCGATTCACTGTATGAGCAGCCATTCTTAAGAATATTTTTCCCGTACGACGAGCGAAAATTAGTAGTACGAGCAACTGCCTTCCTCACACCTACATTGTCTCCGTTTTAGCTTTAGTAAATTAATATAACTTGATTATTGCTTGTGTGTATTTACTGCTGCAAGTAATATTATTCATATAACATGTACAGTATTGTTCATTTTTTGGAATTATACCTTTTTCTGTTAAGAAAATAAATTTAAAACTGCCCTTTTGGTAGCGGAACGGATTATTTATTTTTGATATTAATTTCAAAGCGAAAAATTGCTTTGTAATTCGAGTAAATCGCAATACGAGCTCAGACTGGGAACGAGTTAAACTCGTACTGCGACGTTCTACTGTAATTTTTAAAGCAAACTGTGCTCTAAGTATGTGTTCCGGGCATATGGTAGTGTTGGGAAACTTCGGGCTACTCTTCCAATAAAAATGATCCACCTTTAAGTTGTTTATATTGTTTGTTTGTTGTATATTTTACTTTACATTATTGATTTTACCTAATACACTGTTCAGCATATATATGTGTTTAACACGAACATAACTGCTTTACTGATGGTAAACTGTTTTGCCTTCATAAGTTAAGTAAATGATTGTTGAATCGCGGTGATTTTGTATTAATATTGATCTTTGATCGCGCTGAACCCCCATTTTAATTGATCGCGTTGATGTTGATGGATGAAGATTCAAAAGAAATAAGAGAGACTCAGATGGTTGGGTGTTGAGTAGTTTCAAGTCGACGTTAAGCTGATTTTGTAAACCTTTTTCTCATTTTACATTTAAAATCGACTCGTATGAATGGTAGATTACATATTAGAAGAATCCCGTCTCCTAGTTGTAAAGGTGACAGCTCGCGTGGGAGAGGCTTGTCTCGGTGTGGGCGGCACTCAAGAGGTTATTGCGCTGTAGTTGTTGACTGTCCAGTTCACCTTTATTTCTTATGCCTACACAATATGACTCACACATGTAGATTTGCACCGTCACGCTGACCATGCTACTTTCAAATCAGACTTTTATTTATGATTCTTTTTTTTTTCTATTATCTAGAAAACAATGTTTTTATTGTCAATGTAAGTTTAATGTTGTTTTCTGGTTATGAGTGTGTTTTAACAAGCTGTGCTCCAAAAATCAATCAGAAGTGCTTTCTTTCTTTAACTATTAACCAAAATAATTATCTAGAATAAGATTGTACTGGTATGAAATATTTACAAAATATGCTGGATGTTCTCGATGCAATGATGATGGAATGTTTGCAAAACAAATTATTCTTTAAAAGGTGTTCGTTTTTAATAACTTGGATTTGTGAGGAGACGTATAAGGTTGAAATGGCCTTGGTGAAAAGGGAATGTTCATACTTACCAGTTTCTTACTTTCTTTTATTGACACTCCTGGTGTGGTAATAACTTTGCTATTACACAACTGTTTTGTTAGTTAATGAACCCTTTGCTAGCAGGGCTAACAAAGTTGGTGAAATCAAATTTTGTTGGAACTGCCACTTGCAAGTTTTCAGTCATTTATCTTTTTCTTTCCCTTTCAGTATTGAATATACTAACTAGTATTAGAATTATTAGTAATAATGTCCGTCATACTTCGTAAAGTTTCTGTAGAGCTCGACCGGTTTCGGGTCCGTCTGGTTCCTATCTTAAAGAGCAACTGACTCCTAAAGGACCCGTCAGACCCGAAACCGGTCGAGCTCTACAGAAACCTTATAGGTTTGTCGGACATTATTTCTAATACTACTAACCTCAATGGAACTAACCCAATAACTTATTTATACTACCTAGTGTTAGGAAAAATACAAGTGTATATTGGATGACCGTCCAATAACAAATCTGCTGTTAATGAGGCAGCAGTTCTTTCAGTTCAGTTGTAAGAGTATTAGGTTAGGTAACAATAGCAGTTCTACAGGGGAGCATACATAGCCTGAACATAGATCCTTTGTGATACCACAACAATGAATATTTGACCATTTGACCAATGAATATTTAACCATAGGAGTCCCTAAATTGTACCTGATCCTTAACGACGAGTACCTGACATCGTACAGGCTAAGGTGCCGACGGCTTAACGTCCTCTCCGAGGGACGACACGGTCAGATTTATTCACTTCCCACGTGAGGTGAACTCTGGACCTTCCAGTTAAAAGGCGTCTGAACCCCGTGAAAGGATGTCATGTTTAACTTTCAAACTTCCTACTCTGTTGTTTTAACCAACACTCACCCATACGTAAGGGCTTTGCACCTTTTAGATGAGGAATGTGTTGGATTACCAGTAGTGTTGTTTTGAAGAATGCATTAACTTTAAACTAGGTTTTCATACTTTGTTCAAGATCCTTTACATTAATAATAGTTGTTATGCGTTTAACTAACTCTTCATGACACCTAACACAATGATTTTCAAATAATTCAAAAGTCACTTACTTATTCTTTGTCATTCCGAAAATATATCTCAAAAAATATCCTTTAGATATGAACTTAACATAATACAGGAATTAACATAAAACTTTAGTCCGGAAATCCCAGAGTTCTGTTGAAGTTTTTTTGTTTGTATTTGTTCTTGTTTCTTCTATTTTACTATTAGGTGTGCAAATCTTGTAGTGATGTATCTATCTATGTTAATTGTATCTCTGTTTTCACTATAAAAGCAAACCTGTGTCACAAAAATGCAGAATAGAATTTCTAGACATCCAGCTAATTTTGTTTGAAAAGCACTTTTGAAAGTTCCAGGGATATTTAATTGAAAATATTAGTAAATAACTCACAGACAAATTAAAGAATCTGGTTTAAATTAGTTTTTACTTGTTCTCTGAGTTGTTTTAAATAGTTATTTTGATTTGTATAGGTAGTTTTGTCTTTTAAATATCTGAGAATATTGTTTTTGCAATTTTTAAAAATTCCCTCCTCTATTTCACAATTGATACTATTTTGATATTTGATATTAGAAATAAGTACTTCTAACCCTGTCAGTTCCTCTGACCAACATACGAGGGTCGTCCAGAAAATAAGTTCCGTTTTGGTCTGTAGGGCGGTAGGAGTGGTTTTTGCCAAATCCGGCAACACTGCTCGAAAGAGGAGAGGTGGGGGAATAGAATGAGAGGTGGGGGACCTCAGTCGGTCAATTACCAACGTCAGGGCAGGTAGTTGAAATGGAGCCCTCCATGTCACGTCCCGCCACCTCGGTCCCGTTCCCTCTCGAGTTGTTTTGCGCGGAGTGATTCAATTTCTTTATGCACAGGGTTTCAAATCAGTTCAAATTCACGAACAGCTCATTTCTGTTTATGGAGAAGGTGTAATGAGTGAATCAATGGTGAGGAGATGGGTACGTGAATTTAAGGCGGGAAGACATTCACTTGAGGATGAAAGTGGGAGAGGCAGACCCTCAGTTGTGACGGACGAAATTGTCGCAGAAATCGACAATGCAATTCGCAAAGATCGTCGTTCAACCCTGGATGAACTCCACCTGAGTTTCCCAGACATCTCACGATCCCTCATCCATGAGATCGTCTCGGAAAAACTTGACTTTCGGAAAGTTTCCGCCCGGTGGGTCCCTAGAGAGCTGAATGTCTTCCCGCCTTAAATTCACGTACCCATCTCCTCACCATTGATTCACTCATTACACCTTCTCCATAAACAGAAATGAGCTGTTCGTGAATTTGAACTGATTTGAAACCCTGTGCATAAAGAAATTGAATCACTCCGCGCAAAACAACTCGAGAGGGAACGGGACCGAGGTGGCGGGACGTGACATGGAGGGCTCCATTTCAACTACCTGCCCTGACGTTGGTAATTGACCGACTGAGGTCCCCCACCTCTCATTCTATTCCCCCACCTCTCCTCTTTCGAGCAGTGTTGCCGGATTTGGCAAAAACCACTCCTACCGCCCTACAGACCAAAACGGAACTTATTTTCTGGACGACCCTCGTACATGTGTCATTTGGTTTTTTTTTTGTTAGGTACTGTAGTTGTGAGAAACTGTATGGAAGAATTACCTGTTGCCAATCCGTGATGCATACATACATTGTTAATTATAAACCACAATATGAAATGGGAAAACAAGACTAAGATCTTTCAACCATAACAAACTGTCTTCGTCATACTCAAAAACCCAACTGAGTCAAAAAGAGTCAAAAAACTCAGTTGGGTTTTTGACTTTGATGAAGACCGCTTGTTACGGTTGAAAGATCTTAGTATTGTTTTTCCATTTCATATTGTGGTTTGATCATTGATTGTTATTTCACGTGTTTATGTGAAATCTTTTTATACATTGTTAAATAACACCATATATTTGGCTTGTACCTGCATTTTACGAAAGTCTTTTCTCGCCTCTTCGTTAAAACTATAGTTTATCATATGCATTTCTCATCGGCATGTTTTCAATGTACTACATTCATCTTCAGGACAATCATGAGTAAGTTTGTTTATTGGTTAGTTTGTATAGACAAAGTGGGAGGGGGGGGGGGGTTGAAGATTGAGTCGTTCATCGACCTTGTATCAGAGAGCATTTCTGGGGATTAAGGCAAGGTGATTGCTCTCTGCTACCTGAGGCACCCTCAGAAAGGTGTGCAGAAAAAGCTGCATAGAGACTGCACTTTCTACTGGTGCCCCAAAATATCGCGCAGAAGCATTTCGTTCGCAAAGCAAAATAAAATTGGGAGAGAAAAAGACCATTTTAAATAGCAATTAAGAGAAGTAATTATGATTTAAGAAAGACAACCAGCAATAAATATTGAACTTAATAATTCTTATAAAATTGTTTTCAAAGTGACACGGATTAGCCAGGTAGAAGGAGAGTTCAACCACCCTACCTGAATCGCCCAAAGTGCTCCCTGAGACAAGGGGGATGACTGACTTCAATTACAACTCCACCTTGTCTATATAAACTCAGCAATTCTGATTATTGTTCCAAACTCAACAAATATACCGTTTATTGTCCTAAAGAAGAGTTAAGTACATTCGAACATGTCGACCATTAAGTCAATAGGTATTGAGTTATACTGTGTGATCGAAGAGACGAGAAAAGGCTTTCCTACAGAAAATTCAAGAATTTTGTACAAGCAGATACAAGACAAATATGGGGAGTTATTCAGCAGTATATATTTGAAAGAAGGACTGCTGCTACTAGCTTTTTCAAATATGCATATAATACACAAATAAACTACCGTATATATAAAGTATATACAAAATACACTAGTATATAAAATGTATACTCGTTTACACATATAAAATAGTATAAACTACTATACGGCGTACTTTTCAACCAAACATGCAATATAGATGAAGGTCTATGTATATGTATACAAACAAAACTAAAGTTTATCGGGACTTGGTCAGTTTTTTAGGTTCTAATTAAACTCTCATTGCCAACGTTTCGGTTTTTATTAAAAACCTTTTTCATAGATAGAATTACAATTTTTAAAACAGAAAAACTAAGTACTACATTACAAATTATTTTACAAAGTAAAATAGTCTGTGGATTTCAAAAACAACTATAATTTGAAATTTTCTTTGTAAAATAATTTGTAATGTAATACTTAGTTTTTCTGTTCCAAAAATTATACTTCGGCCTATGAAAAAGGTTTTAAATAAAAACAGAAATGTTTAAATAAAAACAAACTTTAGTTTTGTTTCTTCTATTCCACGGTCGATACTTTTATCAATATATATAAAACTAAAGTAAAGTAAAAGTAAAAACTGACTCGGTCAGTTCTTCAGGTTCAAATTAAACTCTCATTGCCAACGTTTTGGTCTTTATTTAAAACTTTTTTCATAGGCAGAAGTATAAATTTTGAAACAGAAATCTAAGTATTCCATTACAAATTATTTTACAAAGAAAAATAGTCTGTGGATTTCAACAACTGAAGTTTAAATTATATATTTACACTTTTTCGGTGAAAATATGATCCGAAATGGACAAATACAGTATTTATATTATTAAATTAGTATTAAATATTTATATATTTGGTATATATATATAAATGAATGCAATATATGTAGTGGTAACAAAATATATACAAGGTTAGTATTAGAATATTGTGTTCAGCGAATATAATTTCAGTTTAAAGAAATCAATAAGTTGTAATATTATTAGCTTGTTTTGTTTTTTTTTCTGTAAAAGTATGAGTATTTGGTTTCTGTGAGTAGTTAGTAATTTTTTTTCGTTCGCAATGATTGACTTATCAAGGTATGAGTAGGTCATATCACATTTATTGTTGTTTAAGGAACAGCTGTATTGTTTTTTTACTTTACTATAAGTAAAATATAGTGATCTCGAGATTTTGACGGAATTACATGTTTTGAGGTCCCAGAAGTCGTTTTATGACGTTTTTACGATGATGTCTGTGTGTGTGTGGGTGGGTGCGTGTGTTAGCATTGCTTGTTACCACGCTACGGTCCAGAATCTTTGATGGATCAAGTTGATATTTTACACAAAAATGGGCCTCATAAGGAGGAAGATCCCTTTTGTTTGGGAAGAATTATGCATGATGGGAAAGTCACTTTTTTTGCCAAAAACCGTTTTTTTTTTTAAACATTTATTTCTCCTAAACTGATAACCCTAGAGTTTTGAAATTTTGACATTTTCTTTGAGGTTTCAAATGCAACAAACGAAAAATATATTCAGAATTTTAAAACCACAGGAAATATTTTTTTTTCAATAAAATGTAAAAATTTTGACTAATAATTCAATCTCAAACCTTGTGAGAGCGATACAAGCCATACTGTTTGACGGACAAGAATGAAACTATGCCTATAAATAGAACATTATATGGTGAATGAGTTGAGATATTTTTTTCTAAAATTACATTCGCTAAAGGGGCGTTACAGTACGATTTGTGTTTTCAGAAAATGTTTTTTTGATGCTAAACGGCTCGTTAAAAATAATGAAAATTTGACCAAAAATGGAACAAAAAATTAGCAATTCATAAAAAAAAATCATGAAGTTTCAATTACGGGAAAGAGCAATAACGATATAAAAACTCTTTGTTTATCTTAGACTAAGAGATCAATCACCTGCTATACTTGTCGAATTTTTTGTATTTTTTTACATTGTTTACATTGACTTATAAATTTTTTGAGCGAATCCACTGAGATAAAATTGATGTTTCTAATGGAAAAATGAAAATATATTATTGACTTATAAGAGATGTAAGAGGAATAATATTGTGCAGGTAAATGATAACACTCATTAAAAAAAAATTCGTATATATGTTATTTGACAAAGGGGAAGGAAAATGGTCTTATTAAATACTAAGAAGCCATAAAATTCCCAGTATAATAATTCTGTTAAAAACCAAAAATGTAAAAGATAATTCAAAATATAAATCTTTCGTTTAGAGATTAATAACTGTAATTATCGTACATCTTTAATTAACAAATCACCTTAAAACAACATTTTCTTCGCTGTTTAAGATGTTTTTCAGAGAAAAAAAGGGTATTTTACTGTTTCAAATTTGAAAATTTTACTTTAATATTCAATGTAGAAGGATGTCAAGTAAACGATGTAAGAAATCTACTGGCTATTTGAACAATAGCCATGTTCTCTTGTAGGATACTATTTCGTTTCAAGAAATGTTCACTTTGGTTTTTCAAAAATGTTATTACTGCTGTAGTTATACTAATAAAATTATTTGCAAATAATAAATTATTTGTGATGTACAAAAATAAGCTTATAAATTGATATGTCCTTCAATCACTATCTGTACTACCTCACGAATGCAATGCTAATAATTATATCCCATTTAGATATTTATGTTATGCTTAAATGATACGTTATGTTTTATATATTCAAGAAATTTGACATTGAGTTATTTATAGTAAAGTAGAGTGTAGGCCACTCCAGTTTTTTTTTGTTTTGATCATACTAATAATAACAATAAATAAATTAATTCAAAATTAACATTAGTTTTTTAAAGTTAAACACTCAACATTTATTATATGTAAGATGAATATTATTTATTTTTTTAAATATTAATCTTTTGTTATATTAATGAAATATGACAGGGAAATACGTGTCATCTTTGGTATTAGTAAACTGATGTTTTACAAAAGAAGTTTATTTAATAATGCTTGAACCATTCTATTTCTGCAGGCTGACTGCTAAGTGTCTGATTTTTGTACTATTTTCGAATATTCTCAACTTTAATGTTTAAGGGTTAATCTTTTTGCTTATATTTTAAATTTCATTTACAGAACAGAAAGTTTACAGAATGACAGTGTCAAAGGTATTAATATATTCTACCGTGTTATAAAATGCCAACTCTGTTTTATTTCTTTGTGGTAGAAAGTTTGGACAATCTGTCGCTAGGTAGCGCGCACATTGGTATTGCAGCGCACCTAGTGACATGTTTCGTAACTTTTGTTTTCAGAAGTTAAAACCCTTCTCAATTTATAACAGTATAACACAGTAGGATACTTCAATGCATTGACTTCGTAATTTTGGATAACTTCGCAAAAAGGATATCTGTTTTTATTTGTATAAGAAACGGAATTTTGTTTTTGATCATTTTAAAAACATATCAAGTTGATCTAATGAATGAAGTAAGTAACCACAGTTAGTGTGAGAGGTTTTTTTTATTTTAAAAATTAGTTTAAATAATTAATAATCGTAATAGCTTCTCGACCATTGATTCTTCAAATACTAATTTGGTTATTGAGGATTAGGTCGAAACGTTATTAATAACTTCTGATTACAAGCTGACGTTTCACAGAAACTTGTTCGGCATTCTCAAGGACAAAATTTATACTACTATAAACAATATCTGATAATAGATACCTCCACAGAAATTCAAGTAGCAGAATACAAAATAAGCAAAAATAAACCAACTGGGGAATACAATTTCATTATCTTGTTGAAACAACTATTCAACGTATTATCCGCATCTCTTGTTTTTGTAATATATATTCAAATTTCCATGTCAGTTCAATTCATATTTGATAATAAAAAGATTTCACATAAATACGTGAAATAACAATCAATGATCAAACCACAATAAGAAATGGGAAAACAAGACTTAGCTCTTTCAACCGTAACAGGCGGTCTTCGGATCATATATTTGATAATATGTATTACAAAAAGACGATAAGTGGATAATGCATTGAATAGCTCCTTAATAAGGTAATAACTTTGTAGATTTTTATTTTGCCCCTGTGTTTGTTTATTATTGCTTAGTTGTATTGTTGCTTTTTTTTGTTTTTTGCTTCTTGAATATTCTGTGGAGGCATCCTCGCAGAGTTATTTTGCACTGTTTCTAATCTTTTAATTTGTTTTAGCCCTAATAATAATAAAAGTAATTATGTTAGAAACACAACTCTTTTATAAAAACAGTAATACTGTTCATTTTTGTTTTTTTTCTTCCCTGTTAGTTGATATTCTGTGGATCTATTTCTTTTCTGAGTTTTTCTATAGTAGTAATAATTTTTTCAATAAATTGTTTATTTTTTTAGCCTTAAGAATGTGAGACAAATTTCTGCGAAACGTCGGCTGTAATCACAATTATTAATTTTGAACCTAATTCTCAGTAACTAAATAGTATTTATATGATTAACTTATAAATGGTTTATAAAAACTATCAATAATGATTGAAATAAAAAGAAAACAATATCTCTTTTCTTAGTTTCTTGTTCTACATATTAGGGTGGTCAACAAAAGAATAGACCTCATACTTTTGATAGATTTAATTTTTTTGTTAATTGCAGAAGATTGAGTACAAGTTAAGCATTAAACTGTTAATTACTTTTAAAAACATCAGAACATAAGTCATTAGATTTTGCTGTTTATTCTTGGGGCATGCGAATGCGATGACCCCAGAGTTCTGTGTATTCCTTGATTCATTTCACCAAGTTATTGCCCATGAAGTCCTTGCAAGCAGATCAAGCATGGTTTCTGATCTCTATATCATTGTATGTGGTCATCTGGCAAAACTGTTAATAGGGGGTCACTTTGAAATGACAAAACCAGATTCTTAGGCTTAATATAATGTGTTACAAATCAGGTCTCCTTGCTATAAAAGATGAAAACATGTTTGATCAGTAGAGCTCAAGTAGACCCTGATTTATAGATATTGCTATTATTAAATTTAAACGAAAAATAGTTAATGAATATGATTTTTAAAATTTTAAACGTATTATACAAGAAAAGAACACGTTAAAACAACACAACTTGCTTCAATATTTCGGCATCGTCGTAATCAGGAGAAGAAGATGAATTCTTTTCGGCTAGCAAACAGCAACTCCTCAGTTGAGAAATCTTCTTCTCCTGATTACGACGTTGTCAAAATACTGAAGTGAGTTGTGTATTGTTTCTACTTGTTCTTTTCTTTTTATAGTTTTATATGTTATCCTAATGGATTGTTTAATGTTCTGAATTCTTAAAATTTTTTTGGTTATGTATAATTTACATAAAAGCCGTTGAATAATTTATTGTTAGTAATGAAATAAGTAGTAATTTTGCTACATGTTATGCAAGCAGTGCCTAGCACCCACCAGAGGGGGCTGATTGGTCTGAAAACAAAACCTCATTACACTGATTGTTAATTAATATGTAAAAGATGCTTTTTTTAATTAAGAGCCAGGCTTGTTTGCTTTAATACTCTAGTTGTGACGGTTCAGTCAACTTCTATTGTTTTCATTACTGTTTGTAAAAGTGGATAATAAGTTACAAAAACAATTTTTTCGTGCAAACCATAATGTTTTTTATATGACATGGAAGACAAGCCGAAATATGTTCTGCCTTGCTCTGAAGCATATTATTTTTGAATGTGTTTGTGTGATATTGGACCTGCTGGCTGTGATGGTTTTCTTTTTGTCCTTGACCAGGTACGGGCCTCCTACCAGAACGGACTACAGGCTCATTGTGGAGAACCTTTCGAGCAGAGTCAGCTGGCAGGTAAAGCTACATATTCACTAAAGACCACTTATTTAACCACCATCGCCACTTACCACCCTCCTTTGCCCGTCCTGTCTTCCTTTTATCTTCTCTCTCTCTCAATTCTATAACCAAAATACTACTGCCACGAGTATTTGTCGCGACTTCATTATACAAGATACTTTTCATTAGTTTATATTTATTTAGTCTAATATTAGATACTCCTAATCTTTGGCTTAATTTCTTTAAACTTAAAACCGGAGTTATAACCCCTTTTATGAAATGTATGAAATCGCAGTTTTCAAGCCTAATTCCCTGTGTTATTTGTAAAAATTTTATTACATTAGAAACATGTGGAATGAACACTATGGTGTTTTTCTCGTGTTCCAGTCATTGAACAGTCCCACATCTTGACTGAATGTTCAGTAGGTGTAATATTAGAATATACAAACATCGCACCTTTTGAACTCTTTCCTCTACCGGTTAGAACGTCTCTATTATCAAGAGCTGATCATTTGAAATTTACCAAACCTTATGAAAAAAACATAATTTGGTAAGGTGGTCTCTTGTTCTCACGACATGTAGGACATAGAGTGAGTAACATATGTCTTGGCTTCAAGAGATTCGAATGAAAAAAGCAGAAGGTTTACACGTTAGCGATGATGACATTAGGACAGTAAAGAGAAAGTCCTCGCGTAAAAAGTGGGCTTTGAATCAGTAGCGTTCAAAGTCCGATGTTTAGATTACCTCACAGTAGGAATCGACTGCTCTGCCTGTTCGAAACACATTTTCATTAAGATGAGTGAATATCTCGTAATAACTGACATGACAGCTTTCTCTAAATATTTCTTTAACAGTCGAATTCATACTTGAGATCGAAACTGCTTGATATTCGACTTCAAGATCAGTGTAAGAATGTCTGGTATTTATAAGAACGTTTTTTATACCAGAGTTTAAGTTCTCATTTTAACTCCTTGATATCACAAAGTTTTGGAAACGGAACTTTACTCTATGCTTCAAGCATTAGTCTACTTAGGTCACATACCAGATATAATTCATTCATTGTCTCAAATCGATAGACGATCGATAGATAGTTCTTTACAAAGAGATTAAACAGCAGGGCGTAGGGAAATTTCAAACGTCACAACAAAGTTGGCACACCTATATGAAAATAGAGTGTAACGGAATTCAAAACATAGTGAGTTACTGAAAAGTTTTGATTGAACTGAATATTCCATTGTTTTTGCATGTTCTCTTTTATGAACAATATTCCCTCTAAGCTGCGCGCGTGTGCAATCGTGCACTGCTCGCACATACTCTGCGCACAACAAAACTAATACAGCACACCAAAAAAAAAAACAAATATACAGTCAGCCAAAAAAATTTCCAACATTTGTTAAAAGTGAAGTAGAGTTTAGAAAAGTTATTGGGTACATAATCTTTCTTATGTTATGAACCTAATAGAATCGTAAAATGTGCTTTCTTTTCTAATTTATTATCATATTACATTAAATATGATACAAAATGACATCAAAAACAGAAAAAATTGCGAATAAAAGTTAAATAAATAACTTAGTATAGTCACTTTTGTTTTTTTAGACAAGACAAGATCACTTTTATAGAAATAACAATTTTTCTGTGACTAATAGATGTTACTCACAGCGGTCCTTTGTCTGGACTTACATGAACCAATTAACACAGTTTTATTGCTACGACGAAAGAGATTTAGACTAGAGACGCTATTACCTGTAATTTAACTTCCCTGAACCTCCTGTGACACTATTGCTTCCGATATGTTTCATATATTTTTTTTTATTATATTCTCCGTACGAGGATTTTGTAACAGTCATTACACGAAAGGCAATGTATTAATTACGGTGTAGGTTGCCTTACGGATTAGCTAGCCCAGCATTTGGCGATGGGGTGAACAACAGGTCATTGAAGTTAAAAGTCTTGCGGTACTCACCGGACAGGCACCATTGTGGGACGTATGTCCCGCACTATAGACTTCAGGGATTCTGGAATTCGACTACGGTCTTCTTACTCGTAAGGGTTGCACGTTGGTGAAAAACAGATGAAGGAATTAGAAAAGCATAGTCTCTGTTTGGGACTATGAAGGTGAACCTTGGAAAGTTTTTTCTAATAAGTGGAAAACTCTAGACTAGTGGAGAGTCTCTTGCCCCACTTTAGAATTGCATACTGCGTTAAAATACCACTCTTTAGCAATTTTGATTTTGTTTTCAAAGTTATGCTAACCAGCTGTTAGCAACATCAGGTGCGCTTGCCAAGCGGTTAAACCTCTTCGTTGCTAAGAGTAAAAAGTTTTAATTAAAAAGTTTTTAATTAAAAAAGTTTTAATAATATTCAAATCTTGTTCATATGTCGTCTTTGAAGGTGAAAATGTAAATCATTCTTGAATATGAGATCAACAGTGGTTTCTAAATGTCCCAATGACCACAGAGCCAAGGTGAATATAGCGGTATTCATTGAATCACCCAAGTTAGGCAACACTGGGATTGGCTGGCACCTGGATGGGTGACATGCACCCTTGTCGCCCCCCTGGAAATGTGGCTGGCCCATAGTTAATGAAAACTATTTATTTTTTTTTCTATCAGAAAACTAAATAGGTAATAACAGTGTCACAATTCGCTTGAAAATATAATTAATTGTATATTTTTAGAACAGTATACAAAGCAAGCAAATGTTTACTTATACTGTTGAAAATTTAGTGTTAGTTAAATTTAAAATATCATTATGCGTATTAAATATGAATGAATTTCTAGTATGGAGCTTCAGAAATGTTGCTGTCATATTAGCACTTCTGTGAAATTGTTCATTAGTTATTTAAGGTAATGTAGTCCAGTAATGTAGTCCAAATAGAATGCAGTCGCATATTTTATAAATCAATAAAACTGAATTTAACCGAACAAATTAATTACACACTGAAGTAGCAGTCATTTAAATCTATTCGGTCAGTTGTGAAATAATCAACACACTTACCGCCTCCGAGGGTTTGTAGTCGAACACAGCTCTCCTACTCACGCCAGTAATATTGTGCAAGGACCATTTTTAGTTTAACGCTTAATCACTAACATTACTTGCAGTGGTTGGCGTTTCAACCAATAGTGTACTTTGGCTTGGTGTATGATGTAGACATAACTTGAAAAGTATCTTGTATATTAATAATTAGTTATCACTTGTGTAGTGAAGACAAAGTTGCTAACATGTCACAATCTGAAGTGCTGATAGTCTTGAGTCATTGTTGTCGGAAGTGTGGTGCGAAGAAAGATGAAATGATGGCAATAGAGGGAACCAAAAAGAGAGAAGCAGAGAGCCAAAGAGGGAGGCCGAAAGCACCAGAGCACTGGAGTGGAAAGGACAGAGAGGCCGAAGGACAGGCCGACCGCCACCTCAACATGGCTTCATTTCTATCAGTCTACTTCTTTTTGCTAACAAAAAAAAACATAAACTTAGCACATTTAGAAAGATGTTTTGCTGTGTATTTGTAAAAAAGACTGTGAATTGTTTTTGTTCAAAGAAGGCTTGAAAGACTTGTTGTGTATTGGCCCATGCGGAGGGGAGGCTTTAGGGAGGGCTTGGTGGCTTTGTTGTGAATGTCCGGCGACAGGAGGAGTCCTTGCGTTACACGCTCTCAGACCGGTCGCTAGTTACCTCTTGCCAAAACCCTGTCCTTTACCATGTTGGAAGGCTTGAGTCTGTGCTCAGACCCGCTCAAGGACCTGTGGTGGCCTTTCAAAGGTAAAGACTCACTTCCACTTGTTGGTTCTTCTTTATATTATCTCTCAACCTTCTCTCAAATCTTATTTTAATCACATCTCACACTTTGCTATGTATTAGCCTTTCCATCATGTTTTCTTTTTAAATTCCCAAATGCATCAAGTCGTCGTCAACTGCTCTATATTTAAGTCATTCTTAAAAGACATTTCAAAGTGTTATTGGTGCAACATCGTATAGCACCAGGGAATTTTCTTTATACATAAACTGGATATTAGGTTCGTTTAAATTACATTTCTATGCCCTAGATTCCTTCGTAATTTGATAGCTAACTATTTATTTTGACGAAGTAATAACCTTACTTTAATCAATATATTAGTCGAACATCAATAGCATACCCTCGAGCAAATTCCTGATCGAGATTTTCTCGTTCCGGTGATAGCTCCAAACCCTGGTAACCATTGGACTTAATTAAAATTGTAAGGAAATCCCATATAAACGTTTATAGTTGAGTTTGTATAAGGTAAAACTTGCCGAAGCACTTTTTCCAACTCGCTGTTTTTTTGACTCGCAGTATGAAATCAATATTGTATTCAATTTAATTTTTTTTTATCGTAGTGTATTAAACTCAAGTTTGGCCCTTATAGTAATCGTTGTAAAAAAATGATTGTATTCACCTCTGTTATTTCATTGGTGTGGATAAAAGTAATTTCTTCATTATTATTAGGTGGACGGACATTTAAATAATAATACACCCCGTCATTTCGCGTAAATTTTCTTCAGTAGTATCTAGTTATTTCGGAAATCGTCCGTCATCAGGAACCGACTGGATGTGTTTAAAGTTGTCAGTTGGCCGAAATGGCTGACCACATCTCTTAAAGCACCCAGTAGTAAGTGTTCTTCTGATAATGGACCTTAAATTAAAAGTTTAGAGTGGATTGCAACTCGACTTGGGCATTTGGTAATTTCTAATGAAAAAAAAAAAGCAATTTTATTGAGTACGAAGGATGGAACAAAATGTGTTCATTCTCATTTGTTCAAATCAGGTCAGGTTGTTTCTGCGCTCTCACTCTGTCTGTCTCTTTCTCTCTTGAGCCAACCAGCTTGCCCCCAAAAGGACAACAACATTACTTGAGGAATATCTATCTATACCACCAATGGGATAAAGGAATATCTGCTTATAAAGAAGATGTTGATATTTATAATATGGATATATGGAGTATAATTTGAAAGAAATAAAGGATTCCCTCTCTTTCGAAGTGAACATGTTTAAAACATGTAAAGTGGAAGATATTGGAAGCGTGTTTTGTTTGGACAATGAAGCCGTCATCTGTGGCCGCTGCAGGACTCCATTGGCAACTGGCGGGCGGATCGTCTTAGCTTTCCCTCAAGTGTAGGATTCTTGAGATTCGCCAAGATTCAACATATCAACTTCTCTCTTTAATTTTATTATAAATATATATATGTATCAGTTACAATAAGTAGAACTTTCTATTGAAGGTATATATTAAGTTTTCAGTAATTTTTATGAATTTAAGTATAAAAATCCAATAGGAATTACTTTAACTTGTTTAAGGCAGTAGAAAGGTGCATACTGTTCTATTGCTAAAGTCATGGCTTGGAGGTAAGCCAGCCTCCGGTCTGGCTCACTCTCTGCTTTGGCCTGTCAAATCATTAATGTTTGTTTTATTAAATATATATTTCTGTGATAAACTAGAAAAAAAATTCTGATTTTAGAACAGTCCGGATTTCATAGTTATGAGGTATAAAGAGAACTGGTTGTATGATAGTTTGAAAAAAAATACCTTCGTATAACGAGAAAACGGTTTAGCACCGCCGCGAGTATGGTCGTGCTTTATATATTTAAAGATTTATCAATCATATGTATATTAACGCAAAAACTACGGACCATTCGAAATGTCATGATACCTGTGAAAAGGTTATTCATGTTTGTAGGGTATGAAAGTTAATGAAATACTCTCCACATATAGGAGTTTAATAATGAAAACAAGACGTTTCGAACACCTATAGTGTTTTTCTTTAGGTGTGAAACTAAAAAAATACAACATCAGAGAGTCATCTATGGTGTAACAGTACAATGTGTAGTATAATGACTTTCTGATATCATTGTATGTTCTTTTAGTTTTATGCCTGAAAAAGAACACCGCGTGTTCAAAACACGGTGTCGTTTATATTATTAAACTTCTAAATTAACTTGTTTATCCTACAATGAGTAAATACCACATAATAACTGATTGCACTGCACTACCTTAGAATCATGAAATCTTTTAACATTAAGCCATTCTCAGTAAACTGTGAGATGATACCATAGAAGTACGTGCAGGGGGCTTTTCGCGTTAGAATTCAGTAAGTGTCTAGAACAGGTGTGGGCCAACCTGTGGCGCACTGTACGATTTATAGAAGCACTCTTGAGATTAACATGAATTAAGCCTAAAGTACTGCTTAGTATTTTAGTTATTTCCATATTTTGTGAATACCCTTTTAAGGAACGTTATTATCTTCTCATTAGTCTTCTCCCAGGTTAGATATGCTTGATTAATCAGAGAAAATGGAATTTTATGGTTTCCGTTTTGTCAAAATAACCCTGAGCTAAGAGTCGTTTTGGAACGGCATATAGATGTGTACAAGCATGTTCAGGCATGAAACTTATTAAAATTAAAACGAAATTGCAACTGGCTGATTTCAATTTGAAGAGAACACTGCTGCTCTCAGAGAGAAAGCTAACTCGGAAGGATTTAAAGTCAAAACAACCTCAGATGTCTCTTTAGGCGCGTGTGGTGGACAGCTTCTTTAAGCATTGCATTTAGTTTTCATTAATATAATAGTATATAGATATAACTATCATATATAAAGCAATGTTGTGTATAAAGATAAGTAGACGTTGGGTTACAAGAGATTTATGGTGCATCTGAAACCCTAAATTTGATGCATTTTTGTCAAAGTTTGGCTACCCCTGGTCTAGAAGAAGGAAGAAGGGTCTTTCTAATATTGCGCAAGTTGTGTTGTTTTTATTACAGTAAATAATTGTGAACCTCTAAACCATATTTTAAAAGTTCATACTCGTGGGATTTAGCTGCTTTAGCCAGATAAGAATTAAAACTGAAGCCAGCTCTCTCAGTATGTTGATATGAATAAATTACAGGTTACCTCTTTTAACAATTCGGAATAACGACAGGTCTTCCGCCCAATGTTCGTTTATCATAATTCTCTCGGAGTTACGATAACACGAGCGAGAACGATATTCGTCAGTGTGCAGTACGATAGGATAAGCTGTTTAGATCCTTGTTTTACACCTTGTTTCATCATCCGGTCGTATATTGCTGAAGAGTGGCTACGAGTTACGGAATTGTTCAGTACCTACCAAAGCACTGTTCATTTCATTACTAACTAGATAATGTAGCCTAGGTTTTTAAAATCTTGAAATCAATGAGTAAAACAATAAACAAGACAGATATACATACATTGATTGTTTGAAAACAGAAAAAAAAGTGTAGGTTATACTATGAACTTGTTGACTGGTATATGTATACACATTCGTTTAACGATGGCGTCGTTGGTCCGATTACCGCTGTTAAACGAGGAGTACCTGTAGTTTACTCAACCCGTACAATATTGACAAATCAGTTTTATTTCGACCATTTATATCTATAAACAGTTTTTTTCGCGGAGAAGGAAATGTTTTCGATAAAAGTTATTCCAACCTATATAAAGCCGTTGACAAAACTACTAAATTATTGAAATGAAAAAAGCATTTTATGTAGCTAATTAAGTAGGATTTCTTACTTAATTAATTAATTATTAAGGGTTCATTATATGCTAATTAAAATTAAGTTTAATTTTACTGGCCCTATAAATGCTAAAACTTATGTACATATGTAGAAGCTGAATTCTTATATGTAGTTAACATGCTTTTAATATAAGCTTAATATAATGATAGATCTGAGGAGGAGGCACACAGTATGTTTTAGTTGAGGCTGAGAAATGACTAACTTGGTGGCGTTGTAGTTTTCCCAGAGAAGTTGCTACGTTGAATCTTGGTAAACAATTTGAACACGTTTACTTTCATCTTTTGTTTAACGAGGCTAATACATGAGTAATAATTAGTTTTGATGTATTTATGAGAAACATTGAATGATACATGTATATTTTTGTCTTGATTAGGTGTTTTTGGAGTTGAGTTATAAATAATATTTTGTCTGCTCCGGAGGTGAGTTTCAGACACGCAATCCATTCATATTTTAATTTCTTCTCCTGTTGACAAAGAAGATTGTTTAAAGTGTTGGACCATGGTATGGTTGAGCTAATGTTGTTTGGTTTTGGTTTAGGATTTGAAGGACTACATGAGGCAGTCTGGAGAGGTTACTTATGCTGATGCTCACAAAGACAGAAGGAACGAGGGGTGAGTATTATTATTAACTATTGTTGTTGTTGATATGGTGTCTGGTGTTGTTTTGATTGTGTTGTTTAGCAGACCGGTAGAAATACTCCTGCTGCTCTCTTCCTCACCTCGTAGTCGAGAGCTTCCCAAAGTCGGTTCCTTAACGGTTTTTCACGGTTCCGTTTAAAATTTTCGCGATATGGCTGAAAAGCTGGGTGCGCAGTATAATACCAAAACAGGTTCCGTTAAAAACATATATCTACATATACCCATAAGTAGAAGTGGTCAAAATTTTATTCATATTTAGGATGAATCACCAGTCAGTTTTTGGAACTATCTGGTTCCCAAATTTCCTGCTATTGCAAAAGTAGTACTTCACACATTGCTGCCATTTCCCACTATCTACTTATGTGAAACTGGATTTTCCCTTTAAACTGCCATAGAAACCAAATACCGAAGTAGACTTAATGCTGGGGCTAACTTGAGAATCAAACTCTCATCTATAAAGCAAAAAATGATTACAAAACAAACTCTGTTAAAATTGCTAGTAATTCTATTTTATGTGTTATGCACTTATAGAAAATATGAAAATTAAAATCTTTTAGTTTTGAATTTTTATTCGAAAAAACACATTGCAGTAATATTACCTTTTTAATTGTTTTTAAACATACATACTATTCATGAAAATATTTATATTATAATTGTATAAAATCATTAGAATCTGGGGTTCCCGGGAAAGATACTGGAACCAAAAAGGGATCCGCGTCGAAAAAAGTTTGAAAAACTCTGTCGTAGACTAATAAGCGTGCTTACACTGTCATATATGCGTCATATACTTCATTGATGAAAATGTTTTGTGCGCCCTTGCTACTGATATTGCTTTACCAGTGAGTCATGGTTTTATTGAGGGCCAAGCACTACCTTCAGAACTCTTTAAGGAACTGAATAATTTGAAGTGGGTTCTGGGAAAGTAAATCTCTTAACGGTAGTTGGTCCATGCCTAAGGAGTCAGTTTAGCTCAGTGGCAATGTGCTCGTCTCTGAACTAATAGGTCCGGGGTTCAAAACCCACTCTTAACTCTCGACTTATTCACGTGGGAATGTGAATAATCTGAGTACGACGTCTCGAGTCAGTACGGTGTCAGGTACACGTTAAAGATCCCTAATCCCTATTCTTATTCTAAAATCACTTGAGTTAGGTAAAATTTAGAACTCCCAATGTAGAATCAGTCTTGTTTGTGTGGTATCACAAAGCGCCAATGTTCGACCTATGTGTGGTCACTGCAACCTAACCTTGGTCTGTGCCTTGACCAGGGTGGGTAGCCTTTTTTGGAGTAAGGGTCATTTTAGCATCGTCCACTTCCCCAGAAGTCCACAACGATTGGATTAGCAAATTCTTATATAATAGTTATGTTGTAAAATCGTTGTATCCATCATTATATTACTCAATCAGTGCATCTGAAATATTTCGCATCTTGCAAAAGATTCACAAGTGTCCTCACTGCCTTCGTTTATCACCTTTGTGATAAGCAAGGCACTTCGTTTGTCACTCAGGAAAATTATTTTCTAAAAGCTTTGACTTTTCTAGTAATGATTGACAAATAACCTTCTTCCTAAATGCCAGAAGTTTTTGTCTTTATTACCATAATTGTAATTCTTTATGTTTTGAAACATTTTTATGTAACAAACCGCAGAAAAAGGCTGCAGGTTCCCACGCCTTTAACAGCTTACATTTTCATAGGTGTAACAAATACGAGTATATTTATGCACTCTCAGAGCGGGCAAAGCCTCTGTCAAGTGATCATTCACTGTATTAGAGTCTTTAGTGTATTTTTACTGAATTCTATGCACTTGTAGAATCTTTATTGGTTATAGCTTCCTATGAACTACTTTGATATCTAAGGTCTCAGAGAAACATGCGAACCAAGATATCTTTTGGTGATCTCCCTGTTCGGGCATCAGAAGTTCATCATCACTGATCGTCTTATTCCGGAAAAAGGTTCAACAGAACTCTACTACTATGCTGATGCTACCTTCTACTATGAAGGTAACATCAGCTACTTCTCCAGCGTGTGTCCGCTTTTTCATTTCAAAGCAATGCCTAAGCACCACTCAGCAGATCCTATTAGTTCTTCAGTCGAGACATACAAACCTAGACTGTTTTAGAGAGTAGATAATTAAGGAGCAGGTACTTCACAGAGGAAATGTTTTCATAGTTTTTATGTGGGATTCTTTTTCTTAATATTGTTTTTGGAGAGGAATAAAGCAACTACATGTCAGCATTGTTTGTACAGTTTAAATTATTGTAAACTATTTTACCTTGTTTATTTTCCACTCCCCCCCCCCCCCCCTCCAGCGCTGTGAGAACCACTTTATCATGACAGAGTCAGTCTGTGTCGTGACATTGTTGCTATTTGCCATATTTTTTTTAAATTGCCTTTTTTGTGTTACCCTCATCATCCCTATCTTGTCTGTCTAAGTCTGTGAGTTTGTCAGACGTTTATATAAGTTGCTTGTCAGATGGTCAGTCAGTCAGTCTGTTTATAATAGTCGTGTATATTATTAAATGTTTTAATATTTCTAATGATTTGTCACTATCAGGTTCAGTTCTTTATGCAGCAAGACATTTCAGTGTTTTCTGAACTGTCACGTCCATGGGTCATTAAGCGATTGGCAATATTAGGATTATGTTGTATTAAAAGTGTGATGTGTTCTTTGACTCGTTGTATTGAAGTCCCCTCAGTATATCCAACATAGTACTTACTATACACAGTCATTGCATTTTATTCTGTAATTCCTTTTGATCGACTTTGCTATCATTGTCTTAAGTTCTGTTTTAGTGCAATGTTTAAATTTTCTTTTTTAAATAATAGTATTTTATTTTTAGTTTTTCAAGTTAAATTTATCAATTTATCATTTTAAGTTAAATTTATCAATGTAGTGGTGAGATCTGACAACAGTTTCCTTAGTAATGCGTCGTTTTGAGTAGTTTTGTCCTATTGATTGGTTTGTCTATAATTTTTTCATTAAATTCGTTGTTAATGACTATTGCTGTTTCATTGTAATGTTTAGTTAATATGTATATTCAATCTGTCATTATGAGATGTGATCAAAAAGTAAGGTACACTTTTTGAATTTCGCCGCACTCTGTACACAGTAATTTAAAAAAAAAAATGTTATATTGTACACTCGTCACGATTATATGTTGACAGTTTTGGCTATATAGCATGTGTTGTTTTAATGTTAGACTCGTGTTTGCCTGCTGGTCGATTTTTTCCCGTTGATATAATAGTTACCCGTGGAAGAATAACTTATGACACTTATAAATATTTTATTTTGTTCAAGTTGATACATCATACCCCGCTGTCTATATTTCAAGAGTTTTTGAGCACGTATTACCATTTTTGACACAACAATTATTACAACTCTCTGTTCCTTGTTTTCAACAACAAAATCTCGCTGAGGAGGCAAAACGTCTATGTCGTTAACCTCGCCTATCCTCTCGCACAAAAACAACACGTGCTTTATAGTCAAGACTGCGAACATATGATCGTGCCGGGTGTACCAAGACAACAACAACAACAACAAATGGAACCTATTAGTTTTTAATCCGTAATTGTGTGGTATTTACTTAAACTGGGGTAAAACGATAATAACAAAGTCTCGACACAAAAGAAGTTTTTTTTGTTGTTTTTTTTTATTCAAACTTCGTCATCGGGTAAATTTCTTCAATAAAAACTAAAATTAAAATTCTGAGGTAAAATGGATAAACCAACAAAAGTCTCCACACAAATGAAGTTTTATTCAACGCGTTTCGAACACTTTGTGTTCATCATCAGGAAGACACCAAGGATGTGGTACTGACGGGTTGGTCCAGTGAAAACAACTCATTACTCAGTACTCAGTTGACCAACCCGTCAGTACCACATCCTTGGTGTCTTCCTGATGATGAACACAAAGTGTTCGAAACGGGTTGAATAAAACTTCACTTGTGTGGAGACTTTTGTTGGTTTATCCATTTTACCTCAGAATGAGTAAATAGCTCACAATTACGGATTGCACAACTAATGATTTACAAATTAAAAGTTACAAAAATGAACCAGAATTGCATACAATAATATGGATACGTTTTTCATTATTCCCTTATATTGTATAGTAGCAATCTACCCGGCGTTGCCTGCCCGGACGGTAGATTATGCCCCGTCATTTTGGTTATGAATGGTAGATCCCAAAAAAGGACTCTGATAAAAATCAAAATACCGTAATTAGTTCCCCCGAAAAAAGTTATATAAGATCCACATGTTTCTTAGTATATAAATGTCTTCTCCAGTTTTATTTCTATAGCGAACAGATAAACTTTGTATTTTATATGAAAAGATAATTCTGGTTTATTTTTGCAACTTTTAATTTGTATTATAGAAGTTTACCTGATCATGAACAAGAAGTGTCTAAAACGCGTAGTTTAAATAAAAAAACTCTTTTGTGTGGAGACTTTGTATTATCGTATGAAAAAGCATTTTTTGAAAGTATGCATAGCGCGGGAAATTAAAAATGTTACTTTACCGTTTAATCACACTTGTGGATAGTTGTGGAATCTAAACGTGGATAGTTTTTGAGATAGGGGAATGTTGCATGCATTATATAATCATCGGCTACTGTTTGCTTTCTGTATATTTTAAAGTTTAGACTATTAACGCGGTTCCTTCTCGTTATATTTAAGTAATTCATCTCGCGATCCTTTTCTCTTGTTCGCATGTAAAGTTAATTTTTGTGTTCCAGAGTTTAAATTTTCTAAAAGATTCCATTTTTGTATTACTACCTTCATTTATTATTAAGAATGCATTATCCACATATCGACTGTAATGAATACCAAAATTTTTTTTTTCATTAGTTCATTCTCTGAATTTTGTAGAAATATTTCTAATAATTTTGCCGATGATATAGGTCTAAAGATGGATTAGGAATGAGTCATCCTAAAGCGTTAGAAATGAAAATATAGTTAAAATAAAAGAGATAAAGCTATCAGGCCTGAACCTGTAAGATGTCAGGTTCACTGCAAAAATGTAGGACTAGCGTATCCACCCGATAACGTGCCTCATCCGCAACTGGAAATAAGGTGCTATTTAACCCTTTACCTGCTAACAGTGAAATGTTTTGGACCCACGAGAAGCGTCACTTATTTTGCCCATCAAAAGTTTCATTCATAACTGAAGCAAGCAACTGCATTTCTGTTGATATTGCTTTTTCTCTTGTGAGAAGATTGGAAATATTTTTTCCAAGTGAATGCGATTTTGTCGTGAAAAACATTTGAGCTCTTTTTCATATTTATGCGAAATAGGCAGACAAAGGGTTAAAAAAGATCAGACTTGTACTAAAAGAACAGCATTAAAAGTACAATAGTGAGTGAAAGGAAAGTGCTTACTTCTGTCTCGTAATCAAGTTTACAGCACTGTGATTCTAACGTTGCTTTCAGTGCCACTTAACTAATTCTCTATATTGATTGGTACATTCAGATACAAGTTGTGCCTACCTAGTTGCTATTAGAAGTTTAACTGAAAAGTTTCTCTGAATTGTTCAACTCAGGGGTGCTATGTTATTTGCCTGAACTGTTATTAGTTAAAAAATATTCAAAAATGAAAACTATTGTTAGAATGCATGGTTGTGGTTTTGCTGGAGGAGGAGTGTGTAGTCGAGCTGTACTGGCTGCACAAATATATTCGCTAGTGGACGGCCTTATATATATATCTTGTCCTATACATAAACAATAAGTATTGACCTTTGTTGGCAGTGTTGTGGAATTCGCAAGCTACTCCGACATGAAGAATGCCCTGGACAGACTGGATGACACCGAGCTGAACGGGCGAAGGATTCGTTTGATTGAAGACAGAAGAAGATCGTCTCGCCGGTCCCGTTCTTCAAGTTCTAGATCAAGGTCAAGGTCTCGCTCCAGGAGGAGGTAAGTAACATGAAAACATTGCAGTCAGAAATACCGAATTATCTATTGATCTTGGCGGTAAAATATGGTACACAGTGAAACCTTGAGATATGAGGTTAATCCGATCCAGACCCCAGCTCGGTGTCCAAACAAGTATAGCCTTGATGGAAAGATCAGAATATGGTAAAGCATAAGATTAACCTTATAACCTTTTCACATGTTTCTTTAAATGTCTGTCCTTTTAAACTCTGGAGTAGAGGTAAGATCGGGCATAAAAGACCAATCTGATCTGAGCGGCTGGGTCTGTCGTATAAATTGGCTGTTAATCTTCACTAGCCAAGCAAATCCCCGTCTTTTTTTTATCTTTATTATTCATTATATAAAAGATATTTCTTAAGAAAACCTAGAGAGAAGCCCGACCCGACCCTAATAATTGACATTTTAGATTCGAATTTCGGTTCGGACTCAGACACTATGTTAATTATAAAAAAACATTAAATGAAATATACGAGGTGTGTAAATAAAGTAGTGAGACTGATTTTTTTTTTTTAAATTTTCTATTCAAATATAATTACAATGTGATATTGTCACCTTCAAAATAGTTCCCTTCGGAAGCCACAAAGCGCTGGAGACGGTCCTTCCAATCATTGTAGCATTGCTGGAACTCGGATTCTGGAATGGCCTTCAGCTGGTCGGTTACAGCAGTTTGTATGTTTTGTAGTGTCCCGAAATGAGTTCCCTTGAGGTGATTTTTCAATCTCGGGAAGAGGAGAAAGTCACAAGGACTCAAGTCTGGTGAATAAGGAGGCTGAGGAGCAACAGGAATGTTTTTACTGGCCAAAAACTCGTTTATTGAGATGGCAGTGTGACAGGGCGCGTTGTCGTGATGCAACACCCACTTGTCTTGATGTTTGGCCGCACACGAAGGACTCTTTTTCGAAGTCTTTCAAGGACCTCACGGTAGAAGTGCATTCTTAGAAGTCATTCTGACTGTCAAGCGTCGATCTGAACGCACAAGGTTCCGTACTCTGTTGACATTTTCATCGGTGTTTGCACTTGAAGGCCTTCCGCTTCGTGGTTCATCTTCAATCGACTCTCTTCCTTCTGAAAATTCCTTAAACCACCGAAAAACCTGTGCCCTTGATAAAACACGTTCTCCATAGGCCGGTTTCGGTTGCATTATGTCCAAGTCTGAAGCAAAATTTGATTGCACACCGCTGCTCAACTTTGAGGTCACTCATTTTTAAAACGCTCAAGAAAAAACCATTTCACGAAAACCAACGCTACGGACAAAAAAATGACTGTGGCGAGTTCAGATTCATACTGGAGGCGTATCTCACGTGCACCTGACGCTACTCAAGGCCACGCGTCTCCAGCGTTGCCAGATCGAAAGCGACGTTGCCAGTCTCACTACTTTATTTACACACCTCGTATATAATAAAATGATTTCACATAAACACGTGAAATAACAATCAATGATTAAACCACAATATGAAATATATAATATACATTACAATATTTTTTAAACGTAAGCAGTGTATCTTGCAGAAAAAGGTGGACAAGTAAAGATCACAATTAAAATATTATTTGAAGTGCTTTATCGACTGGTTCAGAGTTAATTCTACTGAGTTGAAGGGTGCATAAATATTGATACATTTCTCAATGTTCCTTACAATTACATTCCTCCCAATGTGTTCATTACATGTATAGGAGTCGTGTTTCACAAGCCTACCCATTTTAATAGTTTTTCATAATAGATGTCTACTAGACCACCATCTTTTACAATACAATATGTGCCATACTTTTTTTCTAGCGTGACTATTACTAATGAATATCAAAATGCAAAAAGTCGCCCGACCCTTTTTACGATTTATATGATAATCATACTTCACTAAGAAAACAAACCTGTATACTATTGTATTATTATAGGTGGCGTTATTGTGATTCTACCTTATGGTAGTTACTGTAAATATGTGCTTTTTATTGATTCGGGAGTGTCACTTGATATAAGCTCCATCTTCAATATTGTTTTTATTTTTAAATATGTGCCATCATTCTTGACTTACTGTTAACCTTGTTGATTGTAGGTCCCGAAGCCGTCGTAGTTCCAGATCCAGGTCACGAAGAAGTTCCCGGTCCAAGTCTCGAGGCAGGAAATCAGAATCAAGGTCTAAGTCCCGGTCCAAGTCAAGATCGAAGTAAGTTCGTTGGTCCAGTATGAGTGGTGGCTTTAGCATTGTTACTTGTATGTAATCAATGATTCCTCCTTTGATTGTAGATCAAGAGAACGTGACGAGAAGTCTGCATCCCGGTCAAGATCCAAGTCTACCAGCAAGAAGCGCTCCAAGTCACGCTCAGTGTCTGAGAGCAATGACCGCAGGTGAGCACGCTATAGACTTATACCACAGCTTTCCTAGCCTTGTCAGTATTACCAAAGAACTAGTTTTCTACAAAATAAAAACAACTTTTATTGTTCTTTATTTTCGTCAAATTTCTCTTTTGGTCTTCTTTAAAAGTTCTTAATATTAAAAGAGATCTATTTATTCAGTTGTTCTGTTTGTTTGTATAATTTTTGTGTGTATATAGTTTTATGTCTTCGAGTCTGTATTGTAATGAATATATTAATTATGCTAACAATATATGTACCAAAAGACATGTACCACTGAATGTTCTTATTACACATAAATAAGGAGAAAGTGAAAAGAATTTAAACATTATGAACATCTCCCGCAAGATGTTCTGATTTGAACCCATGTGATATCTTCTTGTCAGGATATTTAAAATCAGAAGTACTCAGCCATAAAACTCGATATATTGAGTTAAAACGACAATGCCTTTTAGAAATAGCAGTCATTCTACAAGAAAATTATCTGTGGAGGTATCAATAATTTTTATTGATAATTAATTGTCTCCAAACAGAATTTAGCTGTTTGGTTTTTAAAACCCAATGAATTAAAATGGTATTTATATACATCGGGAAATGAAATCTATTTTCAAAGTATTATAATTGTTGGCTTATATTAAGCATACAAACAAATGTATCAGATCATTTTGGTTCAAATGGGATAGATTTTTGTTGATGTCTTTTCGGATAACACTCCTTGGTTTCGATGTTGTTCTGATAGCTTGGTCTCCATTATTTTGTTTAATTACTAGCAATAAGCAGGTTGTTCGTTAAATAATGTGATGAACGGAAATCATGTAATATTTCACTAAGAAATAGACCTGCTTCCATGTCTGTCTTGCCTAGATATTAGTACTCCGCAACCTTTTCTAGCCTATGACGCCCCAAAATTCTTTCTAGAATTCCGCGGCACTCCAAAAGCTAAAGTATATAGGTATTAATTGACACACAAATTTTGAAATAAATGTTTGTTCTTTATTTGAAAAGAATAGACACATAAAAATATACATATTTATTTCTACGCAATCATAATAATTATTATGATACCTGCGCTTGTTTCAATGAACACAAAACTTTTATATTCGGCTCAATATTTGACAATGCAACCCGAAGTTCTTGGTCAAGATCTTTTAAGCATGACCGCTTATATTTTTAATTAATGCAAGAGTTGAAAACTTTGCTCACATAAATATGTCGTCGAAAATGGAAGTAATGTTAAGATTGCTTTGTGAGGAAATGTAAGGATATTCTTTTTTAACGTAAATCCAGAAAAGATCTAATGGAACTTCGGTGAAAAATTGTCATTGTGTATTAAATACATGATGAAATATTGTAAAATTTCAAATATAATGTATTTGACCGCGGCCGCGGCACACCTGTGTCTGGCTCATGGCACACTAGTGTGCCGCGGCACTACTGTATCTGGCCATGGCACACCAGTTGCGGAGCACTGGTCTAGATTACTACATAATCTGTAAAACACCAATTCCCAAATTTTGATTTTTATAAAAAAGAAAAGAAACACTGATAAGGTTAAATAATATGCACAATATTAGTTAAATAACGCACAACATTTCAATTTTAAATTATTTTTAGAGTTTTTTTATTAAACCATTACTTAAAAATTACATGTATTTTTAATGTGCATTAAATTAAAGTTACACAATTTTAGGAAGGTGCTAAACTAAAATAGAAAAATTTATTGTTTTAATTTAATGTTTTTCATGCTCATCATGGAAAGTTTGCTTCCATTTAATCTTTTATAGACTTGAAATGAAGCAAGATTATTGAATTTTTCTTCCTCTCTCTCTCTCTCTCTCTCTCTCTCTCTCTCTCTCTCTCTCTCTCTCTCTCCCCCCCCCCCCCCTGTAAAAGGAAATGTTACAGAAATAGTAGTCTTGCACTTTCCATGTTAGCGAGGTCATTAAGATCAAAAACATTAAAATACCAAAGTCACCAGATATTTCTTCTTTATTTTAGCATCTTCCTAAAATTATCTAACATAATTTAACACAAATTAAAAATACATATAATTATTAATGGTTGTTCATTATAAATCTTACTGTTCAGAAACTATTTAATGACTCCTGCATTATAATACTATATTCCTTTTTTTGAGTAATTTCTCTTTCTTTTAGTATATATCAGAAACGTTTATTTTTGCATTTTAAGAACATTTTCTTGATTGAATATTATATTGAATGTAAAGTATGTTGATTATTTAGTTTGTGATGCACACTAGAATAATTTTGTTGTTTGTAATGATGAAGTTTGTTTTAGAGAGAGATCTGGAAGCAAGGAAGAGAAGTCGAAGTCGCGGAGCCGGTCAGTAGAGGAGCGCAATGGGGAGAGGTCAGGCGAGGAGAACGGCGATGAGGAGACCAAGGAGGACGAGTGAACCCCACGATCTAACCTAGACTTAAGCAAGTGTTAACCAAGGGATTGTGCACCAATAACATCATCTCTTGATTTTAATACAAAACAATTATTTCTTTTTATATTTATCGTCAATTCCATGTTTACGTTCTTGTTGATTTCCCTTGTTTCGTAGTTCTAATTTTCGTGAATCACTTGTGTATCGTCGACCAAGAAAGATAAGTTTTACTGGCGGCTGGTTATTGGGTCCATAGTTTTGTCGCCCTAGTAAAGGGAATATGTAAATGTATTGTGTGTAATTTTGCTCTTGCGTATAAGTTTTTTATTACTGTCCTTGAACGAGTCAAATCCTGCTCCGTGGGCAGTTTTGTGAGTGCTTTTATTATTTTTACTTTTCTTTTATTTCTTTCTTACAGGTAATATTTTCTCATAACACAACTGTATAATAATTTGCCATTAAATATTCGTTCAGTATCACCACCCTACCGTTGGTTTTCTATGCTCTGTACTATAGGTGCACATTATTTCTTTGTTTACCTAGATTTTTCATTTTCCTTCAATCATACTCTCTCATTCTATGTATGTATATAACATTCTTGGTAAACCCTACAAAGGCGAACTAATCTGAGAGGTTTCTAATTGTAATTAGAGTTTTAGAATTATTTTATTGATGTAAAAGTTTTGTACTGTAGAAAAATAAAGTTAATTTCGTTCATGGAATGTATTGGATTTATTTTTGCTCACTTAATGTCAATAAAAGGAGGTCGATTAGTTCAGTGATTAACATACTCGCCTCTGGGCTGGTAGTGCGGGGTTTATCCTCACCTGGCCCTCGATTTATTCGTCCCTCGGAGAGGACGTTAAGTCTCTGTGCAATGTCAGGTACTCGTTAAAGATCCTTACTCGAATTGCGCTTCAGTTAGGCAAAATTTAGGACTCCCAATGTAGAATCTGTAGAATCACCGATCAAACAAAAAGCCGGTAAACGACTGACGTTATCGCCCCTTAAGGGATCGGTTTAAACCATAAAAAATGTCAATAAATGGGGCATGTTATTATTTGACTAGTGTAGACGTAAATCCAGAGTTGTTAGGGGGGTCAGAGATCTGTGCTGTTTTAGAGCCACCTCACTCCCCCATATTCGTCTCCGAAAGGGTGTTGTAATACCATTCATTGTGTCACGTCCAAACCCATTGTCATTATCTGAGGTTCATTGTAAACTCAAGAATATTCAAATCTAAGTTTAATGTGTTAGATCACCTAAATGCTGTTTCAACCATCCCCTCCTCTAACACTAAGTGAATTAAGTAGACTCTATGCCAGTGATGGCGAATATAATATAGTTAATGAGAAACCAAATTGTTAAGATCTATTTCTGAGACACTCTCTAAATTAGATATCCCGGTTCTTCGCGTCTCACCACATCTCCTAGTTTGTCGGAAGTGATTCCTTGTTCAAGAGGCTGTCTCCGGAGGTAAGAAGTTTCTTTTAACTAGAGTCTACAAGCTCAAGAGGATTCCCTTTGGAGATTTCTTGTATGTAAGTAGTTCCTGATCAGCGAAGAGCCAGGAGTTTCGTCATCCCCTTGGTGATCAGAAATTTTTCCTAAATTAGTCTAAGTTATTTTCATCTTTCCAAGTCATCAATTTTTACAACCATCACGGAATTGGCAAATGAATATTGATTTGTAGATTTGGTGTTCAAGGGTGTTAGTGGCAGAGGGGTACAACCAGCCCCACACCAGATAACCCTTTTTACCCCCCTAGGGGTGGGGTACTTATATTTAATTTAGTTATATTAAATTCCATAGATGATCTAAAGGTGAGTGTTATAAGTAATATTAAACAAGAGGTATATGATTTGATGAGACCTTCTTTACTTGAAATCAAAAAATTTATAGATTCCATTTCAAATTTTAAGGAGGAAATGCTGGCCGGAAAAAAAAAGACTAACATAACTCCAAGCCAAGTAAATTTAGACGCTACAGTACATTTATAAACCGTATTTAACGTAATACGAAACAGTTTAGAAAGAATTGTCTAAATATGGTAGTCTAATAAATAAATAATTAATAGTCTAAATACGGTAGATCCCAAAAAATGACCCTGATCAAAATCAAAATACAGTAGTTAGTTCCCCCGAAAAAAGTTATATAAGATCCATATGTTTCTTTATATCTAAATATCCCCAGTTTTATTTCGATAGCGGACAGACAGACAGACTTTGTATTTTAAATATACAGATCAAATACAAATGTAACTCTAAAACTCTGATATCCTTGTTTAATGTCTGCACACAGGTGAAAATTTGAATATCTGTTTATGTCAAATTATTCAAATAAATATTAAAGAAAACAATGAGTAATATATTACTTTGCAAATAATGACATTAAAAAGAAAGAAGAATTAAACATTAATTCTCTCAATTCAAGTCAAGTAAAATTAATGACTCCAGATGTAAAATCTATTTATGTTACGGAATATATATGTAGATTCTACAAATGATTTCAGTTCAATTTTTGGAAATCTTATTCTTGTTTAGACAATGGTTTTTTTTTTTAGTTCACGTATTACTGTTAATTCTTGTTATACATATTTAAAAGAAATAAATTTTGTTTTATATCAGAAATCGGTCAGTTTTACTGGTTCAAAGTCAACGTTTTGATTTTACAATCGTATTTGCAAGTTAAGCATTAAAGAGATGCATGAAATTCCGAAAGTATATAGAATAAACTTTTACATTAGAGCAGAGTTTTTCAAACTTTTTTCGATGCGGAACCCTTTTTGGTTCCAGTAACATTCCCGGAAACCCCAGATTCTAAAGATTTTATACAATCATTATATAAATATTTTCATGTGCCTTTTTAAATAGTATGTATATTTAAAAACAATTAAAAAAGTAATATTACTGCAATGTGTATTTTTCGCATAAAAATTCAAAACTAAAAGATTTTAATTTTCATACTTTCCACAAGTGCATAACACATAAAACAGAATTACTAGCAATTTTAACACAGACTTTATAGTTGAGAGTTTGATTCTCAAGTTAGCCCCAGCATTAAGTCAGTCTACTTCGGTATTTGGTTTCTATGGCAGAAATATAGAATAAATCCATACCTACAAAAAAGATTATTAGAAAAATGTTTTTCACCAGTCCGTTAAGGGACCCACTTTGGGAACCTCTGCATTAGAGGTTTAAAATGAATAATTTTAGGAATATAAATGTCAGCTTCATTACGAATATTCTAAGGTAATATTATAAAGACATTCCCTTCATTAATGTTATTTTATGTTGGGTAAAATAAATAAACTATTTCAATTAACAGGTTTTGTTAATTTTAAATATGCTTGATTGTGTATATACCTTGAATTGATGTTTCATTTATTTATGCAAGAAAATAAATGATTTTTTTTTTACTTTTAAATCATTATTTGTTTTATTAATTATACTTATTGTGTATATGGTATATCTTGATTCAAGTTAAGAATCTATATCAAATGCTTGGACCATATAAGAATCTTTGTTTTCATGTCTTAATAACTAGAAATAGCAACAACAGTTATTTCTGTTAATCACATTCAGTAAATGTATTTTATTAATTGTGGTTATAATTTCTTAACACTGAGTGACACAAGGGGTTACGGGTCATCTAGGCTTTAATAAACTAGTGCAATATTTAGAAATCAAGTCGTTAATGTCGCCTCCCCTTAACTAAAACGCGCCGAATGACAAATAAGCTATTCTTACCATCATTTGAAAAATCAAATGTCACCTTAAGAGCGGATATTGTAAAAGAAAATTTATAAAAAAAATTTTTACTCTATAAAACTCTTGTATACAGTTTTTTTGGAAAAAATGTCTTGTTTTTTGCCCAAAAAAATATCATAATAGAATATTTTCTTCCTTCTTATGGAGTAAAAACGCCACAAAAAAAAACAATAATATCAATATTTATTTAAAATTAAGATGACATATTGAGTAAAAATCATATAAATGGGATAGGATAGTTCAATTCTTCTTTTGGAATATTTCTCGGAGTATTAGTTTTTATAACTCTTCAATGGATAGTTGCTCTTGTATTTGTTTACATGTTTTTCCATATAATTCATTTGGTCTCTGAAAAAGAAGAAGCATTATTTAAAATGTAGAAGGAAGGATATTTTGTACAATGTGAACATTATAGATACACTAGTATTATTCATAGATGATGAATGGTTCTACAAATATTATAAAGACTTTTGAATAAGACGAGGCAGATCACACGGCCTCAGAAAGTAGTCATTCAGTTAATCTCAAGGATATGAACTTTCTCTAGAAGCCAAGAGGTCAGAACTTGCAGATAAAAGTTGGTAAAAAGATTTCATAAAAACAGCTGAAATAACAATCAATGATCAAACCACAATATGAAATGGGAAAACAAGACTAAGATCTTTCAACCGTAACAGGCTGTCTTCGTCATTTGGGTTTTTGACTCTGACGAAGACTGCTTGTTACGGTTGAAATATCTTAGAAATGGTTTCCCATTTCATATTGTGGTTTGATCATAAAAGTTGGGTGCAGCTTTAAACATTTCAGTGTAACACTTCAGTAATTTGTCCCTGGTAACCGTAATTTTTTTTTTGAAAAATTTCAAAAATTACGTCTCTACACAAAAAAAGTTTCATATCAAAACTAAAAACTCGTTTCAAACACTTAGTGTTTTCCTTCAGGTTTATAAACATTTAAAAAAAATATATACATATCTATGAGCTTTATGTATATTTTTTATACATCACAGTGAATAATTTGAAATTGAATACAATGTATATTTGAATATTGAATTGCACTATTGAGGTTTTTAACAAGGGAAATAGTAAGAAAATTGACTTAACTAACCTGAAACAAATTTATAAGTAAGAAAGATTTTTAAATACTTGCACTGTTAAGATATTGCAACATGGACCTAGGAATGACCTAGATGTTGCAACATGGTTCGGAAGAGGTTGTTAATTACGATATTAAAATCTTTCTTTTTTTTTAGTATGGAGACGTAATTTTTGAAATTTTCCACCATAAGTAAATACCAAACTATAACAGATTGCACAAGTAATGAAAAATTATTTTGGTGTCATTTGGAAAAAACGAAATTTTGAATACTACTTACATAATATGAGTTGGTGTCCTATCGTAAACATCGGTAAACAGTTCCTTCCAATTAGGTTTTGGAATTTTCTCTGCCTTTGCAAAATTTTCCAGGACCTACAAACAAATAAAACCATATATATATATATACATGAATATTTATTTATTGAAAATGACACCAATCTTAGCTCATACCTGTTTTCTTACAATCTTCTCAATTTGTCTAAATAGCACTCGCGTTATTTCATCTACACAGTAAAGTATATCTCCTATAGTCGACATGTTTCGAATGATCAACATTCATGTTCAGGACGTGAATAACTTCTTGGGTGAATTTTCTGGTTTTATTATATATGCAAAGTTAAGACAGTGGGGGTTGTTTTTCATCAAGTTTAAGATAAGCTGGTCGATAGTTGATTATCTCGAAAGTTGATTTTCCTGTCTATTGCTTTTTTTTCTATTAGTGAATTTTAGACATGATTATTCCTCAAATGCATTTTTCAGTGCGTCCATTGGGTTTGTGTTGCTTTGTATAACAAAACAGTCTTAAACATATCAGTAGTATATCGTTAGGGTTAATGTCATCTCTTTTGTTAAATATGTTATTTTAAAGGTGAAACAAGTAATAGTTGCCGCAAAAGTCACGCCAAATGGCGAACCCACAGCGGGCCATCAATTTGTACATGCACCTGTGTGGGTCACCCCATGCCCCTGTAAATGGCTGGTGGTGGTATATTACTGTCAGAATAGACGTAGTTATATATGAATTCAATGCTTTAACTTGACCACTGGTGAATAAATAATCTCGGTCTAAAGATTCTATTAATCATTTTAAAAGAATTTTAAAGCTCTTTTATTCACATCAAGGACAAGCAGAAACCCTCTTAGAGGTAGTAGGTTAGGTTAGGTTGCAATGGCAGTCTCACAAGGAAACACACGTAGGCCAAGCATTGGCTCTTTGTGATATCACACAATGAAGATTGATTCTACACTGGGAGTCCTAAATTTTGCCTAACTCAAATCTATTTAGAGTAGGGATCTTTAATGACTACCTGACACCGTAAAGGCTCAGGACCGACGGTTTACGTCCTTCACCTTCCGGTTGAATAGATCGAGGGTCAGGTGTGGATCGACCCCGGTCCTATCAGTTCAGAGGCGAGTACGTTAACCACTCAGCTAACCTGGCCCCCTTACAGGTAATAACTCAAACCGCGAGGGACCACTCACCCCACAGGAATAACGACCTTCAAACTTATCTTAAATTTGAAGAAAAACAACCCCCACTGTCTTCACTTTGCATATATAATAATCCAGAAAATTTACCCAAAAAATTATCAACGTTTTGAAGATGAATGTTGATTATTCAAAACATGTCCGCTTATAGGAAATATACTTTACTGTGTAAACGAAGTAATGAGACAGTTATTTAGAAAAATTGAGAAACTTGTAATAAGAAACAGATATCAGCTAAGTTTGTTGTTAAAATACGAATAATATTGCACTGTATAGCACGGTAAGTATCTTAAAATTAAATTAGATCAACATTTCTTCAGCTTTTTATTTTTGTAATCAGTTTAAAGTACTATTTTCTCTTCACTAACTTTGAAGCGATTGTATTCTACTTTTTTTTGTAGAAATTGCAACTCTGTTTGCCAGTGAGGAGAACTCCTTCTTTACCTTTTCCTGATGACGACGAGGTAGAAAATATTGAATTGACTTGTATGTTGTTTCTGCGTGTTCTTGTAATCGTTTTTGATATGTTGTCGTAACGAACTTTTTCGTGTTTTGATTTCTTTAAATACACTATAAAATCGGAAAGACGATTCAAACTGGATACAATAAGAGAACACACCGAGTAAAGAAACAAACTTACAAACTCAAATTTTCAGGCAAAAGTCTTAAGGAGAAAAGAGAAAGGGAGACCCCAAGCGTTGTAGACGCATCGGCAAGTTTACTACGCACTCGTCTACAGCGTCCTTTTAGTCACCCTCTCTCTCTTTCTTCTGAAGACGGATTGCATGAAGATTTGAGTTTGTAAGTGTGCTTCTTTGGTTTGTATGTTACTCTTCTTCGATTTTGAATTCGTGATTTTTTCAAATATTCACACCATCTGTAACGTCTCTCAGTGTATCATAAAACTGTCACGCTTTTCAGGTTGAAGTCAAACCTGACTGATGCATGTTTTATTAGTATAGTCGACCAACCGTAAGTTAAACAGGAATTTAGGCAGTGGGGGGGAGGGGGTTCGCCCCGGGCGGCACGTGCCAGGGAGCGGCTTTTTGAAAGGGGGGGGGGGTGTAAAATAGATAATAGAAAAAAAATTAGAAAAAGCTAACAACAAATGAAAAATGTTATATCAAAATGAGTTTTTAATGTCGATATTGTTTATTCGACCTGTAATGTTCGCATTTTAAAATTTTTTTGTTAATAGGTTTGACAGTTTATTACATTTGTTTGCCTACCCAGTTAATTTAATTTACCATTTCTTTTATGATTTCTCAATTACACGTTTCTGTTTCGAAAAATGTTTGGTTTTCTTTGATGGTGACTGTATATGTATTCGAGTACTTGTAATAAGATGAAACTCTAAGACTAATAACAGCAGTTTAAAATAAGATTTTTTTTTATTGTAATTCCATGAAAATAAATATTTTAAGGACTTTCTAGGTTAACGGATTATCAACTGCCATTTGAGAGATGGGGGGGGGGGGGGGGGGGAGGAGGAATAGTTGCTACGCTGTGCTTGAATTTAGGTGACGATGTGCTGTATAAATGTAACATGGAGTAGAGAGAAGCCCGGTTACCTCCTTTTTAACTTGTTTGCTCCACTCTTCCTCCATTTGATTATTCCACCATTCCCTGTCCTCAAGATAGTGTCTGAGCCTGTGTATAGGATTATCGTGTTTTTCCCAGTTTTCAACTTCAGACATTTCCCTATAAGCGCTGCTGTCATCAGATGTACTGTGGTGTCCAACTCTGCAACAAAAAAATAACTATTAAAAAAAGCTTTCGAAACAATACTCCTTAAGAAGGCATTAAACCTCTAACCGTGTCACATTGGTCACTCCATTTCAGGTTAACCATACACATTGCGACCCCACACGAAAGTAAGACCAAATTCAAATCTTCATATTTCAAGAAAGAGAAACTTTTAATTTAATTGATTAAGCTATATACACATCAATGGTACAATATAGTTTGAGTAAACTTTGTTTCATTAAACTACTACTACTACTCGTTGGCTCTACGTCCCGTGGAGGGACTGGGCCTGACCAATTATTGCCCTCCAGGCTGCCCGGTCTGTGGCGACGGTGCGCCACCGACGTACACCTAGCTTCCTCAGGTCCTCTTCCACACCATCGATCCAGCGAAGCCTCGGTCTCCCTCTTAGTCGTCTCCCACCAGGGTTTCCTCGATATAGCTTTTTCGCTGCTCTGTCTTCAGGCATTCTCTCCATATGACCCGCCCACCTAAGCCTTGCTTTCCTTGCTTCAGCAACTACATCGGGGTGTCCATATAGCTCCATCACTTCTCTGTTGGGGCGGATCCTCCATTCTCCATTTATCCGGACTGCTCCAAAAATTTTCCTCAGGATTTTTCTCTCCCACCGGCACAGCATATTTTCTTTGCTCTTGGTGAGGGTCCAAGTTTCCGCTCCATACAGAACCACTGGGCGCACTACTGTTCTAAATACTCGCAGCTTGGAAGTTCTATTTAACCGTTGGTTCTTAAAAATTTTGCTTGTTTCATTAAAGCAAGAATATAATAATGAATTTATATATCCTGTACTTTGTTCAAAATACACATTTGCTTTATCAATCACACCATTCATAGCTGGTAATGGTTATACAAATAACACTTTGTTTTGATAAGTAATGGCAATCTTAATGAGATGGTCGGTACTGTTAGTTCAAGACCAACTCCTCAATTCGTGGATAGTATATTATATATATATACATTATATATTATATACACTTTAACACATAGAAAAGAACACAGAAAGACACTACAGAACTCACTTCGATATTTCGACATCCGTCGTCATCGGGAAGAAGTGCGAAGTACTCGCGTTGAGAAGCAAACTACTACTCATATATATATATATACAACGATTTCATATAAACACATGAAATGACAATCATTGATTAAACCACAATATGAAATGGGAAAACAAGACTAAGATCTTTCAACCGTAACAAGCGGTCTTCGTCAGAGTCAAAAACCCAACTGTTTTTGGGTTTTTAACTCTGACGAAGACCGCTTGTTACGGTTGAAAGACCTTAGTCTTGTTTTCCCATTTCATATTGTGGTTTAATCATTGATATATATATATATATATATATATATATATATATATATATATATATATATATATATATATATATATATAATATATATATATTGATAAAAGTATTGACCGTGGAATAATAACAAAACTAAAGTTTATCGGGACTACTTTGTTTAACACGACTACTATGAAAATAAAAAAAAAAAAAATTCACCACACCTACAATATTATTGCTCACGCCTTGACTTCTGATAAACCAATTCCATGAAAATGTAAAACTTTATCAACTTAAGAAAAATTTACGTACATCTCTTCTTGTTTTAACTATTCCAACACGACTATTCTGAAAATATAATGAAATTACAAATTCACCACACCCACAATATTATTGTTCACGCCTACACTTCTGTTAAACCAATTCCAGGAAAATGGAAACTTTGTCAAATTTAGCAAATATTCCGTTTTACTCTAGTCGATTTGACTATTCTAACACGACTACTCTGAAAATATAAAAAACTAAGAAATTCACGACACCTACAATATTTTTGTTCAAGACTTGACTTCTGTTACAAGAATTCCATGAAAATTTAAACCTTTATAAAATTAGGCAAATATTCTTTGTTAGTCTTGTCGTTTTGTCTATTCTAACACGACTACTTTGAAAATATAAAAAAATAACAAATTCACTACACCTATAATATTGTCGTTCACGCCTTCACATGTGTTAAAACAATTCCATGAAAATATAAAACTTTATCAAATTTAGGAAACTTTCAGTATTAGTATTGTCGTGTTGTCTATTTTAACACGACTACTATGAAAATATAAAATAACAAAATCACCACAACTGCAATATTATTGTTCACGGCTTTACTTCTGTTAAACCAATACCATGAAAATGTAAAACCTTATCAAATTGACAACAATCCGTGTTAGTCTTGTCGTTTTGACTATTCCAACACGACTACTATGAAAATATAAAAAAATACCAAATTTACCACTACTACAATATTATTGTTCACGCCACGACATCTGTAAAAGCAATTTCATGAAAATGTAAAACTAGATCAAATTAAGAAAATTTTCTGCATTGGTCTTGTCGATTGAACTATTCTAACACGACTACTATGAAAATATAAAAAAATAACAAATTTACCACACCTACAATATTATTGTTCACGCCTTGAACTTGGTTAAACCAATTCCATGAAAATGTAATACTTTATCAAATTAGGCAGTTTTTCTATTTGGTCTTGTCGATTTAACTATTTTAACACGATTACTATGAAAATATAAAAAAATAACAAATTTACACACCCACAATATTATTGATCACGCCATGACATCTGTTAAATCAATTCCATGAAAATGTAAAACTTTATCAAATTAAGCAGTTTTTCTGCATTGGTCTTGTCATTTTAACCATTCTAACACGACTACTATGAAAATATAAAAAAATAACAAATTTACCACTTCTACAATATTATTGTTCACGCCTTGACTTCTGTTAAAGCAATTCCATGAAAATGTAATACTTGATCAAAAAGGAAATTTTGAGCATTAGACATGTCGTTTTAACCATTCTAACACGACTACTATGAAAATATAAAATAATAACAAATTTACCACTTCTACAATATTATTGTACACGCCATGACATCTGTAAAAGCAATTTCATGAAAATGTAAAACTAGATCAAATTAAGAAAATTTTCTGCATTAGCCTTTTCGTATTAAATATTCTAACAGGACTACTATGAAAATATAAAAAAATAACAAATTTACCACACCTACAATATTATTGTTCGCGCCATGACATCTATTTCATTAAAATGTAAAACTTTATCAAATTAAGCAATTTTTCTGGATTAGTCTTGTCGTTTTAACTATTCTAACACGACTACTATGAAAATATAAAAAAATAACAAATTTACCACACCTACAATGTTATTGTTCACGCCTTGACCTCAGTTAAACCAATTCCATGAAAATGTAAAACTTTATCAAATTAGGCAGTTTTTCTATTTGGTCTTGTCGATTTAACTATTTTAACACTATTACTATGAAAATATAAAAAAATAACAAATTTACCACACCTACAATGTTATTGTTCACGCCTTGACCTCAGTTAAACCAATTCCATGAAAATGTAATACTTTATCAAATTAGGCAGTTTTTCTATTTGGTCTTGTCGATTTAACTATTTTAACACTATTACTATGAAAATATAAAAAAATAACAAATTTACACACCCACAATATTATTGATCACGCCAAGACATCTGTTAAATCAATTCCATGAAAATGTAAAACTTTATCAAATTAAGCAATTTTTCTGCATTAGACTTTGTTTTAACCATTCTAACACGACTACTATGAAAATATAAAAAAATAACAAATTTACCACACCTACAATATTATTGTTCACGCCTTGAACTTGGTTAAACCAATTCCATGAAAATGTAAAACTTTATCACATTAAGCAAATTTTCTGTATTTGTCATTTCGTTTTAACTATTCTAACACGACTAGTATATATAAATATAAAAAAATTACAAATCAACCAAACCTACAATTTTATTGTTCACGCCTTGACTTCTGTTAAAGCAATTCCATGAGAATGTCAAACTTTATCAAATTAAGCAATATTTCTGGAATAGTCTTTTCGTTTTAACTATTCTAACACGA